>VDFB02264359.1:0-375849 GCA_007258455.2 Sequoia sempervirens | reverse complement strand
AATGTTTAGTGTCATCAATTGTCAAAAAACTTGATGTAGGTTGAAATTTCCATGTATGATTTTGAGAAGGGGCAGATGGCGGTGTTTTCCTGTGCAAGTGAGGCTACGCGCGACCTCTAGGTTGTGTGCATGCCTTTGCATGCATGGCTTGTTGTTTCCCTTTGTCTGATTTCAGCTGTGTGTAGCGATGGGGGTGTTTGCTTTGTTTCGGGGGGTTTCTTTTCCCTTTTTGCTCGTTCGTTGTTGTTTGGAGTGGGATGTTGGGGTTGTTTTGGCTGGTGTTTGTTGTGCATGAGGGTGGGTGTGGAGCGTTGTTCATTTTCTTGGTTGTTAGTGTTGGCGATGGAGAAATGGTTGGGGTTTCCCAAAGTTTGGTTCTTGCTAGTGCAAAGTCGTCTCTTGCAGACATGCATGCATGGGGGACAAATTCCTCTTTTGTGGGTGAGAGCTCTAAGCTTAAGAAATTTAATGGATGTTTGTCGCGGACTCATGATCGTCCCATTCTGGTTATTTCTCTTGAATCAGTGCAAGAGGACATTTCTTATTGGAGCCAACATGTTCTGATTTTTAAGTTTCTAGGTATTCGTGTGTCTCTCTTGGCATTGGAGTCCTGGATTCGTCGGTCCTGGCAGGTCGAAGGTGATTTTGAAATTTTGGTGGCTGCAAATGGCTATTTCATGGTTGATTTTTCTTGCATCTCGGATCGTAATTGTGTTTTTGAGGGAGGGTCATATTTTTACAATCATGTTGGCTTGTTCATTAAGCCTTGGCATGGAGGTTTTAATGTGATAGAGGATCTTCCTACACGGGTTCCTGTTTGGGTCCATCTTCCATGGCTGCCATTAGAGTTTTGGAGGGAGGATATTTTGCACCGGATTGCTACTTTGTTGGGGAAGCTGGTTGCCATTGCTCAGAATACTTTGGATAAAAAGGTATTCTCTTATGCTCGCATTTGTGTTTAAATTAATTTAAATAACCCTTTGTCGAATTTTTTGGAAATTTGTATTGGATCTGCCTTGTGGATTCAACTGCTAGATTATGAGTCCTTTCCTTTTCGTTGATGCTTTTGTCATGAGTATGGACACCTTCAGCGCTAGTGTCCTTGGGCTCCCAAAGCAGCAGGGGCTTCTTCTTCTCCTTCTTCAGGGCCTTCGGTGGAGAAGGGAGATAAAGGTAAGGCATATGTGGTTGAGGGAGGGCCTGATAAGGATGGATTTATTCCTGTGAAGCAAAGGAATAAAGGGAGGGGTCAAAAGCGAGCCTATAAGGATAGACAAAGTGATCAGGGTTTCAATCGGTTTGAGGTTCTGGATAATCAGGCTTTGGAGGAAGGGATTCCTATTGAGTTTTCTTCTTGGGCCACTGGTATGGATGTTGGGTTGGATACTAGGCTGGAGCAGGCAATTGTTGTTCAAAATATTTCTTCGGCATTGGAGTAGGGGATTTCTGAGCCTCCTAGGGCCTCTGCAGATGTGCAGGATGATATTGTTTTAGCAGATTTAGCTAAGGCAGTGTTCTCTTTAGGTAAAGGCCAGGGTTCGTCTCCTACTTTGGGGGTGCTGCAACGCCCTCTCAAGAAGGGGCATTTTGAAAATTCTTTGAAATCTAGTCGTAAGAAGGATGCAAATAAGCTTAAATCTACTGGGGATTTGTTGGTGGAATTTGGTTCTGTTAAGACCCTTGAGGCCCACTTCTCTCACCCTTCCTCATGATTATTCTCTCATGGAATGCAAGGGGGTTGAATAACACCTCTCATCAAAAGGCTATTCAAGATTTGATTGTTGTTCATTCTCCTGATATCTTTT
The DNA here is from genome assembly GCA_007258455.2 of Sequoia sempervirens. Classification (NCBI taxonomy): domain Eukaryota; kingdom Viridiplantae; phylum Streptophyta; class Pinopsida; order Cupressales; family Cupressaceae; genus Sequoia; species Sequoia sempervirens. Next base: position 374,044 of record VDFB02264359.1, on the reverse strand, counting down.
GTGTTCAGGAAACTAAGCTTCAAGTGGACCTCATGCTTCAACATGCCCCTTGTATTTGGTTTTCTGGTTAGTGTCAGTGTATTGGGTCTAGGGGAACCTCTGGGGGTTTGGCTCTTTTATGGGATCCTCATAAGGTTGTTCCTTGTTGGTGGATTTCAAGATAGTCTGTTATTTCTGTGGTGACTTCAGTTTTGGAATCTGGTGAGACTATTTTGGTTAGCAATATTTATGCTCTGATTGACATCCATGGTAAAATCTAGCTTTGGGCTCATATCAGGTATGTAAGGTCTTGTGCACCCTATCTGCCTTGGATCTTAGTTGGTGATTTTAATGTTGTGTTCAGCTTGGAGGAGAAATGGGGAGGGCTGCCTAGGCTTGGTCCAACTTCTGATCTGTTTCAGACTAATGTGGACTCTCTTGCTCTGGTGGATGTTAAACCCTCTATGGAATATTCACTTGGAATAATAGACAGAGTGGGTCTGAAGCGATTTCCCAGTGGCTTGATCATTTCCTTGTCTCTTGCTCTTAGGTTAGAGGTAGCTTGATCATTTGTTCTGAGATTCTTGACTGGTGTGGCTCTAGTCATTTGCCAATTAAGTTTTTGACTTCAGCTTTCCCAAATCCAAAGAATCCACCATTCAAATTCCAACTTATGTGGCTGCGTGATCCATCTTTGGGTGATCTTGTTGCTCAATGGTGGTGGGATGGCGCCCCTGCATATGGTACAGGTATGTATTCTCTGGTTAAGAAGATGGAATATGTTAAGTATCATCTTAAGCAATGGAATAGGTCATGTTTTGGTAATTTTTTATGCCAGGAAAAGAGAAGCGCAGGATCGCCATGCTGTTATTACCCGCCAGATTCAGGATTTGGGATTCTCAGAGGCTCTTGGGCATGCTGAGGCCCATGATCTAAAATTGGTGGAGTGGGAGCTTTGTGAGGAGATTTTCTGGAAACAAAAGGCTAGGATTGATTGGCTTCAAGAGGGTGATAGGAATACTACATTTTTCCATCATTCGGTGCAAGCTCTTCAGAATAAGTATTTTATTTCTTCTCTTGTTAACTCTGAGGGTCTTTTGATCTCTTCGCAACATGCTTTGTCTAGAGAGGCTCGTCAGTTATACTCTAATCTGTTCACTGAGGATTCACTGCCTGCAGAGGCTGATGAGAATAGGGTCCTTGCTTGCATTCCCTCTTTAATTTCTAATGAACTGAATGCTTCTCTTATTCACCAAGTGACTTTGTCGGAAGTGGAGGAGGTGGTGTTTGGGATGAACAAGGGGAAATCTCTTAGCCCTGATGGTTTCCCAGTTGAGTTTTTTCAGGAATTTTGGGGTATTGTGAAGCTAGATTTGTTGGAGGTGGTTTGGGAGTCTCTTCATAATAAGCAAATGCTTTGTACCCTGAATGCTACTTTTCTTGTTCTCATTCCTAAGAAGGAAGGTACAGACATACTTGATCTCTTTACACCTATTGCGCTTTGTAATGTGGTGTACAAGATTATTACAAAGTTGATGGCTGAGAGGCTTAAATCTTGTTTGCATGTGATCATTTTTGAGGAGCAAGGTGGCTTTGTGGCTGGGCGTCAAATTTTGGATGGGGTGGTGGTTGCGTCTGAAGTCATTCATTCCATGGCAACCTCTCAGGATAGGTCTATTTTATCAAGTTGGATATGGCCAAAGCTTATGATAGAGTTAAACGGAGTTTTCTTCAAAAGATTCTGGTGGCCTTTGGTTTTTCCTTTGATTGGGTGAGCTGGATATTGAGTTGTGTGACTTCTTCCTCCTTTTCGGTTATTGGAATGGGGAACCTTCAGAGCTTTTTGGGGCTACTAAGGGCCTTCGTCAGGGGGATCCATTCTCTCCTTATTTTTTTATTATTATGGCGAAGGGGCTAGGTCGGCTTCTTAAATCTCGGGTTTCACAAGGTTTGATTCATGGGTGGCAGTGGGGAATGGGCTTACCTACGCTTTCTCATCTTAAATTTGTGGATGATACCTCTCTTATGGGTATGGCTCATATTAGGGAGGTTGAATCCTTTAGGAAAGCTTTGGACATCTATCTAGCAGCTTCGGGCCAAAAATTCAATGAGTAAAAGTCTTCTATATTCTTCTTTAATACTCCTCTAGCTATCCAGCGATGGATTGTAGCTATTATGTGGTTTCAAATTGGGACTCTTCCCTTTGTCTACTTGGGTATTCCTCTTACTATTGGTTGTCAGCCCAGGTCCTCCTAGCAGTTGTTGCTTGATAAGCTTAGGCAGAAGGTTACTCATTGGACTCATTGTTGGTTGTCTACTGCTGCTAGAGTGACTCTTCTCAAGTCTGTTATCCAGGTCCTTCCAATCTACAGGTGCTTTGTTCAAACGACTCCTATGTATTTCCTTAAGGAATTTGATGCTCTCTCATGTCAATTTCTTTGGAGTAGTAATTTTTTGTCTTCAAAGTGGAGCCTTGTTAAGTGGGAATCTATGTGTAGACCAAAGCAGGAGGGTGGTCTTGGTTTATGCTCTGCTATTTTGAATGGGAAAGCTCTTGCTGCCAAGCTTTACTAGTGATGGTGTACCAATTAGCATCAGTTATGGGCTCGTATTCTCAACCATAAATATCTTTGGGGTGTTGATTCTTTTGAGGTTCCTCGATATCCTTTGGAAGGGAGTGGGTCTATGATTTGGCATACTTTGAATGTGGGGGCGCCGTTGATCAAGTGTGCACTTTTTTGGATCTGTCATTCGGGGTCACAAACTCTTTTTTGGTTAGATTCTTGGGATGGTCACCCTCCTATTCTCTCTTCTTTTCCTCACCTCCAGTCACTTTCTGATGTTTTTATTGCAGCTGGTTGGGATACTGTGGAGCATTATAAAGTGGTGCGACATGGTGGTTTGGTTGTAAGTTTTCGTTGGAAGCATCCTTCTGAGTGGCCACCTGGAGGGTCTGAGGGGGATAAGCGTGAGCTTTCCCAGCTTCTGGTTTCCCGTGCTTGTAATTCTTTGAAGGGTCCTGATGTCTTGGCTTGGGATGGTTCAAATTTTTCTAGAAAGTACTCTGTGGTGGCTGGTTATAAGCAGTTAGGTAGGCAGTTGTTTGGGGACATTGAGGTCCCTTGGTGGAAGCAAGTTTGGCCCAAGTGCAACTTCTTTATGTGGTTAGTGGCTCAAAACCGGTGTCTTACTTGTGATAATTTATGTAAGCATGGTTTCGAAGGCCCCTCTATGTGTGTTTTGTGTCACGACTGTGAAGAGAGTGTCTCCCATCTCTTCTTCCAATGTTCCTATGCTAGGGAGATTTGGCATTTTTGGTGGGGGGTGTGGAATATGGCCTGCTGGAATGCTTCCTCTTTGGTGGAGTTTGGGGAACGGTGGGGCAGGGCCCCTGTTTCTACCTCCTTTCTTCAGGCTGCTTGGGCTCTTGGGCCATCCTTTATTATCTGGAACCTGTGGTTGGAGAGGAATAGGCAAATTTTTTAGGATTCGTTATTGATGGCCCCTCACCTATGGTGGAAAATTCTACACTCTTTAGGGGAAACTATTGCGGCTAAGTGTGGTATGATTATGTTGGTGGACCCTCGTGATGTTGGTTGTTGTAATCGTCTTCATCTTCCTCATCCGCAATGGAAACTCATGTGCAATAGATGTAGACATCCTACCTTGAAGGTGAATAGGGAGGGAAGATGGACCCCTCCTCCTCATGGAGTCCTAAAAATCAACTCGGATGGCTCTTCTCATGGAAATCTGGGTCATGCTGACATTGGGGGTGTGGGCCAGGATAGCTTTGGAGATGTTCAGTTTATCTTCTCTGTGTATAAGGGTCTTCATACGAATAATCTTATGGAGGCTCAGGCCATTTTATTGGCTGTGGAGCGGGGCAATCAATTGGGATGGTGAAGGATCATATGTGAGTCTGACTCCCAGGTTGTAGTGAACTTACTGAAAAGGCGGTATTTGAATGATGTGAGCTAGCAGTTGGCTTTGATTGTTGAACAAATTCTCACTCTCTGTGCTTCTCTGGAGTATATTACTTTCACTCATATTCCTCGAGAATGGAATGGTGTTGCTGATTGCTTGGCTAAATGGGCTTCTGATCATATTCATGATTGAAATTTGGTAGATAGCGGTCAACTACCCCCAAATTTGTCTCATTAATTAGATCACTTGGTTGAACTTGATAGGGCCATTTAATGCCCTTGCTTTGTAACGTTTCCTTGTTTTAATAAAAAAATTACCCCCTCTTGATTGTTAAAAAACTTGATGTAGCTAAGGCTTGCATACAACTCAACATGCATCCCTATCCCATATTAAATAACTCATCAAACTATGATGTACTACATTTATCTTAAAAACCCAAGGACGTATTTTTCTTTACATGGTGATGGTGTTGTATGTTTGATGATAGGCTTGTAGGGATTGAATTAGAAAGTCGTATAGCAAGAAATTCTAAACTTTGCAAATTAAGAGAAATATAAGGAAATCTATTTTATAAACTTTTTAATTAAACATGGGCTATATAAAAATTGCTACACATGATACATGTAAATTAATTTTACTTATTAATGATAGTAAAATAATTATACAAAACAAATCTAACTATGATTGTTAAAACCATTAAATTATCATAATGAAAACTCAACTGCAATTCACCTTAAGTGGCCCTTGCTTAGACCAAATGCACCCTTCTTTTCTCCTTCATAGATTAATGAATAAATCAAATCATATTATGATTCATATCACATAAAATCAATTGACATGGTAAATTTGTCTTTGAATTATTTTCCCAAAAATAATATAGTACAAGCTTGTAGCAAATATATATCTAGATATGTTGGATTAGCCAAAATATATACATTGATTTTTACTTCTACACATTTATGGACTCTTAGAACTAACATATACTTTTCTACATGATCCCTATTATATATTAGTAGGAATTTCTTATTTTGGAAATAAAACTAAAAATAGGAGGCTAAGCTTAATCAATTATGAAGAAGAATTCTCTTACTAGAACATTCCAACCTATGCATAGGAAAATCAAGTTTGTTGGGAAACATAAAGATAAGAAGTGTAGTCCATTTAATTGTTCCAAAATCCTTACTAGAGAATCGATATTATGTTTTTCACCTATTGAGAATCCCTAATTTCTTTATTGAGATTCATCCTTAGCTTCACAGAAGAAATTATTATTGTTGAACAATTGTTGGCAACTATGATCTTTGACTACAAGCACTTATAGCTTTGGATACAAGCATGCTACAACCTTGGCTATAGATTATATTCCTTAATTATTTTAGGAAAGAAATAGCTTCATAGAAAATCTTTACTCTAAGATCGTTATAATCATAATAACATGTAGTATTATCTTGGAAGTAATTGTTTTAGCACACAAACATTCATTAAAATATTATACATCTAATACAGTGCTTTAATCCAAATATTAATAAAAATTGTTAAGTATGTAGTAGAAATGTCTTTCGAAATATTCTTAAAACATGAAACCAAAGAAATAAATGCATACAATCATGAGACCCATTGGTTAGTACATTTGCAATGCTTGTTTATAGTTTTGCATAAATTTATCGTTCTAAAAATTTAAAAATATAGAAAGTAAATTTTTAGTACAAAATAAGAATGGATTGATGGAATCCCTTAGAAGTACACAAAAATACGCTTAAAAATCTGGCTTAAAAGGAGTTCCTATACATAAATTATGGGCTCTCCAAGTCCTCAAAATGAGAATTGTATGACAAAGTATTTAAAATTTGTCAATTTTTAGAAAATAAGCATATCAAATAATAAATAGACTATACCGCTATGTAGCTAATAAAAAATAACATAGGATCTACTTTTTTTTACTCCTTATAAATTTTGTACCATGTAGTTATGGCCTCTCAAATATGGGCTTCAAAAATAATACTAATAATGAGGAATGGGCTTCTTCCTAGAAGGTAGGATGGTGTCAACATGCCATCATGCTAACAATGTGGCTAGAGGACTATGTGCATGCCACATGGTAGGGGTAATTTAGTGTGTTTGGTTATACACTCAAAATGACAAGGTTGGTAAGGTATGTGCATCTATGTGGCATAATCTATATGGGTTTAGCACATGTGTGGTGGTTTAGTTGGCATTGATTGTTAGATATGGCATATAGGAAGTATGTACATGCTAGAAGAGGTTGATAGGGATGGTATTTGGATAGTGACCTATTATAGGATGTCATGGAGGGGAAAATTGATAGACATAGCTTTGAAAAATGCTATAAAATTGGTCTATGATGGGGACTAGTGAAGCCTAGGAGGTGGGGGTGGTGATTGAAGTGAGTAGCATTGGTGGAAACTAAACTTGAGCACTACTCTCTCAAACCTTTTATTATTAGTTTTTTATCAAAAACCATGTTGTATGAGCCAAGAAGAGAATGTTTTTAAGCGAATTGTTTACTTTGGTTTTGATAATTAGACAAGTAGTTGTTTTTGAGTTTTTTGGGAGTAATAGAAGGCTTAAAATCATGCCAAAATACTCCAAAAAGTATGCTTCTTGCAAGCAAAATCCATAAAGAATGCACAAAAGAACAATGTTATTCATCCTACAAGTATTAGATCTAGACAAAATAGAAGGCTACCTTGACTGTCGTGAGCTTTTAAAATATAATTTTGAAGTTAAAAATATCCCACCATTTATTGAAAATTAGTTCCATTCAAAATCTCTCCACCTCTTAGTGCACTTGACACATAAAAAATAGACTAATTCTAAGACATGATGACTCTAATACCATGTAATATTTTGTGATGAACAAAATAAACCAAATATCCAATGCCTATTAATTGACCACAAACTACAAAGACAAAATAATGGTATTCTATTCATTGTATTTGAATAAGCAATTAAATTATTTAGTACACATAAACTCATAGGCCTCTTGGATGAGTGAGTTATGATAACACTTGTCTAAGAGGCCACGATTTAAATTTTAATCAAGAGATGAATTAACTTAGTCAAGTGATGACCTAAAATCAAAGATGAAACACCATTATTATCTACCTACCTCAAAAATATATCATCTTAAGTAAACTAAATAAAATAGATACAATATTACACCAACATAGACTATCCTCATACAATATTATACCAACAAGGATCACAAAAATTATAAGGGGAAATAAACCATCTTACATTAATATTTGGGATAATTAAATAAATAAAATAATTACTTAAAATTTAACCCAATTAAATGAGTTGGGATTAGAAATATCAAATACTGACATTAAATGTAAAAAATCAAATAAATTAAATGTGATGTTTAGCTCAAAATTCTTTGATGGGAATATGTTGTCATTGTTGGTATGAATAAGGTATTTTACCTAGCGAGTTCACCTAGTACCTGGTCCTATTCACATGTTAAGTTTACTTAAATCCTAGGAATCTTTTTAGAAGCTTAGTTGACATTAGATCTTATCTTATCTTTTGTTATTTAATTTTTGGTGTCCTAAGTCATTATAGTTGTCTCATAACATAGGCTTAAGACATTTGTCATGAGCTTGTCTAATCCTATGTCTCACCTTGGCTATATAAGCAAGGGTCTCTCACACATTGTACATTCATTCTATTTGTATTATTTGATAGGAATACAATTTATTCTTGTCATATTGATATTCTCTTTTCACTGTGCTTTCCATTTTGCCTCTAGATCTTGGGTGGCTATCCCCATAACCAACTCTTCCATGGTATCAAAGCAAGTTGGGTGCCATTGGTTAGTATTTTTTAGAGATCTTGAGTGCAGATTTTGGTAGATCTTGAAAAATTGAGTATGCTCTTCTCTTGCATCAAATGATGATCTAGAGAATAAAAAAAACTTGATAGAAATACTAGATTATGGGGGGTTCCTCTTTGTGGCTTTGAATTTTAGGTTCATTTTGGAGCTTGTTGGTGTAGATCTAAGCTCACCATTGAGTTCATGGTGTTTGATAAAGTTAGTTTTCCTTTTGTTTTTTCCAAATCAGACATGTGAGGCCAGATCTATGAGAGTTTGAAGTTGAAAAGCGGTTGCAAACCGAGAGGTAGCTATAATTTTGGGTCAAAATAGACCCTGCCATTATGTGTAGAGGCCTAAGAACCCTAAGATCGATTGTCAATTCATCAAAATTAGACACTTTTCTCGAAGCCATCAAAGAAAAAAATTACCCCTACATCATCATCCATACGATCACATGGTCATTCAATAGGTCATCGTCATCTGCGGTATGATCAAAACAATTTTATTTTAATTTTATAAAAAAAATGTTAAAAAAATTGAAAATTTTAAATTAAAAAATAATTGTACCGTGAGTATGCAAGGTATTGCAGACCTCGTGCAATAAGGTATTGCAGGTGTTGCGAGCTCCTGCAAAAGATGCCATGTGGCACAACTGTCACCCGCCACATAGTGTAGCCTATAGGTCCTAGTGTTCACTTGTCCACTAATTGGTAATTGAGAGTAAATATCGACAAAATAAAAATAAATATTTCACCTATCCTTTTGCCAAGAATAAGAACATTCTATGTGGAAAGCATATTCCATCTAAAGCATATACCATAGGTGTGAGGGAATATTTTGGTGTCAAAGAGAATATTTCGTCAATTGATACAATGTTGACGTCAGTAGGCATCTACAAAAATTTACCCCCCTCTCCAATGCAAGTTTTGAATTTGGACTCAATTTTTAAATGCTCATAACTTGGGCTCATGGACTCCTTTTTTTTAGTTTTTTATTTTTATTTGGGGCATAATTTCATGCTCTTCAAAATGGTATAATTTTTTTTATTTGTGTTAGTGTCTAGATTATCAAAAAATTGCATATTCTCATAATTTTTGTTGAGTCATTCTCATTTTGGGAACTTCCAGGGCTTTGTTCTCGCTCCTATAAGAATATTTTTGGGGTAATTTCTTTGAAGGTGCATAATTTTTGTGTAATTTTTCGTGGTGAGATCAAATTGATCTTATTTTTTCAAAAAAATTACATTGATTCTATGGCAAAATTTGGCATTTGCATGTACCAAGATCAAGTCCAGTTCATTTTTTTTGGTAAGTGGCATTTATAATTATACTAATCATAAAGCACCAAGCTCATATATTTCTAGGGAGTTCTTTGATTGAGTGAAATTGGGAGGAAAATTCTTGTGGTTGTGGTTTCATTCCTCTTGATTTGTGTTCTTTCTTGTTTCAACATGGAGCAATATTCAGGTCCACTTCTAACACTTTTTAACTATTCTAAATGAAAATATGGAATGAACAGATTACTAAGAACTAAGAGGTTGTATAGGATGGTTCATGGGCTTGATGCTGAAATAAAAGATGATGAAGCTAAAAAATAAGTGGTTGAATATTTGTGAAGAAGTCGTTAGATTTTTGTGCTTGTATATCTCTTCTGATTTATTGTTTCACATTGAACACTTGGATACACCCTTGGCTATGTGGAGTGCATTGCCAAAATTATTTGGGAAAACAAATGAAATTCAAGGACATTTTTTGGAGAATAAATTAACAAGTATCAATCCATGTAATTTTGAAAACATACAAGACTTCGTCACCAAAATCAAGTCACTAAGAACACAATTGAAGGAGTATAAAATTTAAAAATAAGATACACAATTGGTGTTAAGTGTTCTCTCAAAGCTAGGACCTAAATATTCAGTGTTTGTGTCTACTTTCTATGCTACAAAGAATGCCTTTGGGAGTGAGTTTAAGATGCTTTCCTTTGAGGATTTTTCTATGCAACTCACTAGGGAGAAAGATAAGCTTATTCAAATGGGTGCTTTGAAGTCTTCAAAATACCAAGCCTTGATTGCAAAGGATGATAAGTTTTCAAGTGACAAAGAGAAGAAAACAAGCCTAAGAAGAACACATAATCCACATATAATTCAATAAAAGAACATAAAAATTCCTCTTCTAAGGGGGAATCATTTAAGAAGGAGAATCCTAATTGTGCATATTGCAAGAAGGATGGAAATGAAGAATATTATTGTTATAAGAAGGACCTTGATGAATTCAAACATCTTGTAAAGAATAAAATCAGTTTACCTTCTAGAATGCCTACTTTAACTTCTTCTTCCAAACACAAAAAAAATGATAAGGAAAAGAGGCATACTATTAGAACAAGTAAGAACAAAGGACAAGCTCTTTGTGCTTCTATAGGTCATGGATCAAAGAGGTAACTTCTAGATTCAAGAGCTTCTCATCATATGACATCTTCATAGTCTATGTTCTCTTCTTTTGAGCCTTGTGTTATACCACCTATTTTGATGGGTAATCATACTTATGTGAATGTAACTGGGAGGGGATCTATTGATATTAGGGGTGACACCTTCAATGATTTCTTGTGTGTACCTCATTTGAAAAACAATCTTCTTTCTATGTATCAAATCACTCATGGTGGAGCGGGGAGGACTATGGAATTCACTCTTGATTAAGTTATCATCAGAGACTTGGAGATCAAAGAGGCCATTTCTACTGGGATGGTTGATCATGCATCTTGGCTATACAATTTCGATAAACCTTGTTCTTAATGATGGCTTTGATCCTTTAGATGATGATCACACTTCTTGTGTGGACTATGGTTTTAAAGAGAATTTTGGATACTTGAAATTGGGTGCGCTCACAAGTGATCCAATTCTTGAGTTGTGCATTCCATCTCCTCCATATATTGTTGTATTTGATACTTATTGTGTTGCTATAAATATTTCTACTTGTGGTTCAATACAACAAGATATTCATCATCTTATAGATATGGCTACTTGAGATGACTACTTGATAGACATTGCATGTTTGTTTTGTGAGTCCCATATTTTAGATTTGGGAGACACCATTGATTGCATTCATCTTCACTTTGATGAAGATGATCCTTCTCCAGCTGTTGTGAGGGAACACTCTGGCCCTCTTGCTCATTCTCTACATGATCATTCTTCACAATTTGACATGAGTGCTAATATTTTTGAGCAATATTTGGTAGAGGCTTCTTTATGTCACATCTCATTTTTGCTTGCATAAACTTGATTAATGAATAAACAAAACTAGTTAAGAATATTGGTTGATTACCTTATGATTGTTTGATTATGGATAAATGCATTTTTAATTTAGATGTTATTTTAAATGTATGAAATTGAAATGGAAATGGAGATGAGATGTTAGGTGCACATGCTTTGGCTATGGTTTTATGGACTAACCTATTGATGTAAATCTAAGTGTGAATGAGTGCAGGAACGCATCAAAAGTGAGAACATGGCCAAGGTATTCATATTTGCATTATGTAGGATATTATTTCACTGTGTTATCTTGGTTACGCCATTTATTTTGTGTGTTATGATTTAAATTAATAATTATGTTTTAAGGCTATTATGTAGTGAAAATTAAATTATTTGGGGAAATTAAAAATATGCCATATGATTATTATGTTTTCAAAAATTAAATTGATTGAATAGAAAAATAAAATATTTTATTTTTCTTTATATAATAAATTGCATAATTATATATATTAATAATAATATAAGAAATATATATTATATATATAAATATTTATAAATATAAAAAGCTAGTTAATAAAATACATAAATAGTTTAAAATTACAAATTGCATGATTATTATTAAATTAATTAAATTAATATTGGATATAAATTAAAAGTAAATTAAATAATTTATTAAAACTAATTAACTTATTAAGATTGAAACATTGCATGAAATCATGCACAGGTACAAAAGTGAAAGCTAGTTCTAAAATAAGAAATTATAGTTGAAATTATTGCATGGAAAATATTAATATGATAAAAGGAAAAGGAGAGGCGGATCTTTTGGATGATTAGGAGGACAATTATTGGAGAAGGATCGACATCAACCAAAGAAAAAGATAGCCATAACAATGAATAAGGAGATTCTTCCACCATTCTGCAGGTGCGACATTGAGCAAGGATTTATCAAACTTAGGTTCCTTCTTTACTCTTTAATTTACCTTTATTGTCTTTATCCACACAATATTTCAATCACTCAACTAAATATATATGTTGTTCCTTCTATCTCTTGAGGCTTGTTATGACCGCATATGGTTGTGCCACTGTAGTTACGGCTTTGGAATTTCTCGAGATGTAACATGCCCATTGTTCTACCTTTGTTTTTACTATGTTTTACTCACAAGTGAAAGATTATGCTACTAATATTATGAGCAATGATTTCTTTTCCTTTTCATATGAATAACAAGATGCACATTTGAAACATAACCATTTCAAACTTTCCCATTACATAACAAAGAATCATTTCAATAATTCAAGTAATGATTTCACATTACATAATTTCATGATAATATTTTCCATTTACAATTTCTCAATAAGAATAGACATACATGTTTACATTCATAGCTTTTATGTATATATATATATATAATACAATGATCTAGATGTTCCCATCACTAGTGCATACATACTAGGTGTCCCCAACTGGCGCTACATCCTCAAATCCTAGTCACCAATTGTATGAGGGAGAGCATCACTGAAGTGCAACTATGGACTTACTGTTGTCCTCCACACATCTACCTAATTGGTAAGATGACCCTACCCTTCGACAAAGAGATTGGTTTGGTAACCCCATAATCTTGACCTTCCTGAGCATAGTGAACTGTGTCCTACATATCTAGAGCTACCATACATTGGCTACAACCTATATGTATGACTTCCCTGCGTAGAATGCAATCATGGATCACAATGAACTGACAGTGTAAATAGTGGCTACTTGCACTACTTTGGCCAAAGAATTCAACACCTAATACTTCAAGTGAGAGTCATTTGTCCACCACCCTTATGCTCAATTTGGTATTGACCATAAACATAACACACATTCCATCTAAGGTGATAGCATAACAAAATATTCAAGGTAATTCCCTTAACCATGGATTACCCTAACCCCAGGAATATCCAAGTCTATAAAAAATTGATTATCTACGTTACACCCTTACCCTTGGATTCTTCTAACCCCAGGTATAACCACACTAATCATACATGCACACATACTAGTGTCTAGCTAGGTTACCCCCTTTCCCATGGATTTCTCTAACCCCAGGAATAACCATACTAACCTCTTAAGTTCAAAATGGCATTTCCATAAAAGCACTATAAGATAGCAACATATTCCACATCATGCAATATCCATATAGGCTTAATGAACTAAGTATAGTTCTAATAGCATTTAATCCACACATACTTCACATAATATAAATGTGTTCCCAAATAATAGGGTTTCACTAATTCGAGACTTTAATCAAGAATCACACAAGAATATTCCATTATAGGAAATAACTAGTTCATAAGAACAAGCATATCATGTATTCCATAAAAGAAATATTTTCCAAACAAAGGCATTTATAATCCAACAACCTTTCAAGCATAAATAATAGAGGAATAGAAATCAACATGCTTAGATATAGAGTTCCAACTAATTTAATGCTTTTTTCCAATCTCAGCCTCCACGATCACAAATGCTACTCCTACGTTCAACTAATCTCCAAACTCTAGCCTCCTCAGGAATTCTCAACAAACTTAACTCACAAACAATTCTCTCTCTTTCACTATAACTCACACAATAAAGCTTGTACAAAAATTATAGCAGAATAACATCAGAGAAATTAGAATGAAAAGTGTCACAAATGGTAGAGAGAGCACCTCTATATATACTAAAATTTGAGCTTCCAAAGGCTACAAACAAGCTAGCAAATCTGCCACCTCCCTATCGACTAAGCTCAAGGAATGAGAGGTGGCTACTAAAAATACTAATCTACAAACACATACATAGCCAACTTCTCATTTTAAAAATGAGTCGCTCATTTCATTGTGACAACAAGAATCAAACTTAAAAATGGAAGCAATGGTTTCTCAATTACATTGCATATCGACTAACTTGGCCAACTCGTGGTTTGAAGATCAAGTCACATACTTACTCACTACTTATGCATTGGTTTAAAAGCTCATAACAAAATTCTATTAGCTACAAATTCATGAAACATGGTGCCACATATCCAACCTATGCGCCCTCTTCTCTTGCGTGGCTGAGGACAAAGTCAACGCATTAAACTCACTCATGCCTTTGTTTATTACGCTACTTATAAGTCATTGACTTATTCTCATATTTGTCCTTTGCTGGTAACACTTTATACTTTGGTTAAATTTCATAAATGCAACACTCTATTAATGCACTATCCTTTTCATATATGTAGTGCTATGATAATGCATTTATGTTAATACAATGCACTTTTAATATATACAACAATAGTGCTATATCATGCGCCATGCTTTATGCAAAGAATTTTAATATGAATAAAATGATAATATATGTGTGTGTATATGTATATATATGTATATATTATGTCCATAATACACACACACACACACATATATATATACGATTACCAATTTCATTTCTTGCCAATTAAATATATATAAAAACATATATTAAAATAAGATTATATATATACATATATACATATATACATATGTATATATGTATATATATATGTATGTATGTATGTATATATATATATATATATGTATGTATGTATATATATATATGTATGTATGTATATATATATATATAAGATTATTTCATTATCTATATTCAAACACATATATTCACATACTCATTGATCGATGTGTGTGTGTGTATATATATATGTCGCATTTGTCCAATCAACATTCCCATGCATATGGGTTATCCGTTCATGAGCATGTGTAGGTACATCTACCTATGTATACTCACACATGCATATACTCATATGTACAAGTTATCATAGACAAGTATATATATACATATATTTATTCTATGTATATACTTCATTGTTTAACATATAAATATGAACACATGAAGGATAACTTATTCTCAACATAAAGACTCAATCACATACCTTCAATCAAAACATTCATAGAACAAGATGATAACCTAATATAAAACATTCACAAACCTTGATGGAAGGTTACTTACCATTTCTTGAACTATCTTAATCAACTAGACCAACTACGAAGTGAGTGTGTGTATGCTCAATTAGGCTCATCAGGGTTACTAGACCAAGTTCTTCTCTTGAGTGATACTCCCCCTCTCTTCTGGAGGTTCGAACCTATTCCCGCATCCACCTTAGTACATCATAACAATAGTTAACCGATAATAATACATTCACATGCATCATATATTTTCATCTTTAGAACATTATAAAACATCAAATTGAATTAAACATTCATTCATCAAATTTCCATCGAGATTCATATAAAACACAATCATAAGCATATATATTAAAGCATTTTTTTAATACTATAGGGTATCCCTGCAACCCAGCCCAACAACCCTTACCTTGGGTACTTGAGGCAAGCTAGGGCGAGACTAGTCCCCTGTAGGTGAGATCCCCCTCCCGCAAGAAGTCCCACCTCTTAAACTCGGGAGTGGACTTGAACCCGAGACCAATGGGGAGCAAACCCACTACCCAAGCCAACTCTACTACCCATTCGGGCTTATATTAAAGCATTTTTAACCTAACAAGCTAATAGTAATTAGGTAACAACACAACGAGGTGTCACACGAGACTTTGTGAATTAAGTAAATAACTATTTTTTGTAGTGCTAGAACTAGATGGTTGACCCTCTTTAGCACGAGGAACTTGGAAATTTATATTCATATTGGAAAATCCATAAATATTATAGGAACTTGTGTGTTGAATTGTTGCACATGCATGCAAAGATAGTAGCCATATTAACTATGGGTTTTTGTGATTGGAATTTACATCTGGGATGAATCTGATTATGAACCATTTACCACTACTGAGAAATTTGATGTTCTTTTTCTCTTTAATTAGAGAATTATTCTCTTGCATGTCAGTCAAAATTTGCGTAATTATTCTATGTGTAGACACCTAAATTTGGACACTTAATTTATCCAAATTTATCCCCTTTAGTCTAAGCATCCCCTTATTTGCATTAATTAAGTAATATCGCTATTATTTAATTAATATCCTTAATTCTGCCAAATCCTTAAGGTATTTAATTATTAAATAAATACCTTATCTCTTTAATCCTCCTTTTCATCAAATAAATTAAATAAATATAACATTTATTTAATTTCTTATATGTTACATCCCTTTCTTAATCCTAATTATTCTCCTAATCTCATCATTAGGGATGTGCACATGCCTAATCCTTGATTAAAATGTGTCACATCCTCCAACTTTTGCAAGTTGGCCTCTAATCTCTCTTAGCCACCTAACCCTCCTCTAATCCTTCATTAACTAGCCTAATCAACTTCTCAAGGAATTTTTAATTCATTTTATCCTTCCAAAGAATATTAAATTCATTTTTCTCTTCCCCGTGTGATCTTTGACTTGTCACATCAAGTCACATGTGAACTCTTCCCCTTCTCCCACTTGCCTCTAATATGTCATTAATTTTTCTAATCAGGTACTTGCACAACCTTAATCACTTAATTAGGTCAACCTAATCTCCATGTCATTTATGGAATGTGTCATAACTCGACCTTATTAAAGGCTTTCTCCTTTTGGAGAAGGCACTCCATTCCCCATGTGAATTTTTAATTCACATTTAATCCCCCAATGCATTCCAAAGAATTTTAAATTCTTTCTCTCATTCCCATGTGGATATTTAAGGAATTTTTAATTCCCCACATGTCCTTTCACCCACATGGGGACAAGGACCTCTTTTATAAGGATATTTTGTCCAAATCCCAAGGTACTATGTAGTACCTCCATGTCATGTACTCTCCTTCCAACTCATTTACACACCATCTTTCTCAAGCCACTTCACATGCCACATGTCAAGATGTGAGGGCTTGTGAGTTCTCAACTCACCATGGCCCTACATCTTGGCCTTGTTGGTTTAATCTCAACCATCCATTTCCCTAGAAAATTCAAAATTTTCTATAAATACCTCCTTTTTTCTCTCATTTTGGGGGGAGATCATTATGCTAGCCAAACTCTTGCAAATTTTTCTCTTGAGCCATACTTAGCCAAATACTTGCATTTGCATCCACTTTCACCCATTTTCCATCCATCTCACAATCCACACTTGCATCTTTTGCCATCAAAGGAGCATACAGCATCGAAGATCGAAGGGCCAACCCAAGGACAACTCAACAAGGTAAAAGGTTCCATTTTGTTTTGTTAAGTTAATCATTTCCCCCATCTTGAGGTGTAGGGTGTTTATAGTTGTTGTTTGCTGCTCGTTTTCTAACAAGTATTTTCCCCTGTTCACACTATGAATAAACAAACCAATAGTTATGCAGACCGATTATATATATATATGTGTGTGTGTGTGTGTGTGTATACACGTATATGTATACATACATACATACATACATACATACATATATATATGGCATAATTAATATATTCGAAGTAGTGAATCAATCATGATTGTCATTGTGTAGA
This sequence comes from Sequoia sempervirens, assembly GCA_007258455.2. Taxonomy (NCBI): domain Eukaryota; kingdom Viridiplantae; phylum Streptophyta; class Pinopsida; order Cupressales; family Cupressaceae; genus Sequoia; species Sequoia sempervirens. The sequence goes on along the minus strand of VDFB02264359.1, from coordinate 356,622 downwards.
AATTTCTTGTTGTTGCAATAATAATCTATTTTATTCCTTAATTTTGCATATTGAAGCAGTAGTAAACTAGTAAAATTGTTTTAGATCTGTTGTAAAGATTCTACAGGAAACTGTAAAATTGTTTTATATTTGTTGTAAAGATTCTACAGGAAGATTTTACAAAGTAGGTGTGCATAAAATGTCACAAATTGATTTTTCATGAATTAAACTTGTAAGACATGGAAATCAAATAATTATTGCATAAAAAGGGAATATTATTACATTTACAATTTACATTTAGTAGTGCATGACAAAGAGAACAGTAATGCATTAAATTTAATCATTGCATCAAGTAGAGAGATGTCATTAAAATATCAATTTGCATGTAAAAAGAATGAATTATATATCAATGATATATATGCATTTTACTGTTATTATGCATGTAAATTTGAAATAATGAAAGATGTACATAATCATTTGCATGAAAGAAAAGAGTATTTACTTATTTATTTTTATGATCATTATGCATGTTATTGTTTTCTATATGTGAATTGATTTACTTTCTGGGATAGGGTGTCAAATACGGACTAATAGAGAAGGTTGACCCTCTTTTCAAAATCTTTTGGTTTATTCTAGTGCTTTGGCCAAAGCCATGTGTTCATTGAAATAGATGAAATTTACTTAGAAATTTTATTTATATGTTTCTCTGCCATATATTGATAGTAGGACATTGTATGTTCATAATAGAAATGCATGTAGATATACCAAGTTGCACCGGGATCCCCTCTTGCTATTTGTTTCCAGGTACTTCGTGTAGGGTCAGGTATTCTTTGAATAGGAAGAATTTCCGAGAAGCATAAGCTTTGTGGTTGGGAAAAAAAGTGCTTGAGCCATGTTCTCGTCTCTTGACTTGCGGATGACTGTGAGGGTCAATGACGATCAGAGACTATATTGTATATGTCCTCACATTATTCTTATATCATTTTTTATATTTGTACTTTACATTGTATATTTAGATGACTCTATGGCATGCGAGCCCAAGTTGTACTTTTGTATATTAGATATTGTGTGCTTTTGCTTGGATTATGCACTACACATATGAGGATGTGTTATGACATTTATTTATCTAATGAAGTTGTTTTATATTATTTCCATGTTTATGAGATAAGGAGTTATTATTTATTTTCATGAGATTGTTTTGAGTCTTGATCCTTACACTTTATCTTTGAAGGAGATATCTTTGTCTTTGGATTGTGTTCTACAATTATCTCGACTAGATTCTAGATTTTCCTCTTTATCAATGTGGCCTAGAAGGCCTGTTTTGGTTGTGACAACTTTCAACATTGACATGGAGACACTTGAGTAGAATTCAAATACATCAAATATCATTCTTCTTCCCCCATCTTCCTTTAAGGATTGAGAATAAATCTTGCATATATTCTTGGTTTTGTTTCTTCCTAAGGCGAGGAATGCTATGTTGAATGCACAAGACAACTGAGAGATGGGGTGAATCAATTGTACCTTAAAACTTCAAAACCCTTATACACATTCAGATCCACATTCATTCAATAAACCCTTAAATTTGTTATGATGATTTATCATGAAAAGCAAATAACAGAAACTGAAACATCTTAACACCATATACAAGATAACACTAGATTTACGTGAAAAACCCAAGATGGGAAAATACACGATAATGATTAGCTCACATTATAAGTAATAACAACACCAATTACAAAGGCTCACTGCTAGAAGGCTCACTACCCAGAAAAGAAAAGGCTCACTGCCAAAATAGACAAGATAGAGAAGAAATGTTACATAGATAAAACTATCTCAATGCAACAAAAAATCCACCACAATGTTGCCACCACCTTCGCAACTTGATTGGAGAATTGTGGACACCTTCTGATCACTACATCCAGTAATCTAGCACATGAAATCTCACACTACACTTCTCAAATTCATACTCTATAACTCTGCAATTTACATTATTTGCATCTCTCTTATCTATCTCATCATCCTTCAATAACTCAACTCTTATTTATACTATCTTCAACCTTGAAACCTTTCTCCAAGTTCGGCTATGCACCTCAACCGTGCAAATTGAAATTAGGTCAGCACCAAAACATTCCTGTGGTGGAAAGGAATGAAGGCAGACCACAAAATTCCTTATCTAGGACCTAAATCCATCCTTACACGACACACCATGCTTCCACAAACAACTAAGCACCTTCGCAAGTAGTGTAAACACCAAGGTTGACCACTACCCGTGTAAACACCATTAAAATTTTGAGTACACGCTTCCTTTGATCTATCCACAACTTGCAGACAACAAATGTCACCTAAACACACTTTGGAATATTCCACAAACACCTTGAAATCCAACAAACTCCTTCGCAACAAATTTCACCTGAAGAATGTACACACCTAATACATCCAAATAACTTTGCCATACACTATAACTCAAGAAATTGACTTCTAAAGCACCAAACCTCAAACCACTTCAAATGAAGAAGGATACCAACATTATCAACACTCCTTCAAATCTGCAAGACCTGAAACATAACTATGGAGAAATGTAGAGCAAAAACATTTCTCCCAGACACCTCTACAATACACAAATAGCATTCAAGTGAATACAACTTCTTCTACACAACGATCCAACACACCAAATTCTAGATACAACACCTTTAAACATCTTTGATCAACATATCTGAAGCGTATAAGAAGATCTTCAACCTAGATGAAATGCAGAGCAACACAAGAACACATCCCTACAACCCAAAACACCATTGCAACACATTGTTTCTTCTTTTTATCAAATTTTCTCAAAAGCACTTGGAACCCAAGCACTAGAGACACAACCTCATGATCTTTAGCACTTCCTCATCACAACTGAACCAACTGCAATATAGCAACTCAACCATAGATCATAGAAGCTTATCTTAGCAACATTGGAGGTTGACACTAGTAGCTTTACTAATGACAACATAATGTAACTAATCAAATCATGGATAGCATCAACTGCTTTCACAACAATATCCCCTAATGATGATCTTCTTCCTCCTTATATAGTTGACACCAATGACAACACATGCTTTTTGACATCAATGACGACACCAATCTTCTCATACTTGCAACAATCTCCCCCTTTGTCATTGATGGCAACACATGATGTGAAAAACCATTAGAGACACAACATATCTAAATATCAACAACTCTTCATATTACTTCTCCCCCTTTCTCTATTAGCTTATCAATAACTTATCTTTTTCACATGACTCTCTCTCCCCCTTTGACATCAATGGCAAAGGACAAAAAAATTGTATCACTTATTCTCCCCCTTTGACATCAATCAACCTTCTCAAAACTGTTCTACAACAATATTTCCTTTACTACTCTGTATACTCCCCCTTAGGAGCACACACCAAACTGCACCAAATCAACTACCACTACACAATGACAACACACACCTTTATGACTATAACAACCAACAATTCTTCTACTTACTCCCCTTGAGAGGTAGCCACCAACATCAGTCCGAAACAAAGAATGAATATTTAGATCCACTAGACCGATGCATCTCCTTGTGCATCTAGTTCAAAGAAAGAGGGGTAATAACCCCCAACTTCTCCTAGAGATACTCAAAGGTATCCTTTGGAAGAGATTTAGTGAATATATCAACAATATGATCCTTTGTAGGCACATATTCAAGCTTCACTTAATACTCCATATCCTACTCTCTAGAAAGTGATACTAGATTGAGATATGCTTTGTGCTTGAATGCATTGCCAAATTATTTGAATATTGATTGCACTTGTATTATCACAAAAGATAGAAATAGACTCATTATACACCACTTTGACATCCTTCAATATTTGCCTCATCCATAACACATGTGTGCAACAAGATGTTGTTGCAACGTACTCAGCCTCTGTGGTAGATAAAGAAACTAAATCTTGTTTCTTTCTTAGCCATGATACCAATCTACATCCAAGAAAGAATGCACCACCACTTGTACTTTTCTTGTCATCTACACAACTAGCCCAATCTACATCTGTGTAAGCATTCAAAGTGCGATCAGTATCCTTTGGATACCATAAGCCATGATCCAGAGTGCCCTTCAAATATCTAAATATCCTTTTTACTGCTGCAACATGTGATTCTCTAGGATCTTTTTGAAATCTAGCCACAAGACAAAGTGCATGCATGATATCCGGTCTAGTAATAGTTAGATATAGCAGTCCACCAATCATTGATTTGTACTTGCTTTGATCAGCCTTAGAAGATTCATGTCATTCTTGCTTAACTTGCAACCAATAACCATAATAGTACATACCGGTTTAGAATCTTCCATTCCAAACTTCTTCAACATTTCTTTGACATACTTTGATTGTGAGATGAAAATGTCTTTATCTATTTGATTGATTTGTAGCCCAAGGAAGAAATTCATCTCCCCAAACATAAACATCTCAAACTCATTCTACATCTCTTCTACAAAAAATTTACACATCTCTTCATTGCCTCCAAAAATTATGTCATCAACATATACAACCACAATCAAAATTTGATCTTTTTCAACTTTAAAGTAAAGATTACTATTCAAGGTACCTTTATTGAATCCTTGTATCAAATACCTATCCAACCTTGCATGCCAAGCTCTGGGAGCTTGCTTCAATCCATATAATTCCTTCTTCAATTTGTAGACCATATCTAGTTTCTCTAATAATTGAAATCCTTTCAGTTGTTCCATGTATACCTCTTCTTCCAACTCTCCATTCAAGAAAGTAGACTTCACATCCATTTGATAAAATTTGAAATCCTTATGTGCTACAAAAGCCAAAAACATCCTGATAGCTTCCATTCTTGCCACTAGAGCAAATGTCTCCTCAAAATCTATTCCTTCAACTCGTGAGTAGCCTTTACACATAAGTCTTGCCTTGTTTCTTACCACTTCTCCATTCTCATTTAGTTTGTTTTTGAACACCCATTTAGTTCCAATTATATTTTAGTTTGCAGGTCTTGGGACAAGTTCCCAAGTCCGATTCTTCTCAATCTGCAGTAGTTCTTCTTTCATAGCCTTTATCCAATGTTCATCTTTGCATGCCTCAATTACTGTTTTAGGTTCAACTTCATAAAATAAACATAGATTTACCTCTTCTTTAACAACTTTCCTTCTTGTCAATACACCTTTGATTTTGTCTCCCATGATCTATTCTTCTGCACATACTTAGGGGTTCTAAGGGTCTTTTCTAGAGCTTATTCCTCTTCAATCTGTACCTCCTTTTCCTTAGCTTTTTCCTCTTCTTTGCAAGTAGGCTCGTCTGATTCATATCCATCTATCACCACTAAATTTTGAACATCTTCATCAACTTTGACACTTGCACTCTCAACAATCTTTCTCAATATCTTGTTGTAGCATCTATAGGCTTTTCTTTTAGTAGAGTATCTAAGGAAGATACCTTCATCAGACCTTGCATCAAACTTACCCAAGTTTTCTTCATCTCTTATGATTTTAAGATTTGCTTCCAACCACTCTAAAGTACTTGACCATAGGAATCATTCCATACCATAGCTCACATGGAATCTTTGTGCTATTTTCTTTTGCTTGAACTCTGTTAACTATATAAACAACAATATGAATTACTTATCTCCAATAGAATTCCGGTAGATTTGTTTCTCTCATCATAGTCCCTGCAACTTCTTGAACAATCTTGTTTTTCCTTTCAACCACTTCATCTTGCTAAGGAGTTCTAGAGGAAAACAAGTGCTTCTTTATGCCATGATTCCCACAAAACATGTTAAATTCATTAGAGGTAAACTCTCCACCTATGTCATACCTCAAACACTTAATTTTCATGTCCATTTCATTCTCAATCATAACTTTAAATGCTTTGAACTTATCTAGGGCTTCAAAATTTTCTTTGAGAAAAGTAACTCATATCGTTCTATAATAATCATCAATCAAAAGCATGAAATACCTTGAAGAATTCTTACTCTTGTACGACCACAAAGATTTACATCCACCAACTCTAACAATCTAGTAGTAAATTTTTCTTTACCTTTGAAATTTCTTCTTGTTTGCTTTCTAATATGATAATCCTTGCAGACAACATTGATAGGCTTTGCAATCTTTGGAAGATCCCTCACAGCTTGAACTGAACTGATTCTAACTAGATTATCAAAATTAATGTGACACATCTTCCTATGCCATAACCATCTTTCATTAATCTGAGTCATAAAGTAATGACCATCAACACCCCTAAGCTGATAAACATTTCCATATGTCCTTCCAATAGTAATCACAGTTTTGGACCCTTTTCTAATCTCACATCCATTGTCCTAAAACATAAGATTGTACCCTTTGCTACATATTTTTCCAACACTTAAGATGTTATGCCTTAAACCCTTGACATAGTAAACATCATCAATATTATGCTTGCCATCAAAGCCGATTGAACCTATTCCACATATCTCAACACATGAATTGTCACCAAATATAACAAGTCCTCCATCATACTTTTCAAGTCTAACAAACTTACTCTTATCACTAATCATATGGTTAGAGCATCTGCTTTAAATGATCCAACAGTTCTTATCATGTCTAGCATGAAAAGTAGATACCAAAGTACCTTCAGTCTTATCCCATGTCTCTAGAGGGTTTTTCTTCACATATCTTTCAGAGTTAGTAGAATTGGTTTCATCTTTTAAATCCATAAACAAACATTCACCACCACCATCATCATCTCCATAATCAAATTCATCATCAGAAATACTTGCATCTTCTCTGACATAATAGATTTTATTAATCATCTTACCTTTGTTCTCCTTGTTTTTGTCATTCACAACTCTTTTTAGACATCTTGAAGCATGGTGACCTATCTTTCCACAATTGAAAAATTTAAAAGGCAACTTACCTTTGTACATACCAGTACCCTTTTTCATCCTTCTCACAAAGTTAGCTTCCACATCATCAAGATCCTCCTGATCTGATTCTTCAGTCTTCTCTAATTTTCCAGCCTTAAAAGGAGTCTCAACTTTTGCACCATTATTTGCACCAAATTCTCTCATTTCAAATGAAGTTAGGGAGCCATACAACTGATCTCTCGTATAAAAATATAGATTTGCAAATTCCTCAATAGCAAAAACTGTATGACTATAAGCTTTAGGAAGAGTTCTGAGAATTTTCTTTACCACTTTTATTTCTTTCACTTTTCCACCAGGACCTCTGATGGAAATGACCACGTCATCTACCCTCTGCATGTAGCTTGTAATGTTTTCATCTTCAAACATTCGTAGATTCTCAAATGTAATCTTCAAATTCTGCATCTTAGCTTGTTTAACCTTATCATTTTCTTCATAAATACTTTCCAACTTTGTCCAAATTTCTTTAGCAGTTTTTAGATCCATAACTTTCACTAATTCAAAATTTGTAAGACAACACAAGAGAGCATACCTTTCTTTACCATTGCATTCATAGGCCTTGATTTTAGCTTTAGTGCTTAGACCATTTGTAGGCATAGTATAATCATTGTGTACTGCCTTCTAGATGTCAAATCCAAGATAAACTAGATAACCTTCCATCCTTGTCTTCCATAATTCGTAGTTTGTGCCATCAAACATGGGAATCTCCTTCTTGTGCGCCATCTCGGATCTAACTCAAGCGGCTTAGCTTTCTTCCAAGGAACCTTGCTTTGATACCAAATGTTGAATGCACAAGACAACCGAGAGGGGGGGTGAATCAGTTGTACCTTAAAACTTCAAAACCTTATACACATTCAGATCCACATTCATTCAATAAACCATTAAATTGTTATGATGATTTATCATGAAAATCAAATAACAAAAAAAGAAACATCTTAACACCATACACAAGAGAACACCAGATTTACGTGGAAAACCCAAGATGGAAAAAACCACAGTGAGGGTTAGCTCACATTATAAGTAATAACAACACCGATTACAAAGGCTCATTATCGAAGGGATCACTACCTAAAAAAGAAAAGGCTCAATGCCAAAATAAAAAAGAAGATAGAGAAGAAATGTTACATAGAGAAAACTATCTCAATGCAACAAATAATCCACCACAATGTCACCACCACCTTTGCAGCCTGATTGAAGAATTGTAGACACCTTCTGCTCACTACATCCAGTAATCTAACACATGAAATCTTGCACTACACTTCTCAAATTCACACTCTATAACTCTGCAATTTGCATCATTTGCATCTCTCTTATCTAACTCATCATCCTTCAACAACTCAACTCTTATTTATATCATCTTCAACCTTGAAACCTTTCTCCACGGTCAACTATATTGCACCTCAACTATGCAAATTCAAATTAGGTCAACACCAAAACATTCCCGCTGTGGAAAGGAATGAAAGTGGACCACAAAAATCCTTATCTAGGACCTAAATCCATCCTTACACACCATGCCACGCTTCCACAAACAACCCAACACTTTTGCAAGTAGTGTAAACACCAAGATCGATCGTTATCTGTGTAAACACCATTGAAATTTTAAGTACATGCTTCCTTTGAGCTATCCATAACTTAGGGATAAAAAATGTCACCTAAACACACTCTATAATATTCCACAAACACCTTGAAATCCAACAAACTCCTTTGCAACAACTTTCACCTGAAGAATGTTCACACCTAGTACATCCAAATAACTCTGCCATACACTATAAGTCAAGAAACTAACTTCTGAAGCACCAAACCTTGAACCACTTCAAATGAAGAAAGATACCAACATTATCAACACTCCTTTAGATTTGCAAGATCTGAAACATAACTGCAGAGAAACGCGGAGCAAAAACATTTCTCCTAGACACCTCTGCAATACACAACTCACACTCTAGTGGACACAACTTCTGCACAATGATCCAACACACCAAATTTTGGATACAACACCTTTGAACATCTTCGATCAACATATCCAAAGTGCATAAGCAGATCTTCAACCTAGAAGAAATGTGGAGGAACACAAGAACACATCTTTGCAACCCATAACACCACTACAACACACTGTTTCTTCTTTTTATCAAATTTTCTCAAAATCACTTGGAAACCAAGCACCAAAGACACAACCTCATCATCTTCAGTACTTCCTCATCACAACTGAACCAACTGCAACATAACAACTCAACCATAGATCATAGAAGCTTATCTTAGCAACACTAAAGGTTGGCACTAGTAGCTTTACTAATGACAACATAATATAAGTAATTAGAGCATGGATAACATCAACTGCTTTCACAACAATATCCCCCAATAATAATCTTCTTCCTTCTTATACAGTTGACACCAATGACAACACAAGCTTGTTGACATCAATGACAACACCAATCTACTCACACTTGCAACATGTTGTTGACGGTATTGGATCATCTTCAATATTCATTGTTGAACATATACCATCATTACAAGAGGCACTGCATTGAGGGGGATTGCATAGTCTTTCTTATTCTTCTTGTTATGGGAGGTCTTTTTCCTTGCATGGAGTTTTGTCCTTCTCATTCTTCAGTTAGAGCATTTTATTTTTATCTCTTTTGGGGAGGAGTTTTGTCCCATAGGGCTTTCTCCTTTTCTCTATTTGTAAGAGATTGCGTTTGTACATGGGTACTTGACATGACCTAGCAGCCAAGACCCATCCTTACATCATTTGCATTTGTTTCCTCCTCCCTAAGTTACACTTAAGGGGGGTGTTGGTGTGAATAATGTTATTTACCTAAATAGTCCACCTAGTAGGTCCGATTCACATGTTAAGTTTACTTAGGTCCTAGGAATGTTCTTAGAAGTCTTAGTTGGCATTAGATCTCATATTATCTTTTGTCATTTAATTCTTGTTTCCTAAGTCATTAATATTAGTTGCATCATGACATTGGGTTAGACACTTATCATGATCTTGTCTAATCCTATGTCTTACCTTGGCTATATAACCAAGGTCTCTCACACATTGTACATTCATTCTTTTTGCATTATTTGATAGGAATACAATTTTTTCTTGTCATATTGATCTTTTATTTTCTTTGTGCTTTCCATTTGGCCTCTAGATCCTGGGTGGCTATCTCCATAGCCAACTCTTACAGTCACAAATGTTGGAAACTAATTTATCGAAGTGTTAGAATTTAAGAATTTATTTGATGAAGGTCTCAAATTCTACAAATTGATAGTTCTTCACTCAGATACACTTACACAAGTGCAGACATAAATAATGTGTTGACATAAATTGTAACTCATAAATCTAAACTAGAAGGATTTGGATTGTTAAACTTGTTTACCACGATTTTTGATATTTGAGTTGCTCTAAGTATTGGTGACATTAAAGAACAAATTTGGGAATCCATTGATTTACAAGGGCCATGTTCTCCTCACCGAGACCCTTTGTTGGACCAACTTTATTGATTCGAGTGAAAGATATAAGACAACTATTAGTTATCTAATTGACCTAGGATGATGTCACGAGTAGACAATGCCCAATACATTCTCCTTTAAGATCTTTGACATAAATGTTCTCTTCACACTCACACTCCATCATGATTTCAAATGAATGAATGAATGTCCTTAAATACAACCAAGCATATAAATCAACACAAACATGCTCTAGGTTAATTCACAATAACAATTAGGAGGAATTCAACAAAATTGAAATTAAATTTGACTTTTAAAAAAATTATGGTTCATATTTGTGAATGTGAAAATGACTTGGATCAAGTCCACACCTTCAAATATGATCAATAGTAATTGAAAAATGAATCTAAAAATTACAATATGAATAACAATAAATTAGAAAATGAAATAGTAAAAATATTATAAATTGAATTTATACAAAATATTACTTATATACAATTTTGAATGGTGTGCGTTTATCCATGCACCACTAACACCACTTATATACAGGCTTATATCTTAACTCTACCATGTCTATCCAAATCTATTCCTTTTTTTTTTAATTTTTTTTTTAAGTCTATCCATGCAAATTAAATCCCTTTGTTGACCACTCAAAACCTCACAGGGAAAAAATAACGATCAACCACTTCAGTTACCGTCTGCCCAAAACTTAAAAAATAAAATGAAATACCCTCATGGGAATCATCGAAGTAGGTGGACAATTTTCTATTTCTCTTCCACTTTGGTGTACCCGAGGAGGATTGGGACTAGCTTTCATTTCGTTGGCAAAAATAACTTTCAAGGAAAATAAAAAATACCAAACATTACAGTTGCAGCGAAGATGGCATTGATGGCTTCTTCTTCTCTGCCTGCTTTGAACAAAACTAATGGTAACTATTTTCTTGTAGCATTTCTGTTTAATTTCTCGAATTATGTTTGTTTCGTTACTCTTGTAGTTTATCCGTTCTCAAAATGTTGTAGGATTTGTTTACACTGTAAGGCATTTCAAATGCAATAATCTGGAAGATCTTAGGTTTTATATTTTTAAGAATTTGTCGATAAGGGTTTGGATCTCCTTGTTATAGTTAAAACGGATGACGCGACAGTTTCTACAGTCTTTCTTAGGAAAAAAAACTTCTCTCTCTTCGGGCGATCACATTGGTTCTGTTTAAAGAATAGTGTTTTTTTCACCTTTCTGAAGAATTACCATGGTGCCTGACATCTATCAAACTGGTTCGTTAGTGTGCCCCTTAAATGCAAGAAATCTGTTTTTTTTGGTTTTATTATATCGTTTGAAGTCAATGTCCAATTGGGTTGGAAATAATATCTGAAGAAGAGGAATTGCATAACTTTATAGAGCACATCTATAAGACATCCTATTTACCCGGGGACAATCCAATCTCGTAAACTCCAACTTACAAGTGTTTTTTTATCCATCACAAGTCTGAGGTAATTCCTCCAGCGAGAAGCTGTAATCGTCGGGTAATTAGGGTCACTTGAGGAATTTCTCCCGTCTTTGAACTTAGGCATTCTAATAAGCAACATTAGTATTTGATCCTCAAGGTGTACAAGATCAAAATCACTATTATGCTACACACATTTGTGATTCTTTTAGTCAATTTAATCATTATGTTGAGACTCAAAGAGGCTCTGAAAAACTTTGCCACGTGCCAAGGTTAGTCGACCAAAATGAGTCATTTTGGCTTGGCTTGCGAGTTGGGGTGATTCTGGATGAGTTTGGAAAATTTCACAGTTCTACTGAAAGTTTTTCCTATGTTTCATGGTTTTAAATTTTCCGAGTTTTGCTAAGTCTGAGCTTAAAAGTGGTTTGTTGAGTTTAGCTCAAAAGGGGTCTGCAAAGTCTGAGCTCAAAAAACATCTGCCGACTCTGAGATTCTGAGTGTCAACAGTATGGAACTTTTAATCTGTTCGAGCCTTACTATCATCTGTGTTTTCAGTCTTCTTTTTCAGTTAGTTGTTTTCCAAGCTTGAATTGAACTTCGGATGGCTTAATTTTGTGGGGGTTTTATTCTCATGGCCTTTTCGCGTGGCCAACCGGAAAATAGTGTGATTTATCTTGAATCTTATTTTAATTTATGCTTAGAAAGTAACTTGAACTGTTGTTATTTTAACTCTCATTTATGAATTTGAATAAAGGACTTAATAACTATGTCTACTAGTGTTTTTTTCTGGATAATCCATTACATTTGAGTTATTTGTTATTTGTCTTTGACAATCAGGGGAATAAAATTGTTTGCTCTCTTATTTTGGATTTTTGTCACTGAGTGTTAGTAATTCTTTATAATTCAACGATGATGTAGTAAATTTGGACTTTTTATCATTTTCATTGCAACCTGTTACTACTTTTTTTTTTTTTTGCAGAATCATGTTGGCCATGGATATGTAATTTCATTTTTGCATCTCCAACAAAATTTCTGAATAAAGGAATTACCTTTTTTATTTTATTTGAACACTTGAAAATCCTTTGTAAGCAATTTAATTTCCTACAGTAGTTAAATTGGGGTTTTCTGTCATTAGGTAACTTAATTTGAACACTTTGAAAATTCTCTTTAAGCAATTGTATTTTACAGACTAGATTAAATTCCATTAGCCAAAACTGCCAGCTAATATTTACTAGGTTTTTTTCTGAAATAGGAGGATCTTTGACCCCCTATCGTTGCTTGTGAACTTTGGAAGAAACTTGGGGTTTTGTTCATTAATCTCATGAGTTCATAGGCTTTTGGGAACCAAAATCCTGCTAGTTGGGAAGGTATGATCCCAACTAGGTCATGAAAAGCTAGTAAGATTAGCTTATTAAGCTACCATTCTTACTGACTAGTCAAACCTACTAAGAGCATGACTTGAAAGCACACCAACAATCCCAATGTGCTGAAATTCAGTAAGAACATAGTACACTAGTTCGGTATAAGGGTTTACAAATGTTGCAGATGAATGTAATTTATTTATGTAAAATGTAGTTGCATCATTGTCTTGGTCATTGCAGACGGTTTGTGGTGAGTGTGGATGTGTCAAGGTGGTTGTGCCTTGATCTAGGTGGCAGTACTACCTTTACCAGGCTGAACAGAAGATTAACAGATGGAGATTGTCATTTATTGTTCTTTGGCATTTTGGGTTCAAGTTAAATTGACTATTTTCTGAGTGATCTAGGGATTTGAAGCTATAAGTGCAATAGAAAGTGTATGGGAACAAGTTTTAGAGCATAGAAAGCTCGAGGAAGTTGTAGCACGTTGTAGGTATCTTTGGAGGCCTCAAGGAGGCAGTAAGCTCTTGTACAGAGGAGACAGGGGCATGAGAAGGCAAGGCCTTACTCGTCTGGAGTATTCCCTCATTGGGTTTTCTAAAGTAATCCCTGTGCTGTGTGGACCATATCTTTTGACACATTTAATTTCATTCCTTGCCCTTTCATTCATCTAATCCTATAACAAGTGCATTAAAGACAACTTCACACAACATAAAATTATTTATTTCTTTAAAGCATTGACATTGAAAACAACTCACATGCTCAACTAAGTTGTCTCTTTTGATATAAGATTCATGTTGATGAATTAGCTATGGAATATCTATGCTAAATATATGTTGAGAAATGAGGTAGGTGTTGGGGCAAATTGAGACTGCAATTAACCATTAACCATCTTATTAAATTGAGAATTGATAGAATTATTGCTTTAAATTTTCTTGACACGCCATAAATCTTATATTACTCAAAATAATGAAAATGTTTCATTGGTGTGTCATATTGGATAGATTTTTCTTTCACAAGAGTGATTTGATCCATAATTGACCTAGGTTTTCCAATGTATCATGCACTTTACAGGTCTAGTTTTCCTTATGTTCATTCCTAAGTTTTCTGATATTGAAACAACAATAAAAGGTTGCAATTTGATGCTTTCCACACCTTTATGGCTGCCTTTCACATCATATATTAATTTGTAATTATGCACACTTATATAATGCCTATGTTTATTGCATATGATGTTCATACCCTTTGTATGTTTCTACCAACATGAACATGTTACTCTTCTCTATTCCACAAGATCAATTAGTGAAATAAAGAGTGTTCTTTCTTTATCTTATGCAAGAATTGCATTCAACTTCTACTTGCTGTATGGAAAAACTCAATTCTTGAACATATCATTTTTATAATTTCTAAGTGCTTGAGATGACAAAGTAATTGCATGGAATAGAAGTAAACAAGCAAATGAATCAGTACATGTAAAAAGAAATACAGCACAAAGGATTATCCTAGAGAAGAGATCTGAGAAACCCTATGTTGGGATACTCTAGAAGAGTATTGCCTTGCCTTCACTTGTCACTATCTCCTTCGCAATATGACAAACTTAGTGCCTTCTCAAGGACTTCAAGGTCATTGACATCATATCAAACATTATCCAGTTCCACATATATACTATCTCCCTAGAATACTAAATCAAGGAATATTTTATCAATTGGATGCAAAAGAATGTGTTACTATGACCGCTTAAGGGTATTATGTATTACAAACTCAACAAGAATGGCTTGAACAAGCAGCCCAAATGCCAAAGAACATAAATGACATTGTCTGCAGCTGTTACTTTTCTCTTCTTATTGATTTTTGAAAACTTGACACATACATCAAGGGAGAATTGCCATGATGACAAGACTATCTATCAGCTTGCTGTGTTTGAATGTTTTGTCACTGATAAAGTCTTCTATGATGACAAGCCTGACTATCACTTTGGTGTTTTTGGATATTTTGTCACTGACAAATCTGTTCTATGTTGTTGTTTGGCTTATCAGGAAACTGTTTCAGCTGTGTTTGACTCCAAGATACCTCTGTCACCTCAAAACCGACTTCTGTAGATTCCCATGCAAACTTTCATACTACGTTCTTGCTGAATAGTCATCGTTTGAGAGTGTTTCAATTCACATAGTTGATTTGACTAGTGAATGAGAATAGTGGGTTAGTAAGCTGAAATTTGTAATTAGTAATTTTTCATGATCCAAATTGGATTGCGATTGTAGCAAGAATCTCAATTTTTGCACCAAATTGCAGGGAGTCAACAATTGTTTAGAAACCTTTATTGTAGACATGATATCATAACATATATGCTCTAATATGAAAATTTGCTAACTACTAAGGCCTCCTATATCATTGAGTAGTGTACAAATTTCACAAGATGGTAAGAGTAATCTGCTTGGATGCATTATATCCCCCTTGGGATCTGTTCTATCATCAATCTAATTTTTTGAGCCTTGTTTTGGAAGGAAAAAAAACAAGCTAATTAAAACATTTGGTGTGCTGTTAAGTTTGGTGTGCTACTCAAATCCTTTCAACAATTGTCAGTTTGCCTACTTTAAAAAAAGGACTCTAACAAGCAGTTTTGTAATTTTTCTCTTAAATTAACACTCAATTTAGAAGGTCATACCTAGGTATCCATTAATCTGGCTTGCTTAATAGTTTTCCAATGTCTGTTTATCTGGACAAGTAATATGTTATTGGCAGTAATGATAGATTTAGTAGTTTTAATGCTGATTATTGTCTCCAAGGCTGTGATGAAGATATCTAAACATTGGATTCATTATTCCACCAAATCTGGAGTGAGTTTTGCTGCCAGTGCTGAACCATCTGTAAAGTGCACGTCAAGAAGTTAACCATCCTTTAGAAGAGATAGTCCTTTGATTTGTCCTTAAGTCTGTCTGGCTTTCAAGTTTCAGTAGGTACCCAAGTACATTGACTGCTAAGGCATAGATGGAACTAACTAGAATTCTTAGTGTTGAATCTCTATAGTTGAATAGACTCTCAGAGGCTGCTGCTAATACCAATTTTGTTGAATTCTGGGAGAAAAATAGCCTCAATCTTGGTTGAAAACTGAGCAAATAACAAATATTGGAGCGTATTCAGTATGAAATCTTATTCTATCCTGTTATAGGCTTTTATTATCTCCAGAAGCAAAGCCTTCTGATCATTTCCTGGGCCCATTCTATGACTTCCAGCCTAAAGTAAGGTTTTTTAATATGATGGACCCTGTCTGCTTCAAGATCAATGTACTCAAATTAATAGCCTTTATTATTTTAAGTCAACTCTATGTGCAGTGTTTTCATAGGAACCAGCCTTATAGGAAACAGACAATGAATAAATTATTGAGAATCCATTGTGGTGATATGTTTGTCATAGATTAGGCTAATTACAGGTCACACTTTCTGACAGATTGATAGAAAGGGTCTAAATTAGCTATTAATTTGACTTAGTAGATCAGTTGTCATGTAACAACTATAAATGCTCGCCTGTGACCTCATGAATGATACCGTTTCAAGCACTGAATGCATATGGGGTTCAATAAAGGAGACTTTGTGAAGAGAGAAGACATATGAACTGTGCTACTGACATCAATATACATGATGTTGAGTTAGGTCTTTGAGACCGTTTTTTGATTAATTGTGACTGTGTTGGTCAAGTTTCCTGCTGTCTTAAGCTAGAACAGTTTGGCACCAAAGAGAGGTATATGTAACTGGTTGGACTGTTTTTACAAAGAAAATCACTGTAAATGCAAGATAGTAGAATAACATGATGCTGCGTGAGTAGAGGCTATAGCTATGGTGAGTGCCATAAATTCTGTAAGAATATGCTTGTGATGATTTTTGCTATAATTTCTCTGGGGTGAGGCATGTTGATTTTGGGTTTTGTACTGTCTCTGAGGTGAGCTATATTGGTTTGGGGCCTCATGAAATCTTCAGTACAAGTGTTCAGATTTAAGTCCTCAAGACATTCTTAGTGGTCACATCCCCGATGCATGTGGCCTGATCTAGTGAAGTCCTTATTGCAAGTAGCCTGATCAAGTGAAGTCCTTGAAATCCCTCAAGGCAATGGTTATTGTGAAGCCATTGAATCCCACAAGTTGTTTATATTTGTGAATAAATCATTGGAGTCATTAATAACTAAAAAAGTTAAATCCTCAGACATTGGAGGCATTGAGCTGGTGTAGTCTTCTGACCTTTGAGGCATTGATCCACTGAAGTCCTTGGTTCTGTTAAGGCATTATGATTATTATCTTATTTAGGATTATTATTGGTTCTGGGTCAGACCATGGAGAGAAGTTGGTTAGAGCCTCAAAGTCCTCAAGACCTTATTGATGATGATCATTAAAGAACACTTCTTTGGATTTGATTTGATTATTGCCTCTTGCAATAGACCTATTGAGTTTTGTATTGTTTCTGGATTTGATTGTGTAGCAAATTTTTAGCATCAACGTTTCGGATCACACTATGTGATCCATCATTTTTTTTTTCTCTCCTCTTGCTCTCTTCCATCCTGATGATGGATCACACAGTGTGATCCAAAACATTGATGCTAAAAATTTGCTACACAATTGAATCCAGAAACAATACAAAACTTCAATATGGATTGTGGAAACTTGATATCATCTATTGAGTTTTGTTTAACAATATGTGGTTTATGCATACACATATAGGTGAAAGATTCATAAAAAAGAGCAATTTGCAGTTGTTCTAAGTTTTTCCTTTGTGTAGCACTGTACTGGTATTCAGGTGAAATGTCTCGTAACAAAAGCTCTCCAGCATAGAGACTGTTAAGACAATTTTCTTTAGCTATTGCCCCATGGATAAGTAAGCATCTATTACCAGCAATCATAAGTGATTCCTGTTGGATTTTGTCTTCTTCAGTTGCTAAATGGCCAATGCTGAAGACAAAAGAAAGATTTTCAGTTTGTTGTATTTTGCCATTATCTATTGATATTCAATTGAGATGATCCATAACAAAGGCTAGACTGTTTAACCCATTTTATTTGTCTGTTGCCCCATAAATAATCACCTATTACCAGCAATCATGATGGATTCGCCTTCAAGTTTGTCCTCTTCAGTGGCTAAATAATCAATGCTGAAGAAAAAGAGAGCTCCTTCTGTTGAGATAGCTGCAGAATATACAAAGAATGTGACCTTTACTGCTAGAGATCAAGAGAGTAAGAAGGGGAGCTTCATTAAACAGCTGCAAAGCAATATCTCTATACAAATTCTGTACTGTGAGAGAACAGCTATAGAAACAAGCATGGAGATCCCAAGCTTAAATACCATACAAAACCACATATATTCTGGTTTGGCTAATTGGTTGTACCTAAAATCCAATTTGAAGCATAGCATGAATAAGCTCCCTCAGAACATGCCATGTCCAGAATACTCAACTATAAACTGAGAAGAAGTCACAGGAAAAAATTATAGCTCAAATGGAATGGAAGATCCAAGAGAGAAGAAACAATTGAAGAGTGCGGAATGGTTCACTTCTGAAAAAAATAGCTGCTCAGTAAACAAGCAGAAAGATATTCAGAAAATCAGCAGGAGAGAGCAAACAGATGTGCTGAGCTTGTTCTGGATGCTCAAACTTGAACTCGCACTCCATCCACCTCGTCTGTTCCATTGCTCTTCATATGATGCTTTTTATTTCAAATTTCAATAATAGATATAATGGGGATAAATTTCAATGCAATGAAAGATACGAAGACATGCAAGAACTTAATTGTAATGACCATCGAGGAGCTTCCAATTTCTTTTGAGTAATATGCTAGTGTTTAGTTTGATGTAGTTCAAAGTGATGACTAAGCATTTGATACCATGAAATTTTCTATCCAATAATAAGTAGCCGACAGCAATTTTTTTTTCTCAAAATTTACTCCAATATCAACTTTTCTACTGCAAGTAAACTTGTGGGAAAAACTCTGTATTTTGCTTACATCAGTGTTTCAGATACACTCCATGATCCATCATTAGTATGATAGCAAATGATAACCGGATTGCAAAAGTAGCCCTTAAAAAGAGATGCTAATGAAGACATGGAAACCAAAGAAAAATGAAGGGGGAATACTAAGTAGTAACCTCTTGGATGAAAATAGATAGAAGTTTTTATAGAAAGTGTAATAAAAATAAAGATTTAATAATTATAAAAGAATTATAATTTTAAAACTATATATTTATAATCAAGTAATAAATATTATGCAATGGTTTCTGGATTCAATTGTGTATGATTTTTTGCATCAACGTTTCGGATCACACTCCGTGATCCATTATCAGGATGAATTGCAATTTTACATTCTCCTTCAGCTCTTTGCTCTCATCTTGATGATGGATCACGAAGTGTGATCCGAAACGTTGATGCAAAAAATCATACACAATCGAAACCAGAAACCATTGCATAATAATTATAATGGATTGTGGAAATTTGATATCATTAAGTAATAAATAATTCATAATAATTAGTATTTTATTACTATATCATAATATCACATATTACTTATAAATATATATCATATAGTTTTAAAATTATAGTTTTTTTGTAATTATTATTTTTTGATCGGTTAATTGAGGGTGTCAATGATTCCTTGGCTTCAATTCAGGCATTAACCAAGTCAATTAATGGCGGGACCACAAATGGGGGGGCCATCCTCGAAAGAGGAGATCCAAACCTATGAGCATAGTGACCTAGCAGGGGCACAAAGCTTGCGAGGACATCAACCTAGTAGAGATTTGAATTTGGGTGGGTGTTGAAACAAGATCACATCTCAACCTTTACACTATGTCCTTAGTGACAATTCTTTTATAATTATTTACAACTTTAATTTTTATAAAATTTCTACATATTTTTGTCTACGAGGTTAACTACTTAGAGTTCTCCCCTCTTTTTGAAAGGAAACATGACTATTCTTGCGCTAATCCATTGAGCGAAGCAATGCAAATAAATTCAGATCTACAATATTCAATAGAGAAAAAACACACAGCACAAGTTATACCATAGGAAAACCCTTATGGAAAAACCCAACCTCCAAATCACACTCTATGTATTAATCAATGATAACAAGATCACAATACACTCAAAGTTTCCATACTCTGAATAGGAGATATTGGAGATCTTCAACACTATGTTTGAAGTCAACTAGGTAGCATAACCACGTTCTGCAATTAACATACAAACTCCATCCCAAACATCTAATATATAGGCCAAGGCATTCCAAAACCATGGGCCAAACCAAGGGAACTAATTTGGGCTCTCAAATTGGTCTTCTCAAATCCCAATGCCTATCATGATGAGTCCAACTTTTGGGCATAGTATGTAAATCCTAAGGTTAAATATTCCACTCACCAAACTTGGGTGCTCCAATTTGGTCTATTCAAACCTCTTACAAGATGCTCTCACACGTGCTACTATTAGCCGGTTAAAGATGCTCCACCTAGTTCACTATGTAACTCCTCTCACACGTGCTACTATTAGCCGGTTAAAGATGCTCCACCTAGTTCACTATGTAACTCCTCTCACATGTTCTTACATGCTCCTATATGTTCTTTCATGCTCTTGCACGTGCCATAGATTCTTTTACGCATCTTACAATGTCATATATTCTCTTACACATTGTACATGGCATAGATACTCTCTTACACATGCCATAATACAAATGCCAAGTGGGGTAGTGTGTCATCTATTGCATCTCTAGATTCCTCCCAAGTGTAGTGGCCTTTTCCATTAGGTCCCAAATATTACAACATACTACAAATGTCAAATAAATACAATGTTACATTGATTTGCAAGGTTTGCAACACCTAATTGTAACACTTTTTCCTTTAGCTTCTGTGTCTTCTAGCATCTCTTTTTAAGGGCTATTATTGTAATCCTGTTATCATTTACTTTTATCCCAATGATAGATCAAGTGTGTGATATGAAATGTTGATGTAAACGAAAATCGCACAGTTTTTTCCAGAAGCACTAACTTATAATCTAATGGAATGTGAAAGCCTTATGCTTATTATTCTCTACTGCATTGAAGCATTCAGTATATTATTGATTATTATCCAGGTCTAGACAATTGCAGGGTTTAGATTCTGCAATTTTGTGAAACAGTCTAATCAATTTAGAGACATCCAAAAACTAAAACAATGGTCTTTTCTGTTGCATCTATTAGGTGCTGCTATGAAGCCCTTGGTGAAAATTTCTCCTAGATGCGCACCTTCAACTTTAGTGCGGCAGAGAACAGATAAATCTTTTGGACAGACAGGCCAAAGAAGTCGAGCTTGTGTGTGTGCTCAGTACAAGTAAGATCTTTTTGATTTATGTATGTTGGACTTTTCATCTTGTTTTTACACCAAAATTTATCTTCATAATATCATATATCATGATGACTCTAAGGATGTTAGCTGCTATAGTCGTCTTGAGAATGATGAATTCAATTAGGGTTGATAACCCAAGATGCCAAATAGAAGAAAGTTGCATTACTTTATATATGTAACTTGTAAGAATCAAAGAGAGATGTTGTTCATTGAGACTCATCTATCTGAGTTATATACTTGTTGATTTGAAACAATTACACCATTGAGTTTACATTTGGCATATTTGGGGAATAATTATGTTTGTTAAATTTATTATACATTGGGCATATTTGAGAAGTATGTTAATATTTTTAACATCAATAGCAAATAAAGACTCAAAGTAGCTAGTGAGCTTGTTAATTAGTCAAGTTGATGTTGTTTTATTTATTTTACAAAATCTACCAAGCAAATTGCAGAACTGAAGTTGACAAAAAACTGAAAGTTTTTATCTTATACATTTATGAATGTGCCAACAGAAATTAACATTTGCATACCAAATGATCAGAATCATTTCCACGGTCCTTTACTTCTGAGTCTGGAATTGCAAATATTTGCCTGGTGTTTTTCCTTTGATTGAATGACCAGAAATAGCAATAGACAAAACTGGGAAAGGAGTGAGATTTTTTTTGAACAAACAAAAGAGAATGATGCATGGACCATATTTTTGGCTAGAGGGATTCCCAACATTTTCATAGATGATGATTCTTACACCTTTGTTCAAGTTTAGCTATCGTAGATTTTTTGCTGTTGAATTTGATGAGATTCACTCTTGTAAACTTTTTCTATTTTTGTAAATGGCTTTTAATGCTTTCTGCATGGCTTGGCCTTATCCAACCAGTGCACATTGCCATCATTGTAATCTATTCAATCCACACTTGTGAAGAGTGTAAAATTGGAAACTTTGCTGATGGTGCTGATTTCTTATGATTTAAATCTTCACCATTCACTGTTGACATCACGTATACATTTCTCACTTTTAAAATTTTAGATAGGTTTAATCTTCAGCTTAGATGCCATGACTGGTGTGTCATGTTCCACTTTTCAATGAGCAAAAAAACAGAACATTAAAATATTGTAAAATATCGCAGCAACAGAAAAAGTAAAAGAAATATATAAAAAAGAAGAAAAAGACAAAAAACCAGAGTTGGCCGCCTCAACTAGGATCAAGCCAAAAGTGGCCACATCAAATAGGATAGGATAGGATCAGATTTAGTTTATTGTTAAAAAATAATAAAAAATTGGAAGGAGACAGCCACCCTAGGGTTAGCAGCCACCACCCTATGGACATTTGTACCTATTTAAACTAGCATGGGCAGCAGAAACATTCATTCAGAATATTTTCTCGCTTGAGCCTTCATTTGAGCAGCTCTTCATACAGTCCCAGGACGGAAACCCTGAGGATTGCTTGAGATACAAGGTGGAAACCCTTGGACATCTCATAGGGAGACCAGGGATGAGAACCCTCAGCCTTCCAGTTGGTGGTTCCATTTAGGAAACTTGTAACATTCAAACTAATCTACAGTTTAAGAATGGTAGGTAACTACCAGATTCAGCTGAAGTCTAACTAACTAGTTTTTCTTACGAAAGTTTCCTTTGCAATAATGAATGGAAAAGATAAACAATCTGAACAATAACTACTTAAACATTCATCAACTAACTTCTAATTCTCCAATTTCAGCTGAAAAGGAAACAATTAACAATTTATATAACTGAAAACCACAGTTGGTTAAGAACTAACTTTTACATTACTTTCGAAACAAATAGGGCATTTATTACAGCTATGAATTAAACATAATAAAGTAAATATAACTAAAATTAAGAGAGAGAGAAAGAGTTATAAGAAAGTACAGTTTGAAGGCTGGAATGCTTGTACAAGACTCTATCTTCAAGGGAAAAAGAAATATCATCAAGGGCTTTTCTGTCCAACCAAAGACCTACTGGTCTCCCGTGTTTCTTCAACTGAAGAAACTCGACCCTTCATGAGGGCAGTCAATAAAGGATCTCACAAATACCATCACGCCATCTGAGTCTGGTGTCAAGAACCTATAATACCCTGGTCGATCCTTCACTATAGGTTCTCCTAACTAGAAAGACCATTCTGACTAAGGGTATATCTAGTTCTTGATAGCTGACCTATGCTTATTCAAAGCATCATAGCCTTGGCCAAGGATTTTATCAATAATGAGCATGTTTCTCGTGCTGTCAGCACTCTCGCCCTTACTTGGCATTATTTCATTTGACATTTGTGTTTATATAATCATTGACTCGACTCATAATTTGTTCCACTATCAGGGTTAACTTGTTCATTTCTTACACACATGAGAAAATATGATAGTTTTATTCGACGATGAAAGAATACTTTAGTTCATTATATGTATATTTTATTTCTTCTAAATGATCTTTGAAAAAGACTATGGGACAGACCCGATTCAAGAACAGAGTATGATGTGTTTCAAGTTATTTAGAGAGGAGAAGAACGCAGAAAATCTCGGTAGAAGTTTATGTAATCACAAACAGATCGCAAGGTTAGAGATCAAAGTTCTGACCAGGTTCGAGGCTTAAACACTGAGTAAAGTGTTGACTTCGAATTTAGCAGAGAGAATGAATACACAGAGCATTACGGGTGCAAGGTCGGGTAACAAGACAAGATCAAAACCAATAGGGAAAATAGTATTCGAGAGGATAGTATTATGATTTTGCAAAGATTCAATATCATTTAAACAACAACATGTCAAAATTGAAATGTTTGCATTATCAGTGCATAATGAATCCACAATCGGAATTATTGAACTATTTACTAATAACGATTAAGCAAAATGAAAGATTCTCATCTCATGTGCTTGGTTACGCAGGTTTGAAACTCGAAGAATCTCCGGACTCTACCCTCTAACGAGCTAGACAAGGCGACAATGCTTCCAAGGTCCTTAACTGACCAGAAGATATTCAGAGACGGCTTACGCAAGAGTTCAAAAGTTATTTCCACCCGAAAAGAATGCCAGAGAGAGGAGAAGAAGAGAGTGCGAATGAGGAAGCAAGACAAGATGGAAGCTGATGCAGAATGAGAAAGCCAAAACAAGAAGAATGCCGATTCCAGAATGAGGAAGAGAAAGTGAGTAAGAGATGAAAAACGAGAGAATGAAGAATGCTTCCTTTTTCCCAAAAGATTTGCCAAGGCGATCAAGACTTCCCCCCAAAAGATGTCCGCATGCCTTCTCTTCTTGGACGTTTCTACCAAGAATGGTGACCAGGGTGGCGGGGAGTTACCGCCTCCCCTCTACACCGACTGCAAGAACTCATTTTATTATTATTAACCTTAATATTTAATCTTCGGACTTGGGGCTGATATTATTATTATTATTAACTTTACTATTTTATTCATTTATTATCACATAAGATACGCTCCAAGAGTTTACTACATGACTTCCAAAGGAGAATGATGGTGATCAATTAACATTGCTTTGTTTTAAAATTATTTAATTGAGTTATATTCCAAGTTTACGACTTCAAGGTAGCCACCTTACAAGAACTTGTGAGTTGATAGTAATTTGATCCTTTATAGACTACAAACTCTCCTTGATGATATTTCCCTTTCCCTGGAGGTGTTGGCAATCTTGCAACCACTTGACAAGGAAATAGGGTTAGACCGTTCTTGATTTCATTTTAAAAAAAAAAAAAAAAACTTGTCAACACATTCACTATATACATATATAAGGAAATCATTCATAATTGCAGTTATAACAAATAAATGAAAAATTCTTTTCCAAATTTCACATTCACATGAAGGTAGTTAATCGCAACTAACATAACGACCATAATTTAATTGCCATAATTTTGTTCAAGACAAAAGGGATGTAACAAAACTGCACAGAACTTAAAGCATTCAGCATAGTTTCAGGTAGTTCAGTTTGGAGGTTTCAGTATAGTCTCAGTTAAGCAGTCAAGCTTCAGCACTTACCTAGTCCCAGTGTAGCATATTTTCTTAACTTTAGTACAGCAGTTTGGCTTATAGTCAGCTTCAGGACCTTCCAGTTCAACTTTGCAGCCCCAGTTCAATTTCAACAGTCAGCCTCTTGTAAGACCAGCGGCAGGTTTGAGGTAGGATTGTCCCATTTAATTGTAAGAATTGATTAAACTGCAACTTCTCGCTGTTTCTAGATTCACAGCAAAGTTTCCATGTTGTAAGAAAAGTAGAATTTTCCAATAAAGCGCTGCTTTCAGAATTTGTTAATGTTTTTTAATATTTTATATTCAGTTGCAAATAAATTATCCAAAAATTATTGTTGTATATTAAGTAGTCATGTCAGGGGGTATCTCTTTGTTAAATTCATCTAGAACTTGCAGCTGGTCTCATCCATTGTGGTATGCCACACCTTGAGTTGGATGTGGTAATTTTTCTGATTCAACATTCAATATTTGTACATTTTGAAGCATATAGCATATCTCCTCGAAATTTGAACATGGTTTGCCATTATGAAAGTCTTGATGATTTTTCCATTTTAGCTCATACCATTTATTGATGAGAGGGATCTGTCCGATACTTTTGCAGATGGATTTTTCTTGCAACTTTTTTCAACTCTAGTTATCACTGATATTGTTTTGAAAACTTGACAATTTCTGGCTGTCGTAATTTTTTTTATATCTTTGTAAAACTTTTTTATGCTTTCTACACATGCTTGGCCCTATCCAACCCATGCACACCCTCATTAATGTAATCATTTAGTACATGCCAATAAGAGTGTAAAGTGGTGCTGATTTCCTATGAGTACTCATACAAATCTATGACATCTGCCATTGAGATCATAAAGTAGATATAGAGCAAATTTTATATGAAATTTATTATTTTATAGAGCTTATGAGATTTAAAATATTCTTTTGAATATCTTCTCTCTTCATATTGAAGAAATTCTCCAACCCTTACCAAAAGAAAAGTATAATGGATCTTTTTAGTATTTCTTAGATCAAGATCTAGAGGGTCCTCTTGTGGGTCTTATATTGTAATTATTTATAAAGAAAGAAACAATGAAATTATATTTATTAATACATATGAACAATGTAGGTCAATAGGACTTGAAAGAACAACTGAAAGAAATAAAATGAGGGTAAGAAAATAAATTTCAAAATGAGGCTATAAGATAGGAGCTAAATTACCACGAGCGCAACAATAAAAGACTCTAGCTAATAAGGGCATCAGGTATGGTTGATGAATGACATGAGAAAGGAAGACATTCTGCCTTAAGATATGGTTGATGAATGCCAAGACTTGAGGTGAAGGATGCCCCTTAACTTGGATGGAGTGATGAAGGTGTAATCCCTTCATCATCTACCATTAGAAAAGAGTTCATACAAGATCTAATTCTACTTGTAACTTGTAAGAGAATGGATAGGATGGAAGGGTCCAGGCTGGCTGAACCTGGAAGGTGTTTAAAACATCCCTGAATATCTCTGCAACATTCATGACCAATGACACTTCACCAATAGAAAGGAAGTTGGTAATACCATTGTGCAAAAAACTTTCTCAGGAATAAATCAGTAAACCAAATGATCAAAGATTTTTTCAATTCATTGGGAAAAAATCAACAAAAAAAATAGGACAGAAATAAAGAAGAAGAAAAAACTGCTTAATTTTTTTTTTTTTTTATGCCAAATAAAGACAAGCAGAAAATGGAGCCAGATGAGAGCGTACACCATGAATTATGGATTTTGTTTATTAATTGAGATTGCTGTCGTGTTGATTACACTACATGGTACATTATTACATAGTTTGACTATGAAGTTCAAACCTAGAAGTAGAAATCAATTACAAAATCACAAAATACATAATACATAACATGGTCAATCTACAAGTATTAAACTAACAAAGTAGGGAGAGACCCAATGAGGCACTACTAGGATTCAGGGGTAGCAGAATGTGATATTGATGCTCTAACATTCATGCGCCTAATTTGATTGAGCTCTTGTTGGTCATATAGAACCTTCAAGATCGCTATGTCTGCATCATCAAAAAGTGGCTCATCATTTGTGTTTTATTCTGAATTTGGATTGATCTCGTCAAGATGAATCAGTTGGTTGTCCTTGATGCCTCTTGATATAATCAAATTGAATGCATAAGTCAATGAAATATACAAATAAGTATTAAAAATTAGAACTGGAAATTGTAATAAAACAATAACTAGAATTGCAGGTTTTTCTAACCTCAAATTTTCTTGAGCCAAAGGTGGAGGTTGTGGTGAACACACACCAAATCATTCATCCATTACTGAGTCAAACTTGTTTTTTGAGTGTGTTCAAACATGGTCCAAGTATGGTCGTAAGTGGACGAGCCACATGTCTGGCTCAAAATGTGTGTTGCCATTTGTCTAATGTTTTTGGCTTCCTTGCCAAAAAAAATCCTACCATCGCACTAACAAATTTTATCAAGATTCTGTGACGCATGATTGAAGGTGGTTCTACCTTCCATGACAGAAACATTGGAGAAAAATCCCTTTGCTTGCTTGTATGTGGGCAACTCTACCATAGCTTCTTGTTGATCCTTTCAACCAGGGACAAATCTTTCAATGCATTTGAAGAGGCCCTTTGCTGCCTTTGCATTGTCTCAAAATAAGTCACTATAGAACAATGATGGATTGAGATAGTATCCAGTGGTATAGAGGGAGGAATGCATTTTTTGATCCCATTTGTCGTTGATGAACTCCCATTTGACATGTACTTCTTATCATTGTGCATCTTGCTCTTGATAGCTCCTTTGGCCCTATCAACAACCTCATACAAATAGTCTACAAGGGTTTTTTATTTATTGATTAGTTACAAAACTTTGACTAGAGGCTCTAAAAACTAGACAATCTATTGTGCTTTTGCCCAACAAATCTCATCAAATACATACTCTACCACAATCTTGTCATCCAAATGATTGGCAAAGCTAGGATCTACCTACTCATTTTAAATGAGCATTCGTTTGAAATTCTTATGTGAACAAAGAGTTTGCAATGCAAGGAAGTGGGTAATAGATCTCCTCACCTCTAGTTGAAGAAGTTCCTTGCCCTCTATGAAGGTGCACGCCATACTGAACATGCTCATGTAATTGTAAGTAAATTTGTTGCAAAGGCAGGTCCTTTCCAATATAGATTTAACCCATGGAAGTTTTCCAATGACTTCTAGGGTTAAATTGAGACAATGTATCATGCATGGGCTCTTAAACATGCTGCGAAATTGTCCATCAAAAGTCTTTGAATGACAACATTACTTGTAATAAATTGGGCCTCATATTGTGGTCACTTAAATGATCAACTCATTAAATACGCTTGCATTGATTTAACCCTTTTGACACATCCGTTGATTTAAGGAACATTGTAACAAGCTTGGATGCCACAATAAAGTTGATGAGACTAGTTTTCCTATCCATCCACTTGTTTGACATGATGGTGTGATCGACCTTTCTTCACTTGTTGTGATTTTTAGTGAAATGATTATTGATATTCATAATTGCATAATTACAAGAGGAGAGAAATACTCCTTACAAAGGAAATTACAAGACAATGTTTCTAAAAAGAAACCATCGCAAACTAAAGCTAACTAAAGCAATTAATTGAAAGATGCTAAAACAACTTAAGCGTAAGCAAAAGTTACTAAAAGCAGACTAAGTTAACTACAAGTAAGCTTATGACTAACTAATGCTAAGATGACCATTAATATTACATTTAATATTTTAATATCCTCCCTTAATGGTCATCCTACAAACAAAAACTAAGTCTACCCATATTCAAATGGTGTGTTGGTCATCAAAATGCATAGTATGCAAACTCCTTCTGCTCAGTATACTCCACCACTTGAGCACTTTGCTGAGACACTTTTTGGTTGGTCTTCTCGTCAGCCATCTGCTTTTTGCTAAACTTCTGGATGTGACCAGTTCCCATAGTAATGGCAAGTAATAGACTTCTTGGAGCCCTCCTTCGAATAGCCTCGTCCTTTCTGCTGAGTGGACTTGCCTTTGCTAATGTCCTTGGTAGTAAATGCTTGTTCAACACTAGGAGATTCACTGCTACTCCCAAATTGTTTCCTCCACCTATCCTGCTGCAAAAGCTTGTTGCATAGTTCATTGAACTTCAAGTCAACATTGGTGGATGTAATGTTGAGCGTTTTGATAAGTGCTCGTACAAATGTGGCAAAATTTTTGAAGTGATCACCACCATATCCTCTTCCATCATACGACCAATGACATCCAGTTGATTGAAAATATTTTTTATTTTCATCAAGTGCTTCAGCAAAGACACTTGGTCATCCATCATAATAGAAAACAACATATTCTTCAAGAAGAAAACCCTTCTCTTGTTTGAGGTCTCATGAAGATCTTTTAGATGCTTCCAAATCTCCGCAGCAGACTTACCAAATGGTATTTCTGGTAACATCTCATCGATGACAAATAATATTAGAAGCATAACTGCCAACCTATTACCTCCATCACACTTGTCCTGATCCTTCCCAACAGTAGTGGGACAAACTTTTGTACCTAGAACAAGCTCATCTACACACTGGTATTCAAAGATGGTAAGCATTCTCTGCTTCCACGTGTTGTAATTCTTTCCATTGAACCTCTGCGTATTTTCCAACATAACATTGGACAAAGACGCCATCTCTCCCGTTTTCCAAAGCACGAAAAAATGAGGTAACACTGTGATCAGCTAGCACAAACTTGAACAATCAGCTGGCACAGTCTAAAAAAAGAGGCTTATAAACTTGTAAGATTTTTTAGAAAAACCTTTGAAAACTCTTACTCAGAAAAAATCCTCAAAAACTACAAATTTTTTATAGAATTTAAAAAAAAAGACTCTTTTAGAAAATTTTTTCAGAAAAAAATTTGAAAAACTCTTTGCAGAATTTTTTTAATTTTCCTAGAAAAATTCTGTCAAAACTGGCTCAAAAATCAATTCTTTAGGATGCCATGAAAACTAGAAAATCAGGTCCACGAATAAAAAACCCTAGGCAAAAAAATGCAAAACGTGATTTGCATTGTCTCACACTCAAAAAGAAAAGATTAGAAATCCGCCAGAACCCTCATAGAGAAACCAATGAAACCGTCTTCAAAAGAACTAGGACAACCAGATACCATCCAAAAATCCCATCGAAACCTAGAAAAGAGAAAAGTAGATGCGGCTTAGATGTTATAGAAAATCGCTATTTTAAAAATTGCCCACAAATGCCATAGGTCGCACGGCCAAAAGATGAACAAAATTCGCACAAAGACCAGACTTGAAATCTATCAAGATGAGGGCACAAATTTACTAAGATTTGGCAACAACGGAAGACAAAACCCTCACGTTGCAATAAAAGTCGTGCACAGGTAAAAAAATGCGTCCATGAATAGAGAAACACGCGCACGAGAGGGCACGAAAAAGTCTGCCGCTTCTAGAAACGACGTGATTTGCAGAAAAATGTGATTATCCAATGCCAAAAAACTCAGAAAATAGCCACGAAAAAACAACGCGATTTGTAGACACAGAATCGTGATTTGCTTGAAACAATTTTAACTGAGAAAATTGCTTGTATTAACAAAAGAAAAGATTACAATTTATAGAGAAGGTAGATTACTGTAGACATTTAAGATGTCTAACTACCTCAACTACTAACTACTATAGCAATCAGTGTTCCACGGGCCTGGGAAACGGGGGGACGGGGAAACGCGTTTCGGAGACGGGGGGACAAAGGGCCTAAGTTTGGGGACGGCGGGGAGACGGCGGGGGGACGGCGGTACTACTATTGGTAAGCTGTTTTAACAATATACTTATTCACAACCTCAACAGTATTGTCATAGCCTACATGTACTCAAATTCTACAGTTCTTGCACATGCTCTTGAGACCCTCCCTTATGTGTGATGACCAAGAAACCAAAAAACCGTCCAAAAAATTAGAGAAGGTTTTGCTACCAAGAAAGCAAAGAGAGACAAGAGCCTGCCACTGACTCTGCCACTTGAGAGGAGTCTGACACCAACCCTCCCAGAAATTGCAGAACTGCTGACCAAAAATTATCACAAAACGTCCAACCTGATGTTGGATAACAGAGCTGTCCCTCCCTGAAACCAGAGACACACTGAGAACAACTACCACGATCTTGAGGATAAATTGGCAAACCGTCAAAACTTTTGCAGATGAGCATGACGCCTGAAAACAAACTACAAGAAGCTAGTTGTGCAGATGTTTGCCCCAACAACTCCAAGTGCGACCAAAACAGACTGCAACAAACCACGATTTTTGAGGAAAAAATTGCCAAACCCAAGATTACAAATCATTGTTTTTTTTGAAAAAAAGGGTAAAAACCAAATACCGGAGAACCCTCTCGAACAACAAAAACCCCGACTAGGGTATACAGGAAAAAACTCTTAATTTTTGAGGAGAAAATTATAAACCCTCCCTGAATTTTTTAAGGGAAAAAATTATGAAAACCCATACAAATTTTTTTAAAGGGAAAAAAAATATTAAAACCCATAAAAATAATTTTTGCCGTTGAATCGCTGACTACCCTCCAACATAATGTTGTTCAAATTGGCCATCTTCATACTTTTCAAGGCACGAAAAAAAGGTACTAAGAAGATGCTGATGCACAAAACCTGAGGCAGGAGTTTCAATACATTGAGGTAGGTTCAGGCATGAAAAACAATGCAAATCTGCTAGCACAAAATTCAAGGCTCGGAAAACAATGCACCTAGAAAAATCGAAGACCAACCCAGTTGAGATCTCGAAAAACCCACCAAGAATCTGCAATTGGAAAAAATTTTCGACTTGAAATAGAGGGTCAAAACCCTAGTCGAACTTTCTGGAAACCCTAGCCGCCATTAAAGCTCCAAAAAATTGCAGAAACTTTCTGGAAAATGCGTATCAGATACCAGGAAGTAATGGCGCCCAAAGAGATGAAGAAAAGCAGACTTGATAACTCCAAATCGCGACCACAAGGGCATAAAAAATGCAGCTCCAGATGCAAACAAAAAAATGCAACCAGAAATTTTCAAAGTCGCACCCAAATGGAGAATGCAGATCATGGTTCACAAGAGGAAAAAAAACGCGTCTGCAAGTCGTGCACAGAGGTTGCGTGGACAGTGGAAGTCGCGTGTGGCAGGAACTGTGAAGAGAATCGCGCGGCTGAAGAGTAGAGAAAAAAGCGCGACCTGAACGCGTTTTCAGAAAACACATCCACATTTCAGGAGGTTGCGCATAGGAAGCAAACACAAGCGCGACCAAATCTTTTACGAAATCCGCGTTTGAGCGGTTTAGACTGAGAAAGATCGTGCGCCAAGCAAATCACGAATCAGAAAAGACGAAAAGACTAGGCAGAAGGTCACGTGAATTTCAGGAGGTCACTTAGAGGACAACATGCAAATATAGAGATGTGAGCTGAAGGATGAAAAACAAAAACGCGAACAGCAGAGACTTGAAGGAAAAAACACGCGAGGGCCAGAAGACGCGACGCCCAGAAGGGTTTTGAAAATCATGAGAGTATGACTTTCGATCACAGAAAACCCTTAGAAAATTTTCAGAAGAGCCACCAAGAGATTTTCTTCAGAAACAAATTCACGAATTTGCAGATAAGGGTTTCGATTTTTAGTGAGAAAAACTCACGAAAATCAAATAACAAAAAACCATTCAACCTTGCAAAAAATTCTGAAAGTTCACACGCAAAAGCGAATTATTGAACTCTCCCAAAATCCTGAGCCCTCTCGTGAGGGAGATAGGCTCAGACCAACTCTGATACCATGAAACAATTTTAGTTGAGAAAATTGCCTGTATTAATAGAAGAAAAGATTACAATTTATAGAGAAGGTAGATTACTGTAGACATTTAAGATATCTAACTACCTCAACTACTAACTACTGTAGCAACAGTATATGATTGACCATTAACAATAGAGAATTATTATTCTAACATTGCTTAGAAAAAAAAACCTCCATGATTTTTGCATATAGGAACCCACAAAAATCCTCAAAATTTCTTTGCTGAAAAGAGGACAAAGAAACCCTCAAAAAGCCTTCAAGAAATCTATTTGAAAAAATTTCAAAATTTTCTCCTTTTACAGATCCTCAAATTTTCTTCAAAAAACTCTGCTTCAATAAACCCTCAATTTTTAATTTTTTTTTTAATTTTTATTTCAGAAACTCCTTGATTTTTCTAGATGATTTTTTTTTCAATTTAAAAAAAAATCGGCTTCACAAAATTTCTTTTAAAAAATTCTTCGATTTTAAAAAAATTGGCTAAAAACAAAATATCTTAGGTTGAGTCTAAGCTCTGATACCATGAAATGACTATTGATATTCATAATTGCATAATTACAAGAGGAGAAAAATACTCCTTATAAAGGAAATTACAACATGATGTTTCTAAAAAGAAACCATCGTAAACTAAAGCTAACTAAAGCAATTAATCGAAAGATGCTAAAACAACTTAAGCGTAAACAAAAGTTACTAAAACCAGACTAAGTTAACTACAAGTAAACTTACGACTAACTAAAGCTAAGATGACCATTAATATTACATTTAATATTTTAATATTTGGCAACATGACTCACATCTTGTATTGCATCCCTCAACATATTAGTGTCAAGGAGTCGCATCTAAAATGATGGCCACCATAGCTTGTCAGTATGGAGACTTGGCAATATTGAATGGCAGGCTAGAACAAACTCATGAATAGTCTTCCACCACCTTAGACTTTTTAAAGTTAGCTATGATCCTATTGGCAGTATGAGGTGCAAAGAAGGCATTAATGTTTTCACCTCTTATGTTAGGTTGCTATGAATGATAAGGTGTTGAAAAATCTAGCATAGGTTGTTGTGATGTCTTTGCCATCTAAAGGATTGACTCTAGCCTCAAAATATTTTAATCTAGCTTTTGCCCTTGCCTTCTTTGATATATTTTCTATATGGGACTCTAGTATTGCCAAAACTTGATGTGTAGAGCATTGCTTGCAAGGCATAACATCATGCTTTGCCACCTTTGCCAAATGTCATTTAAAGTGATAAATGCCTTCATTGCATTCAAGGCCACAAAAATTGTATGACTTTGTTTGAGTTAGGGACAACTGTGCCTCACATCCATGCAAAGTCCCTTTGTTGTAGAATCATGAATATGGGAAAAAAGCAGCCATTAGTATTTAGGTTAGAATGTAGTAAATAATAATTTAAAAAAAAAATCCCTAATGCTAACCCTAACTTGAGTACATACTAAAATTTTAAATAAAAATTTCTAGCCCTAGCAATAAACCCTAAAAACATTTAGGGTTGAGGGTTAGGGTTAGTATATACTAGAAATTATAAAATCCCTAACAACCTAAATCCAAAAAAGTTTATGTTTTAGGTTAGGTTTAGGGTGTATTATTAAAAGATCCCTAACCTAATTGTAAACCCTAAAAACTAGGGTTTAAGGTTGGGTTAAGATTGTACTAAAAGTTAAAAAATCTAACTCTAATGCTAAACACTTAAAAAATTTGGGGTTCGGTGCATTTGAGTTACGACTTACCACAAAATATGAAAAGAATCTATAACATTAACATCAAAACCTAAAATATTTTTGGGGTTTAGGGTTACGACTAAGTCTTACTAAATTATGCCAATAGTGGCATAATGTGATGGTTAAGTTGTTGTGGTGTTCTTGCCATCAAGGTTCAAACCCCATTGGGGTGTTATTGTTGAATGTTTATATTGGGGATGAGGTACCCCATTTGTGACCTCACTGGTTCATAGCTCCGGGTCAAAAGTGTTTACCCCTTTAAAAAATGTCTTACTAAATTATGTAAAATTGTAATGGCTAACCCCAAACCAAAAAAAAATTGTTCTGGTAGCAATTAGGCTTAGTAACTTAGTATAAATTTAAAATAAAAAACCATAGTATTTAATTTTGGTGTAAACTTAAACACTAAGGGTTTTTAATGTTAAAAACTCTTTTGGGTTTAAAACTTCAAGTATAAAGTTAAACTTCAAAAATTAAAAAAATACTTTTAAAATAAAAAAGGGTCAAGAATACCTTATCAGGGCTTTACCAAAAATATTGGATGCAAATGTGAAGCCATTGAAAACCTTGATCGATTGGATACGATCAATGTGATGTTTTTTTTGTCGAACTTCTAATCTCCCTTATAATCAACCTCGCAAAAATTCAAATTCTATATGCAAAAAAGAACCTCACAAGTGAAATATTTAGAATTGATAAATGTTTTTTGTGTCACCTATTTTTTCAATTAAGTTGCCATAAAATTGTGATTGGTGATTTATTGCTATTTTTTTCATGATTTATTCACCTCAAAATTCATGTCAATTTTTGAAAAAAATGGCAATTTGAGTCGTCTTGGATTGCTGAACCCAACAATTGGCAATTATTGCAATTTAATCCCAATTTTTTCTAATATTATCTAGTTGAATTTCTTGGAACATGTTTAAGGATGATAGTTGACTCTTTAGACCAAGGAACATTGAATCTACCATGCATAGAACTTATTGTCAGGGGATATTTCAATATGGTCAAGTCACTAGAAGAAAAAAGGCAGGACAATGTTGTAAGACTAGAATGGCAGATGTTCTAATGGACTTTTTTTGAGACTGTAGATTGGTATGATAGATATGGAGTTTGTTGATGTATTTTTCACTTGGGGCAAATAAAAGAAAAGGAAGATGCTATATCAAATTAGACAAAATGATTATTTCCAGCTAGTGCACCTTGGCTAACACACAAATCAATGTCGGTGTCAATGATTTCACAAGTTATGATCATTGTCCTATCACATTGGGAATTTCAAAAGCAATTCTTGCATTATAGCTCAAATCAAATTTCAAATCATGACTCATTCTTGATTTTTCTACAAAGGTGGCCCACTGGTGGTTAGAAGCTTAGGATATCATAGGATATGCCATGGGAAAAAACTATCACTAAAAAGATTGAATGATAGGGTGGAATATAAATGAATTTGATAATATCTTTGTTCAATCCTATCAACAGATTAGGATTGATAATAATTAATCAGGAAATAGAAATAATACAAAATTAAATAACTAAATGTAAATTGCAAAATACATAGAGATCAAGACATTATACAATATATAACATGGGGGAAACCCTTTTAGGTAAAAAACTATTTCCACGAAGTTTCTTGACATGGAGATGAGGGGACGGAGGGCCTAAGTTTGGGGATGTCATGGGGACGGTGGCTGGAAGCGGTGCTGAAATACATATAGTATTGAAAAATAAGTTATAAAAAGATGTATAATTGTAGAAGCCTAAGGCATAAGTAAAGTTTCAACACATTGGAATGATTGCATTGAACTAATAGTAGTTTTTAAATTTTAAAATAAAATTTTAATAGTGAACAATGAAAATCAAAATATAGACATTGGAACAAGAACTAGAAGTTCAAAATTTCATAATCATGATTCATAATTACAATCAACAATGTTCAAAGTTCAAACATCAAAAACAAAATAGTAAATAGTAGATAGTAATACTAATGACTCATGAGTCAATGGCTAATGGCCTAATGCCTCTAATCATCCCCAAGCTCCATGTCAATCTCCTTATCACTGGAACTGTTGGACCCCACATGCTGCCCTCTTCCCCTTGCAAGAATGAAAAAGCTCCTTTTGGCTTGCTCTCTCCTAAGCTTGCTCCTAATTTCGTAAGTCTCCTTGCAAGTTGCAGCTCAAAGCCTCAAACTCAAACATTCACTTCACTCTTCCTCTTCAAGTTCAGACTGTAGCAATGAATTTGTGAATAAGATTGAGACAATATGTCTCTCTTATAACTTTTTTGAGAGGCCTTGGGGGTTGGGGTCGACTTAGGGTTTGGGCTAACCGTTTGAAGTGACCTTTTTCCTTTTGTTTTTAAACAAAAATCATCAAAATAAACGTTGCACCAGAGGAGTTTTCTATGGGTTTCCTAAGGTGTTGAGGGACGTCTGGGAGTCTCAGGAATGTCCCAGAGTTCCCTTTTGAAGTTTCCTCGGAAGAAACGTCCAAGAAATGTCCCCCTTTTAAGGAAACGTCTGGGAAACTGTGTAGGAAACTTGGGGGTGGTGGGGGGACGGTGAGGGGATGATACCCAGGTGTCCCCACGTCTCGGTGACGTCCTCGTCTTGAAAACGCTTGGTTTTTCAGGGGGGACGCGTCCCTGTGGAACACTAGTAAAAAATCTCACAAAGCATCATTCATTAATGAGGAAACTGACAACAAGTCTATACAAGTATAGACACAACAAGAACTTGGCTTTCACAATATCTCCTTCCTTTCCTTTCTTTTAATAGCTTTGCAAGATCTTATAGATCTATGTATTATTCAAATGCTTACCTCTCATAAATTGCAATCTTGCCTCTTACACACACCAATGTATATGCAAATCATACAATACATATAGAATGTATTCATTCCTCTTTAAGGTAATTCTTCAATTGTTTGGTTGATATATCTCTCAATTATTTGCATAGGGGTCGGTGACTTTTCACCAAATAACTAATTAGGTAACAGTTTATAATTCACCCCTAATTTATTATGACCAATGTGATATTTTATATTATAAGGCTAATTGTATAAGTTAAAGCCTTAAAAATGTTATTTAGGTCCATTTATGTTAAGTGTGGGCCACTAATAAACATTATGTTCCAACATTCTCCCTTAATATTTATAGGGGGTTCGTGCTGTCGATTTTTTTAAAAAGAAATGACTAAGCTCCTTGGTAATGCAATTTTTTTTGACAAGCATGCCACATGAAGAAAATATATGCTAAGATGAAGATCATCCATTCTAGACTACATGATAGACCTCTTGTCATAATTTAAATCCTAGTTCTCTATAGCTGGTCATGGAATGGGTCCAATTTCATATGTGGCTAGATCCGCCGCGAAGGCTGTTGTCTCTACTTATGATGGTTCTGACGGTTGAACGGGTTTAGGCTCTAGGGGTGTTGGGCGAGGTGCTGACTTCCTCTCTGCTGATAGGTATCGATCTCGATCCACTAAATGCGCACCTGGATAATCCACTACTACGTAATCAACCAGATTTGGATCGCCCTCCCTCCCAGGGCGGGATGGTGACTCTCAAACAAGGGGGAATACTGCGAGATGAACCATGACTATTCTGCTCCCTGTCACTCGGTTTCCTTCAAAACATGCTAAAAGAAGTCTTATAAAGTTTCTTATTGGAGCTTGGGCCTCCTCGAAATAGCCCCCCTAGGTCTTGTTACAATACATAATGCCTATAGCCTTACATACAATGCTTATAGGCCTTATGTACAATGCTTTTTACAAATGGAAAAAATAATCTAGAGGAAGAGATACATCATGCCCTTAGGTCTTACTAGTGCCAAGTTAAGTCTTGCATATAATGCATCTAAATTGCTCATAGTTCTTGCAAGTGCCAAGTTAAGCTTGACATACAAAGTTAACCACTAAGATGTGTCATTGTCATGAACACTCCCCCTCAATGGTAACTTGTCCAATCATTGTAACAAAGGAATTGCAGGGAGATTTTGTAAATATATATGCCACTTGATCATCATTTTGGTAGAACCTGGAGAGTAATTTCAGAATTGACATCTTTTTCTCTGATGAAGTGTTCATGGACTTCTATGTGTGTTGTTCTTTGATGTTAAAACAGGATTCATGGCAAGAGCAATACACCTTTGGCTATTACATAATAAATTGGTAAACATGAAGCTCATCCAATAATCTATCAAGCCACATTGGCTCCATAACTGCTGCCATTGCACTTTTGTACCCAACTTTTGTGGACAAAAGAGCCACAATAGACTATTTCTTAACTTCATTTGATAGCAGCAGCACTTATTTAAAGATATAGCCAGAGGTGGATTTCCTACCACAGAATCACTAGCATAATCAGCATCATACTAACCAAATAAATTAGTATTTTTGGTGCAGAAATAATAAAGACCATAATTAAATGCTCCTTTGCTCTACCTTAATATTAATTTAGCCATTTTCCAATGGTCTACATATGGATTTTGCATGAATCTGGATGCATACTTACTGCGTTGGTAATATTAGGTCAAGATATAGTAAGGTAAATCAAAACTTCCTAGTAGTTGTTTACACAAAGTAGGATGGGTCGTTTCACATGATGTTTTGGATATAGTGAGGTAACTCAAAATTCCCTAATAATTGGTTTATTCAATTTGGAATGGTCTTTTGGTATTGTGGTTTAAGGATGTAATTTGATACTTCAGTAGGTATAACAACAGGTTTAAAGCACATTATATTGAGGTTTTTAATGCAAATCATGTGTATCTAGCTTGAGATACCATAATGCAGTGGTGATCCTAGAATAGAGATGTCACCAAGAAATGATGAAGGTGGCCCAAGTCAGTCATTTGAAATGATTGATTCAATTTACTCTTCTACTCGTCTATTGGAGAGTTAAGACAACTTTTAATGAGTAAGCCATCCACATTCAACACAATTATAACAATTCAACTGTCTATTTTAATGCATAAATTATTGTTAGAATAACACATACAGAATCCAAGAATGAAAAAAGCTAGATCTTTGCATACTAAGCTCTGGGAACTTGTTTAAAATGACGACCATAAAGATATTTGACGAGTTTATATAGTTTTTTATTATTCAGCTGCTCAAAAACTTTTGATTGAGACATATAAGTCTCCTCTTCAAGATCACCATTTAGGAATGTATTTTTGACAAACATCAGGTGGATCTCTCTAACATTTTGAGTTGCAAGAGCAAGAAGCATCCTAATGTTGCTTATTTTTGCAATTGAGGCAAGGGTTTCGTCATAATTCATACCATGGTGCTAAGTAAAATTTTTGGTGGTTAACCTTGCCTTATATTTGTCTATTTCACTGTTGGAGTTATATTTGACTTTATACATCTGTTGGTAAGCGGATTGGCACTTGAAACATAAAATAAGCTCTCTTATAAATAAATTTTATTTTAAATAATTCCTCTCAAATATCAATCAAAGGTCATGAAAGAAATTTGAAGAGTTATTTCTTTTGGAGGAATGAGAAGAGGATATATTGATCAACAATTCTATTTTCTGATTTCTACTCCTTGTTGGAGCATTGGACTTTGGTTCAATTTAACCTAAGGATGAAAACCCTCTAGGTCTGGAATCGGAGGACAAAAACCCACAATTCCTTGGAGTGATTTCACATAGAAATCACCATTGTGCAAATTATTAATCACTAATTTTCAGAGCTATTGTCATCATTGAGCGGCATCATTGGAGGAGTGAACTACTTTCATTGCTGATTGATTGCATTCTGTTGGAGGCTGCTGGCATATTACACTTATTTTGAAAGCAGATGGGGTAAATTTCTGAGATTACATATTTCTATTGCAGCTTATGCAGTCAGAGACATATTGTTGATAAGGGCAATTCACATTTGGCATGATTATCGTTTGTGATATGCACTTAACCAAGGGCGAATTAACATTGTTCAGCAGCAATCAAGGTTGATTCAATTATTGTAAACCCTGACGCACCAGTTTATGACCATTTGCAGCCTTAAAATGGGAGATCACAGCTAGGTAACAGATTCTGAATTTTCTGCCGGTCATTATACCTTGGTGAAGCCACAGCAGTCTGAAGGGGAATAGCTACCAAATTTGGGTTTTTGTGAACTGAGGCCTACCAGATTTGAGCCACACAATATCAGATCCATTTGCAGGGTTTCAGACCAGAAATAATATCATTGGTAATCAGATTTGGAGGTGATTATGGTTGAAGATCCAAATCACAGAATTTGATGCTGATTAGACCTGGTCAATATTGAATCTCAATTAGGGTTAATTATGATTATGTTCTGCTTGGTTTGATATAATATATTTTTTTAAAAGGATATTACTAATGAAAAAAGCAATTATCATTATGCTCAATAAAATCTCTGTAGATAACTGGCTAATTGTTTGGATTGCCACTGTTTAAACTTTAATTCATTATCTGTTAAAAGTTTTATTAGGATTTCTTGTTGGGGCTCAAGTCCAAAACCTTCCTTAACAAAGCTCCATGTAGGAGAACTTGGAGCATAATGAAATTTGGCACCTTGTACCCACTGCAAGTACAAGTATTACCTGTTTGCAATATCTTAGTTGCTTTTTAAAGCTGCCATTTTGTTTCTTTGAGCAAAACCTCAGCATCATGCCCTCTCCATAGAATGCTTATGAACTTTTTCCATTATTTCCCTCAAATATGTAAGGCTATGATACAAAAACATAAGCATAATTTGATTGCATTTGAGTTCAGTATTAGTGTCTCTGGGTATTATAGGTACCATCTTGTTTTCGTTTCATTTGTTTGCTTTTGTTAATCATGGCAGTTCATTCCTATGTTCTTGTAATTTACTGTTGGTATGTCTTGCTTCATTTTTAATGCAGCAATAACAGAGGTGGTGTAGGAGATTTTCTTGGTGGGTTTGTTGTTGGAGGTCTAGTATTTGGAGCACTTGGTTACTTGCTTGCACCTCAGGTGATGTATATCAAACTTGTGTGCTTTCTGGAAGCTTTGACATTTTGTTCTTTGACATTGTAACCACTTTATGTGTTAGAACTCGATTCAAAGTACAACTAACAAGTAGGCAAAGATTGCATCAACAAGAGCAATTTTTTTTTTTTTTATCTATAACGTTTACAAACAACAATTTCATTAAAAGCTGCAATCATGATTACATTCTTCTATCATAACATGAATGATCTATTTTCATTTCATTGAAGTACAAAGAAAAGTACAAGAGTAAGGGTTAATCCTCATCTAATTGGCGTCTTCCAAGACTCAGCTTGCCAGTTGAAAAATTGAGGGAAGCATCATCTGAGTGTTTTACCTCCATCCACGGACTTGTTCAGTCCCCCGCTCACACCTTCCTACTGGAAGGGGGCCCTGCCCTTCTTGCGAAAGGTGATGTTGGAAGAACCCTCAAATAGCCATCTGAGCTCTGGTGGTGGAACCCTATCTAACTGGCTCTCCCTGACTACTAAGGAATCCTTCCTACTAAGCCGGCAATTCTGGCTAGCTAGATATCTGAGTTGTGTGTGAGTATTAGGTGCAGTCAGTGGCACTTGCACCTACTATGGCCATTGATTGCACTACTATGCTACTCACCCACCTTGCTTGACTTGGAAAAGCTTTTCTTAACTAGGGCTTTTGGGAAATTATTTCTCCATCACTTACTCTGGTCTAGACACCTGTCCTAGGGCAATACTCTTGTCCTATCTAAGGATCAATTACCCTTCTCACACATCTTGGCTACCTGCCATGTGTGACTGAAGTATCCAAGGCTAGGGTTACTACAAGAGAAGTATACCTATATCAGCTAACTTCCATGCACTACTAGTATATAAGATACTAGGGTTTGGTATAAAAAGAAAACAATTATCCGAGTAACAATTAAGGTTTCAGTCTTGCAGGTCATAAAGAATCTTTCAGGAAAGAAAATAAGACCAATACCAGTGCTCCTACAGAACCTAGCACTGGTTATGCATAACACCTATCCATGAAAGGCCGCTCTATGCTTAAATGTCTGCAATAAAACAGAACCACACACAACTCTTTATATATATAAAAATATATTTTATCTACTGTTAAGAACTCTCTCTTTGTTCTGGCACCAACATACTGATAAAAATCTTAAACAATTTAGTCATTACTTGTGTTCATTCTAGTTCTTCCTGAGTTTGTGCCACAACAATTGCAGCTCATTTCTTTTGTAAAAGATTAAGACCCCTTTTCCATTACAGGTCATCTACACTTAAGTTGACATGAATCTTTTCGGTGGTGTTGTTCATTACCAGAGTGTATGAAATATCATCTGAATTCCTGTACAATGTTTATCGTGACTACAGTCAGTTTCCCAGGTCACTATATTGTGTTTTCAGATATTCTTTATCTTCAACTTGTCTACACTACTGTGCAACAGACAAAGTTTCAAATATGCAGTGTTCTTCTCTCCAAACGCAGTATAAATACTGCCTATCTTGTACCCAGCCAACAGAGAAAAGGATAATAATAGAGTATCTAAATCTAGACCATAGTTCAAAATATACGATCTTATCTTGTACCTAGCCAACAGAGAAAAAGATAATAACAGAGTATCTAAATCTGGACCATAGTTCATAATATACGATTTTCCAAAACATGGAATATCTAACAAGAAAAGGAGTAATATGCAGGTGAAAGAAATATTCCTTCAAGACAACATAGAAGCCTGAAATGCACACATTCACATTTGTTGCATAAAGAAGACAAATTCTCTTTACTCGATTGGAGAGCTTTAACAAGACGTCCCTGTATTTTTGAAGAACTGGAGCTCGAAATCACTGCTGGAGATTGTTAGAAGCAATGCAACTGTGTTGAGTAACTCGTCTCCACCACCTACACTAGGGTCGACCTCCTCTCAGCTTATATTCGCCATGCCTTGCTTCCAATCATTGCGAATTTCTCCTTAGGGATTTTTCCCCCCGGGTTTTCTTCTCCACTCCCAAAAGATGATCCCAAAAATCCCTCTTTTCCTTCTCTTCTTTCCTCGACTGTTATTCTCCAGTTCGTTATCATCCTTATCCCAAAATCCACTCAGTGTATTCTTGGTCTCCACCAAATTACGTTCCAAAGAAAAATCTTCCACTCCTCCAGCTCGACCATGCCCTTCTCCCTCTTTGGCCTCCATACCCGAGAATTTAGGGCCCTCGACTGAGAAAAACGCGTCCCACTCCCAAGCGCTCGAGAATTTTTGAAATTAATTAAGATTTTGAGGATTAAATGTCACAAATTCATCCACTTCCGCTGAGGAGAGGAACACAATATTTAAAATTAATATATATTTAATATACGAGTTTCCAAGGTTTGTTCACCGAATTTTGGATTAAGATTAGAAGATTAAATATTAAATATATTTGTATATTCAATCTTTATTTAATGCTCACCAAGAATATATGCTTTATATTCAAAAGAAAAACACAAAACATTATAACGTCCCAAAAATACCTTTAAGGAAAATATTGGGAATAGTAAATAAATAATTAACGTTGTATGACGTATCCGCGTATTAAATAGATATATTTAAATATTATATATAAATATATGTTAAAATATACACATCATCGGACCCGATTCACACGTTGAAGGTAACGATTTTTCAACAACGAATCCATGAACCAAGGTTAGGTAAAAATCAACGACCAAAAGAGACAAAAGAACCGGTTTACAAAACCCTAATACCACTGATGGCAAAACCACCCCAAGGTTCATTCGAAGACCTATGACAACAGGGTGCAAAATACTCACTTCTAGGGTTTCAAGATCCCGAGACCAACCCTAACTCAAATGGCGACTCCTGGGTTCTTACAACATTACCTCTCTACTCAGATGATACTTCCCTACTCCCGAGCATTGCGGAATGGCTATCCTGTATCCAACTCCAACAAACGAAGAAGGATTAG
The DNA here is from genome assembly GCA_007258455.2 of Sequoia sempervirens. NCBI lineage: Eukaryota > Viridiplantae > Streptophyta > Pinopsida > Cupressales > Cupressaceae > Sequoia > Sequoia sempervirens. Next base: position 311,679 of record VDFB02264359.1, on the reverse strand, counting down.
TCTGTCATCTCAATAATGATCAAAACATATTTCAATCTATTCAATTACTGTAAAATTTTAAATTTTCTTTCTAGGTTCACCATAGCATGAACATTCAGGATAAACATGGTACATATTTCCATTGCGTTTTCATAACACAATCATAAAATTTCCACCATTTCATGCATAAATAACACAACATTTGCATCATTCATCATTCTTAAAGCAAGAAAAATAAAAGTGTTTATAAGTCACTAGGGTGGGATGTAACATTACGTAAATAGAGATGAAAGAACACATTAAATATTGGTATTTGTAATAACAAACTTACAGTGCAATGGTGCATTGTGTCCCAGTTCTGTAACTTTTTAGTAATTAACGCTATCAATATTTGATCGTTACTTTGCACATTCACAGTCTTTCACTACTGCTCTATGCTGTTTAGTGTTAAATTTTCTTAGGTCTTGTGTGTGAGTGTAAGTAAAAAAGTCTTTAGCTATGTACTGTTCTTGGTAATATCACTGAAGGAATAAATTTTCTATGTAACAGTCCAGAAAGGATTAATGGAACTACTAATACATGAGTAATAATAACGGGAGAGTGCATGAGATGACTATGAAATAGGGAGAGTGCTTAAAGTTTGTGTAGCAGCCAGCTAAGAGGATCTCGATTTCTTATGAATGTGATGGACGGTCCATAAAGAAAAGGCTCTTCTCCTTAAAGCATCCATCCTCAATTCTGATCATGTAGTCATGTTTTTAATAGGATTCATGCTCTGTAACTTGATGAAGCGTCGCAGATCTACTGACTGGTTGATCAAGGTGCTAACTTGCACTATGAGCAATGGATTTATAAGTCTCAGAGTTGAATAGATTCATGGGTTTCCAACTAGTTTTATTTCAGTTGTACACTATTACATATATGGTAAGGGACCATCATAGTAAAGATTAAAACCTTGGAAATGAAAGCTTGCTTTTGGAAGCACGAGGAATCACTAGTTTTATCTCACTTTGACTTGACAATTTTGACATTTAATTAATTGGAATATCTACAACAGTAAATGGTATATTTTAAAGCAGAAAAGAATATGGGTTCTCAAACTAATGGTTCAGATTGCCACATTAAGAAGCAAGTTAAAAAAGCACTAGAACAAGATAAAATTTGGAACTGTTAGATTATAATTAGGATCAAGTTTCCATAGTCAATAAGTTTTATTTGAAGAGTTTATGGGGAAAACTGTGTAATTTTGCCTCCTCAAATCTGTTGTTCATTATTTGTCATCTTGATGATGAACCATGAAATGTGATCCAGAATTTTGATACAAAAATTGATTACACAATTTTTCCTAGAAACTCTTAAAACAAAATGATAATGTTAAATTAGTTCAGGATATTAATTTTGCAAGTTATGCTGTAATGGATTACTCATCTAGATTGCAATTATTAACTAAAACTTGTTTTTCGACAGATAAGCAAAAACTTGTGGGCTGAAGAGGGGGTAAAGAAGAAGGTGCTAAAACTTATAGATGATGGTGAAGAAGGCTTGGAGGTAAATTTTGAAGCCATCCCACGAATTTCAGAGCTATTTAATGTTGATTTTAAGTGATCAGATTAGTGTACAGAAAATTCAATCAAAATCAGACAACACAACTCAGCATATACCCTGGGAAAACCCTCCACTTGAGGGAGAAAAAACCCAGCAACAAAGATCTCTCTTATATTTGATTAACAGTGGCAAGTTTACAAATCACAATGAGGTCTAACACAAGACCAATGTACAGCACCTGGGAATATAGAATGACAGATAGCAATCTGCACCTGGGAATGACTGTACACAGATCTGTCAAAATTCACATTCACCAATGGTTCACAACCTGCTGCAGGGAGTTCATGCTGTCATCAAGCTTTGAGCTGAAGTGTCTTCAACCTGAATGAACACTATGCTTTACAAAGTTCGCATTGAGTAGCGCTGTAGATGATCACCTTGAATCTTAGATTTACACTTAACATATTTGCTTTTTGATATGTACGCAACCTGCTAGCAAGAACTCGCACTAGGAGATGAGGGTAAATGCGCACTTTCCTTTTTCTGCTCACCAGATGGTCTTTGCACTCAAATGTGTTCGCACTGTTGAGAATGGCCGAACTGCTTGTCTATGTACAATAGATGAAGCAAGGAGTATATATACAGGTTAGGGAGGTCGCACCTCCTCATCTCATGATGTCGGCCCAAGATAAAATGTTATTTTTATGATACAAAGGAAGTCGGCCAGATATGTAATCATAAAGAATGTAAACTAGGTCGGCCTCAATAACTTATTAAAATGTCTCTTAATAAATGACCAATATGAATTCATATTCTCTCATGTCGGCCATAATTAATAATACAAGATAATAAGTATAAGTTGAATAGCCAACGGCTATCATTCAACTTATGTTTCCATGAAGGAGGTGAGCTGGAAGGAACTAACGAAGCTGCTATAACATTAACACTCCCTCTCAGCTAGGGAGAGAACTTCCAGCTGCAAATTATCTCCACATGAAGTTCATCTGCCACTGCTGCCTGCAATCAGATATAACGAGAGATATATCACCTCAATGTGATATCAACCATCACATGGTTAAGTGCTAGTGTTCATCACTTGCATGATGGTGTCACCTCAAAGTGACTTTCACCATGGCTCTCCCAGAGGGTGAAACACAGGTACAGAAATATCATCACGGACTCTCTCTCATGATGTTGTCATGGAGTCACACACATGACATCCACCATGACTCAGCTCAGAGGGTGGAAACGAGGGCTTTCACCTCAAATTCTTCCGTCACAGAAGAAGATGCAATAGTAAGTACAAGTGTTCATCACTTGCGTGATGTTGTCACCTCAAGTGACTTTCACCATGACTCTCTCAGAGGGTGAAACACAAGTACAAGATATGTCATGGAGTCGCACACATGACATCCACCATGACTCTCTCAGAGGGTGGAAACGAGGGCTTTCACCTCAAATTCTTCCGTCACGAAGAAAGTGCATTAACAAGGGATTTCACCTCGAACTTCTCTCTCACAGAGAACTCATTAAGCAAGGCTCACTGATACTGAGACTCATACTCACCAAGGCTGGATTCTCCACCATACCAAGCTTGTCTCGAAGTTTAACTTTACCCTCGGGAGAGGCTTGGTGAGAATATCTGCCGTCTGCTCATCGTGCTAATGTACTCAATCAGACAGCCTTTCACAGTACCATATCTCTGATATAGTGGTACTTGATCTCAACATGCTTGGTTTTGTCATGAAACACAGGATTGACAGAAGGCTTCACACAACTCTATTATCACAATGAATAATAGTGGGCTCCATTGATTGTCCAAACAATCCTGCAAGGAGCTTACGAAGCCACACTGCTTCTCGAGTTGCCATGCAAGCTGCAATATACTCGGCCTCTGCTGTACTCAATGCTACAGAAGACTGCTTCCTGCTGCACCAGGAAATCATAGCAGAACCTAAACTGAAGCAACAGCCAGAGGTGCTCTTCCGATCTGTGACACAACCCCGCCCAATCAGAATCGAAACCAAGTAACTCCAAGTCTGCATCTGAAGTATACTTCAACCCATATCCAACTGTGCCACGCAAGTATCTCAGGATATGTTTAGCTGCAACAAGATGTATCTATCTCGGATCACACATAACTGGCTAAGTGCACTCACTGCATAGCAAATATCAGGTCTAGTGTTAACTAGATACATCAAGGATCCAATCAGCTGTCTGTACAACGTAGGATCCACCAAATCTGAACTAGCTGCAGCAAGATTACCATCTTCTTCAGGCTCAGCAGGCTCCCTCTAAATCTTCAGGCACTTGCATCAACCTTCTGACCTCTTCGTCCAGGATTGACTGCAACACTTTGACTTAGATAAATGTTTTCTAGTGCACACCTTGGTACTGAAGAGAGTTCAGAATAGTCCTCATTGACCTCATCTTAGATCTCACTATTCTGAATAGGTTTGCGGAGCTACCAATGGAAAACCCAGAAGGCAATCTTGAGCAAATCTGATCTCAGCAACTGAAGGGATCCTCTAAGGGTTTAGCACAACAATCTTCACTTCTTCTCAGTGAGTTACAAGACTCCCTCTTGATCCTTGCTCCAAAGATTGCAAAGAAGACTTCTGGAAGTGAGCTCCCTCTGACCATCAGCTCAGTCCCAAGGCTGCTTGATTATTTCTTTGGTTGGCATGGCTTTCTCACAAGATGCCTCAAGCTTTTCATCATTAAGCAATTTCTCATCACCTTCTTGCTCCTACAAGCATTTTAGAGAGAGATTACTTAACAGTTTGTAATTACCCAATGAAATAACAAGACTGGAATCATACAAGATTTACAATCACAGGTTATAATATGAACACATAAGCTTTTATGCACAATGTTAGAACATGAATATAAATCAATCAAAAGATCAAACTAAAGGAACTTATCTCTATAAGATTTGATATGGCTCCTTCGTTCATTCATTTGTTTGCTCCTCTCGAGAGTGCCTATCTCTGCACAATAAAAGAATGATCTGCACAGCTGCAGATTTCTTGAATGCATTAAATGGTTGGCATGTAGAATCAACTCTCCCAAGAGTTCCAGATTCTATCACAACACATGCATTGGAGAAGGGTATCGATGTGATCAACCTATCACAACATAAGGATACCAATCTCTTCTCTTTTGCTGATTTTTATTTTAAAGACATACATCAAGGATTTACACGATTAGTCTAGATCAACTTACAATAGATAATTTGAAGTATTCAAAGGATCTTTGACCTAGAGATCACAACTTGAGAGAAGTAACAATCTCCTTATACTAAACACACAATGTCCAAGATATAACAAATGAAGAATACTTGATTATACTGTGAGATACGCTGATTTAAAGCACAGATCAACATGCAACTTTTACGGTTTGAACACAGGCCCATGATAAAAATAGAAATGTGATTTCAACAAAACACATAATACTTATCTTCTTTAACATTCTGATGAAAGCAATTATTGAACACAGCATGCTGATCTTATGCTCAGATCAATCCACAGCCTTCATGACTCGGACACAGACTCATGACAAGGTTAAATTTGAACAAGGCCCATGACTGCTCAAATTTACAATGTACTCTGTTTCCAACTGCAATCCACTAGGTTAGCAATGAGGTGACACCACATGATCTCATCTACTGGATCACAATTGAAGAGAAATATAATCTTTACTACACACATGATAAAGCATTATCAAATCTGCACAACTCAACAAACTGAGTAAAAAGTATAAAAAACAAACACTTATCTCTTGAGATCAGAATCTCCTTGAGTGTAGTGCTGAAACTGGAATACAGAAAACAACTGGACATGATGCTCGTTCAAATCATCCGCCTGATATCAAACATATGATCTGAAAAAGAAAATAGCACTCATGCAGCAGCAGAAATGTCAGAGAGGCAAATGGCACGCCAAGCTTTGTATCCCTGATTCCTTTGAGTTACGTACATGCACTCTCCAAAGTCTATCCTATTTCAATGATACTCGCTTCTGAAGAGTATGATACCCAGATATCTAATAAGCGCCCAGAAAAACATATAGTATCGCTAGTTCACATAGGCATGACTGTGGCAATAATATATATGCTACAGGAAGAAAAGATATGCTGTTCCTGAAGACCAGATAGCTTCTTCCCACAGCGCTAGCAAAATCAGATGGCTTCTTCCCTGCAGATCTGGAGCAGATTGCAAGTGGTTTCCATCTCTAGTGAACAAGACATGCAACTAATCTGATCACGATCCTCAAACCCGCTCTGATACCATGTTGATTTTAAGTGATCAGATTAGTGTACAGAAAATTCAATCAAAATCAGACAACACAACTCAGCATATACCCTGGGAAAACCCTCCACTTGAGGGAGAAAAAACCCATGCAACTAATCTGATCACGATCCTCAAACCCGCTCTGATACCATGTTGATTTTAAGTGATCAGATTAGTGTACAGAAAATTCAATCAAAATCAGACAACACAACTCAGCATATACCCTGGGAAAACCCTCCACTTGAGGGAGAAAAAACCCAGCAACAAAGATCTCTCTTATATTTGCTATGTTACCGAAACCTTTACCCTGCCGATTCCGAGTGCGGATACGTATAACGGATGCGTTTTGGAAGCGGATTACGGTTCGGATTTTTTGGTGAAAATACGTTTCCACGAATTCCGCCGTTTTTCCTCGAATCACGCCCTTTTTTTTGGTGACGTGGCGTTTTCATTCCGATTCCGGCGTGGTTTTCGAAAACTTTTTGCGACTTTGAATGATTAAATAAAAAACCCTAACCTATTTTCATTGTTTTCGGCCGCATGTTTTGCTGAGTTTTTTCGTCCGCCATTGCAAATACAAAGCCGTCGCGCGTATTTCTCCTCTGGTCGCGGGTAGTTTTCGGTTTTCCTCTGGTCGCGCAAGAAGAATACGACATTGACTGCGCAGAAAAACCCTTCTCTTTCCTCACGCGTTCTCACGCGATTCGAATCTGCTGTGCGTCGGCCATTTTCAGGTATTTTTCAAAATCGATTTTTTTTTTTCATTTTGCTGTGCGTGTATTTATGAGAAATCGTTTTTTTTTTATAGTTTATAATTTTATACTCTAGTTTAGAAATTTAATAATTTATAATAGTTAAAAATTTTTATTTTTAATTTATTTATTAACTATTAAGTATTAAGTATTATTATTTTTTAATTTTAGTTTATTTATTAAATATTAACTATTAAGTTATTAAATTGTATAATATTAAATATTATCACAATAAAAATTTGTTATTGTGATAATATTTAATATTATACAATTTAATGTTTTTACATTTATAATTTTATTATATATAAAAAATTAAATTTATTTTAGTATTTTAAATTTTTAATATAATTAAATTTTAAAATTTAAAACTTTAAAATTTACTAAATGTAAATAATAAATATAAATCTAATTATTATTTTGTTTATTTAATGTTAAAATTCATTTATGTTGCAATTTTTTATTTTAATAAATAATAATCAATTATAATTTAAAATTAAAATTATAAATATAAATTATTAAATTGTTATTATATTAATTAATAATTACATATTATTTATTAAACGTTTATTAATTTAAATTGTTATTTTTAGTAATAAAAATTGAAGTATTTTGCATAATTGTATTTACTATTTAATCATAATGCTGATATTTGCATTATATGTTTTTTACATTTATTGTTCAATATTCAATAACTATTTTTTGAATTTTTTGTAGGAAATATAATGGCAACCAGTTCTGCTTCTATTGATGGACCCACCTTTAAAACCGACCCAAATTCACCTCTATGGAAATATGTACAAATTATACGACAAATTAAAGGGGGAGGAACATTTGTTTGGATATGCAATCATTGTAAAGTTCAGTATACTAGCTCATACAGTCGTGTGAAATTCCATTTATGTGCCATTCCAAAACAAGGAATCAATGTATGTGCAGGAGAAAATGGTAAAAGGTTACATCCTCACAAAGTAGCAGCATATATTAAAGAGCAAGAGGAAGCAGATGCAAGAGCTGGTCATGCCACAAACCATCCTTTGCTGAGAGGAGGAGGAAGTGGAAGTGGAAGGGGATCAAAGAGGCCTCCTCCTTCTCCAACACATAGTGACTTTGATGATGTAGTAGAGAGCCACCCATTTTTGGGTAGAAGTGAAGATGATCCTGTTGGTGTGAAGAGAAGCAAGGGGCCATTAGAAACTGCATTTAAGCTTGAAGCTAGAGACCTTGCAGATCAAGCCGTTGCAAGATGTCTATATGCAAACGGTTTGGCATTTAATGTTGTAAGATCACCATATTGGCAGGATATGTTGAGAAAGGCAAGTGACTGTCCACAAGGGTACACAGGGCCAGGTTATGAGAAGGTGCGTACCACCTTACTAGCAAAGGAGGTAAAAGGCATAAACAATGCATTGATTCCCATTAGAAATTCATGGAAAAAAACAGGGGTGTCAATTATTTCTGATGGATGGAAGGATGTCAAAAACCGGCCATTAATCAATGTGATTGCAGTGTGCCCTAAAGGGGCAATGTTTTTGAAAGCCGTGGATTGTGAAGGACAAGTGAAGGATGCACAATTTATTGCTAACATCCTTATACAGTGCATTCAAGATGTGGGTCCTGAAAATGTTATCCAAGTAGTAACAGACAATGCAAAGAACTGTAGAGCTGCAGGCATGTTGATTGAGACACGATTTGAGCACATATTTTGGACACCTTGTGCTGTTCACTCTCTTAACCTCATGCTACAAAAGTTGGGTGCGAAAATAAATTGGATCAAACAAATGTATGCTGAAGCTGAAGAGATCCAAATGTTCATCACAAACCATCAAATGTCACAGGCCATTTTTAGATCATTTTCAATGTTGGAGTTGTTGAAGGTAATTGAAACACTTCAACTTTTAAATTTTACATTTCACTTTAGTAATTACTATTTTATTTTTTAAACTCAAGCATGTCTTATTTATATTTTTATTTTAATTTTAAATTTTTGAATAGGTTGCAGAAACTAGATTTGCATCGAACACGATTGTCTTGAGGAGACTTGTGAAGGTGCGGGGGGCACTTTCTAGCATGGTTATTAGTCAAAGTTGGTCACTATGGAGGCAATCCAATACTGAAAGGGCAACAAATGTAAAACGGATGATCCTAGATGACACTTGGTGGGAACGAGCAGAATATCTTCTTAGATTCACTGAGCCCATCATGAGTATGATCCGTTTTACTGACATGGATAAGCCATGTTTGGGAGAGGTATATGATGGCATTGATACAATGATTGAGCAAATGAAAATCATCATCAACGAAAAAGAGCAAGATCCTGAAGAAACTTTCTTCAAAGAGGTGCAAACAATTTGTGTTGAGCGGTGGAACAAAATGACCACCCCTCTACATCTTCTTGCATTTGCATTGACTCCCAAGTATTATAGTGATGAGATTCTTGCTTTGCCATCAAGAGTGCAACCATATTCAGATCTAGAAGTTGGTATGGGGTGTAGGAAAGCACTTAGTAGACTCTTCCCCGATCAAGAAACAGAGTATTTAGTTAGAGCTGAGTTTGCTGATTTTGTAGCTGGTGAAAATCAAAGTATTGGTGCTTCAATTGACAAGTATAGGATGGATGCTCATTCTTGGTGGTATGTCAATGGCTTTACAACACCACATCTCCAAGCTCTTGCGATCAAAGTTTTATCACAAGTAAGTTACTTAGTTTTTATTGCACTCTCTAAATTATATTGTTTAACTTTACTATTTTAAAAATAATAAAATGGTTAACTTCAAATTTAAAGTTTGATTTACAGCGTTATAATTATAAGTTCCTCTCACTTTGTTTCAATAGGTTGCTAGTTCCTCTTCAGCTGAGCGAAATTGGAGTACATACTCCTTTATCCACTCAGTGAAACGCAACCGATTGGCAGCAAGTAAGGCGGAAGAGCTTGTTTATGTGCATTCCAACTTGCGCCTTCTTACTCATAAAAAGAATGAGTATAAGGAAGGAGGCACGAGGTTGTGGGATGTAGATCCAGAGCGAACTGATTTGGATTTTTCAGCTGCCACACAATCTTTACTTTCTGACACTGTGGAGTCAGATATCCAGCATGCTTCCAATGAGAGTGCTAGCGGGGCTGCATGTGGTTCTATTAATTTACCTAGATCATCTAATGTCAATGATGATGTTGCTCTTAATCTTCCTAATGACCCATATAATGTCTATCATTAATTGTATTAACTATTACTTTGAGTTTGTTTTAAATGTTGAACCAACGAACAATGAATTCGATATAATTATATACCTATCGTAACATTCAAGTTTTGAAAATTTGATATCAAATTAATTTAGTATAATGGTATTTCAGATTTGTTATATTTATGGTAGTTCTCAGTTTTGTTTAGCATATGCAATAATGCATGATATGTGGTATTCTAAATTTACTTCTTGTTTTTACTTTTTTAGGCTGCAAATATGTCTATATCTATGATTTTTATACATTTTATGTAAGGACGTACCCAAACGTACCCACACCAAAAAAAAAAAAATCGCCGTACCCGCGTACCCTACCCGTTCCCGAATCCACGTACCCGTACCCGATTCGGTAACTTAGTATATTTGATTAACAGTGGCAAGTTTACAAATCACAATGAGGTCTAACACAAGACCAATGTACAGCACCTGGGAATATAGAATGACAGATAGCAATCTGCACCTGGGAATGACTGTACACAGATCTGTCAAAATTCACATTTACCAATGGTTCACAACCTGCTGCAGGGAGTTCATGCTGTCATCAAGCTTTGAGCTGAAGTGTCTTCAACCTGAATGAACACTATGCTTTACAAAGTTCGCATTGAGTAGCGCTGTAGATGATCACCTTGAATCTTAGATTTACACTTAACATATTTGCTTTTTGATATGTACGCAACCTGCTAGCAAGAACTCGCACTAGGAGATGAGGGTAAATGCGCACTTTCCTTTTTCTGCTCACCAGATGGTCTTTGCACTCAAATGTGTTCGCACTGTTGAGAATGGCCGAACTGCTTGTCTATGTACAATAGATGAAGCAAGGAGTATATATACAGGTTAGGGAGGTCGCACCTCCTCATCTCATGATGTCGGCCCAAGATAAAATGTTATTTTTATGATACAAAGGAAGTCGGCCAGATATGTAATCATAAAGAATGTAAACTAGGTCGGCCTCAATAACTTATTAAAATGTCTCTTAATAAATGACCAATATGAATTCATATTCTCTCATGTCGGCCATAATTAATAATACAAGATAATAAGTATAAGTTGAATAGCCAACGGCTATCATTCAACTTATGTTTCCATGAAGGAGGTGAGCTGGAAGGAACTACCGAAGCTGCTATAACATTAACATTTAAGACTTTAAGTCACTTAATTTGGCCATATTTGTTTATTAATGCAATTCATTGACTTGGACATTTTTTAGAATATATCTAGCGGATTGAACTGTAAGCAAAATTTTGATGCCTAGAACACATTCGGACTATATGCTTATCTAGTCTAGAATTCACCTCTCTCTCAACTTTCATATGCATCTGTTTTTGTTGTTAGTTTGCTGTAGAAATTGTCCAATTATGAAGCTAAAATAGAAAAAAATCATAGTTCTAAAGGACCATGTAAGACATTTGGAAAATTTGAAGGTTAGAGTAATTATAGTTATGCCATTTCAGTCATATTTAGCAATGTGCATTGTGAGGAATCCAGATTATTTAGTAAGAGATCATAACTATGTCATGCCATTTCGAGGTGTCTAATTCGAATTGATATGTATACAGTTCATGTGCTAATTTGTAATGTCCCCTAATTGGGAATGCCCTAAATTTGCCCTAAATCCTTAATTTTCAAATAAACAAATAGGTTAGAGAATATCTTTCACTTGATTGAAGCCCTGATTGAGGCCCTGCACACAGATTAGAACCATTTACCACAATCACACTGATTAGCAGATTATCATAATTAAATATTAGTAAACTCATGGTCAATCATTGATTCAAACACAAAGCATTTTAGCATCCTTACGGGAGAACGTGCCTCGATGGGGTGCCTAGGACCCTTCTACCCTAGGCCCAAGAGCGGATGTCTTGGCCTCTACCTAGGTGTCCCCTTTCTGTTATCCCTCATCTTGCCAACCATTTCCCTCTTTCTATCATTTGACCTCTTGTGCTGGTTCACCATGATGGAGGGGTGAGATTCCAACAGGTGCCCCGAAAATGCCACCTCTCCTAGGCCCAAGGCGCTGTACCATTGGTACCCCAAATGGATACCCCCTTGGCCTCCTTGGGACTACTTGGTCCCCCATTATAGGACTACTTGGTCCTGCATTATGGAACACATTGGTTCCCCATTATAGGACTACTTGGTCCTCCATTATGGAACACATTGGTTCCTTGGTGGCGTATCTAGGAGAGTGCCTCATCGTTGTTCCCCTCTTGTAATCTTGGCTTCCTCTATCATGGCTAAAACATTAAGACATATGACAAACAGATATTAATCATATTTACTGATATAAGGAAACAGCCATAACAGCAATGCATCATTAGCACCTTGATCTTCTAATTAAACAATCGAAATCACATATATCCAATGGTGCTACAACTTATTATTGTAAATCAGATTTCATTCCGCCGATTCAGGAAATCAGACTGCTGTACACATGCAAATCTATCGTTTATTTCTATTTCCCTTTATTTAATGTTTCCCTGTAGATGATTGCTGGTCTGTATGTTCTTCTCCTTCAACCGATCTGTTCTCAAGACTCAGAAGATATCGTTAGTGTAAATCAAACACATAAGAATTTATTGTTCATATTCATATTTAAAGAATCATAATTACTGATAAGGCTCAATAATTGCTGCAAGCATCAGTATTGCATAATTGTATTATATATATATTACTTCCCTTAATGATTAATCATTTATCTTCATTTATCTCTCCTTGAGCCAACTTCTTCTTCCCACATATTTCTTCTTCCAAATCTGAGTATATCATATTAACGTATGTGCTGCAATGCTCCAGAAATACTCCTCCTATTTCTTTCTGTTCATATATCTGCCTTAAAATCTCCTTTTCAAGTTTGCACATATTCTTCTTTTAATTCTGCTCATATATCCGAATCTGAGTGACACATTTTTCTGTTGTAGATCTAAACGATAATCATTGTATTTCCTTTCTCATTCACTGCTCATCCATCTGCTTTTAAATCTGATTACTTTACATTGTTGAAGCTTACATTTCTAAACACCAAGCTATCTCCTTTTATATCTCTTTCATGCCTCTTCACAAAGGAGGCGATTATTCACAATGGGTCGGCCTCATGAAAGGAGGTGACATTTCCAATGGTGGCGCTCATCCTTTCATAATTTAAATTTAATTTATTTTAAATCCCAAAGTTGGGTGACTTTATAAAGGAGGTTGGCTCTATAAAATGCATAATCACTTGCTTTTATTTATTACTAACAATGCCTTCATCTTATGAGTCGTCCAACATATATGGAGGGGAGGTCGGCTATCTCTGGATAAAAGAATGATTTTATTCTTTCATTAATCTATTTTATTTATTTATACTGGTCGGCCCAGGTTAATGATGCAATTTGCGAGGGACATGACATAATTGATATGATATTCAAAATGATTGTAGTTTTGTTATGGCGGGGATCATAGAAAATGTGGGAGAGATTAGTATTAGTATTAAAAAACAACTGAATTTTATAATGACTACTTGAACATGTAGCTTAAATTTTTGTAGAGCTCTATGTGTATGTGTGTTGTGTAACGAACACACTTGTACGATAAAATTAAAACTTTACAATTCATACATAAAAGTAAGAACAATACCATTTTGATTAAACAATTTCTTTTCAAAACATAAATAAGAAACATCTTTTGCATCTTTAAACTATTTCATTTCAAATGAAATTACAAAGCATGAAGAGAAACATACATACATAGCCCGTAGGCTTTTGACACCAATAGAAATAAGAAGGTCCAGGAATCCGTCCTGTCAAGCTTTGGAGCATCCGTCGGGTGTTCGTGGAGGAGAAACATCACTCGAGCGTTTTTCCGCCAACCACGGACTTATAATGCGGTCCCCCGCACGATCATTTTTCAATGAACGGCCCTCCCTTCGAAGAAGAGATTGGTTGGGTAACCTTTAATGACTACCAACTGGACATAGTGCTGTGATTCTACAAAACTAGCTTTCGTGCTAACGGCAAATCACAAACTAGGTTGTATTTCGGAATCACGGTGAACTGACAGTGTAGTACAACAACTAAATGGTTCCTTACACTACTTTGGCCAAAGTGTTTACGTTCAACGAAGAACATAGGTCATATGTCACATTCACTAGCCAGGTTCAACTTGACTTAAGGCTATCTTAATTCTACGCGTAGGTTGGTCTATCGGGGTAGTCCGTACCCTAGACTTCCTACAACATCTTACAGTTGGAAAGAAGAATCCATTTAACAAGTTACTACAACTGACGCCCTAATTCAGGATATACACATCCTAGGGATACAATAACTTGACTAAGTTGATTGTATTTAGATGTAGACTATAACTTGCAATTATTCTTGACACACTCCTAGTACTTATTATTTATACCCAAGCATATGCTCATTATATAGAGCCATTTAAACACAATGCAGATTACTTTCCATTAACTAATGTAAAACGTACACCACTGACAACAAAAGCCAGGAAAAGACTATATTCATGATAATGGTTAAGAAACTATTATTCTTTTTAATTCAATCTTAAGACAATCAAACTCATTTCTTTCCAGCCATGACTATAATTCAGAGACCTATCAGATTACTCTGGAATACTAGCTAAATATGTAAAGTAAGAGTTTAGCATGCCTGATTTAGCTTTTCCACAGGTTTGGAAGATAGCTCCTTCACTGGCCTTTACTCAGATCACTTTCAGCTTGGATTCTTGAAACCAAATACTCAACACAGTAAAAGGGCAATTCCTGATTACTCCTCTTCTATTCAAAGATTACCAGCAATTTCAAACTTCTGCTCTCTTGTTCAGAGAATACCTCACATTAACAAAATAACTTAGCAATTTCTCTACTATGGCGAATTCACTTTTTAGCTATAAAATGCTCAAGAAAACTTGACTGTAAATTCGTGTGAGTAAGAATGCCAAACGCAGGTATATTTATAGGTTAATTTTAAAACTGATTTCCACCTTCTATGGCGCCAGAACTGCCAGCAGGTTGAAGAATGTTTCAAACTAAAAACGTGTTTCAACATGGTGAGGGTTTCGACCTCCATGTTTGACAGCAAGAAGTTTATTTCATTTCGAAATTGTTTCAGACTGTTAAAAACGTGACAACTCTCAATCTGGCGCGTTTTTACAGTTAGGTTAATTGCCAAGTTTCCATTTCAGACTTTTTCCTTGCTCAAATGGCGTCCACATTTCATTCTTTTTGCAAAGCATGAAATATCTCATCTATTTTCTGACGCCTGGCCCTAGTCGCGCGATTTCTCTGCGCGTTTTTCATTTTCCTTCATCATTTTTGCGTTTTTTCTTCTTTATTTCGCTTTGGTAAATCTTCAATATTTTAATAAAGTTTTCAAAGTAAAAATGACGCATTTGTTCAAGCTCAAATTTGAAGTTTAACATTTCAACGAATACATTTGAGAAATCCGCGTTTTTAAAGAAATTCGCGATTTTAAGAATTTCGCGATTTTTATGCTCTTCCCAGATTTGCATTCGCATTTTATAAAAGTGTTTAAAATGTTTAATTTTCCTTTCATTTGATTTTGTCAATTCTTTTATTTAAATATATTTTATATATTCTATTAAAATACTTATATAATATAGTTTATGTATAATTATTTAAATTATCAATTTAAATAATATTGTATACATTTTAAACTATATTATATTAATATTTTAATATAATATTAAATATATTGAAATACTTATCTTTATACTAATACATATATATTCATTTACATTATACATTAAACATGTAAATTTATATATATGTATTCGTATAATTTCAGAGGCAAGATATCGTTACAATATATAATTCATTTATCTCGTTAGCCGTGGGTATGTATACTTGTATATATATCTGTATATGTACTACATGTATAAGTATCCATAAATACATTTATATCGACACATACGTATGGCATATCCATCTGCTTAATACGTTTGTATCGACATGAATGTACTTATGGGTACTTGTACATATCGTATTCGTATGTACAAATACACATATCCACCTCTAACCAGAACTTATCATTTATAAGGTTATACTGGCAAGCATCACTTGTTTACACATTCAGAAGAAGACACGACTCCTAATGATACTAGACAAGCCTACAGATGACTTACCTTTAACCAGAACAATGACTTAGCTTACACAGTTCTAAGGTTTGTGTGTGTATGTCCAGTTGGTATCCATTACTGTTTACCCGACCAAGTTCTTCCCCGAGTGATATCTCTCCTCTGTCTCGAGGTACAAACCTGTTTCCTGCAAATCATGACATGGTAACGGAAGTTATTTGCTCAAGACCAAAGCAATATACATTAAGCATTGTAGAAAGTTAGAACAACATTATTTCATAACTCCATATGCTATTTTCATTCAAGATTTACACCAATAGAAGCATCAGGTAAAGAGACAATCATTTAGGATACATCCAATTGATCACAAGAACAATTCAATTTATTCAACAGAAAGATTCAACATTTACAATGTACATCCTATGAATAGTAGCTATACAATTGGGGTGTAACATGTTGATTTGACATTGTACTTCTAGATTGAATAAAGCATTAATCAAGTTGACCACAAATGACCAAGTTTCAAACCTTAGGGGATTAGAGTCATAAGTAGTGTATTTTTTGGGACACAGGTTTGACATCTTACCCTTTGATTCAATACTTTTTTTTTAACCAAGTTGGACTCAAACAAAGTTATGTTTGTAAAATAATTAAAAACATAGAGAATGATTACCAAGATATTCAATATTAATAAAGGAGTGAAAGTCTCCATAAATAGAGTTACAAATGATTTATCTAATAAGGATAAGATTGACAACTAAGAAAAACGATTTATCTAATAAGGATAAGATCGACAATTAAGAAAAGCAAAAGACAACTGAAGAGAATAAGGAAATATTTTAAAGACTATACTAACAACTTAATTGACCATTGTAACTAAATATTACAATATTATTTTAATACCCTCCTTTAATGCTCCATTTATTAACTATACTAAGCCAATCCCAAAACCTGAAATGATTTGTTGGTCAAAAAGCATAGAAGGTTGACTCCTTCTACTCAGAATGTTCTGCGACATGAGCCTTTGGTGAAGACCCTCCTTGGTTGGATTGTTGATTAGCCAACCTCTTTTTGTAGAACCTCTTCATGTGACCAAGTTTACCACAATAGTGAAACAATTTTAGCTGGGAAAATTGCTTGTATTAACAAAGGAAAAGATTACAATATATAGAGGAGCTAAATTATTGTAGACATTTAAGATGTCTAACTACCTCAACTACTAACTACTGTAGAAATAGTATATTATTGACCATTAACAATAGAGAATTATTATTCTAACACCCTCCCTTAATGGTCATCGTCTAACTAGCCTACAAAAAACAATCTGCAGGTTTGTTGGTCACAAATTCTTCAGAACACTTTGCTACTGTTGAGACCCTCCTTGGATCTGCAGAATGTTAATGACCAAGAGAACCAAAAACCGTCCAAAAAAAAACAGAGAAGGCTGCCCCTTCTTTAGAAAGCTCTGCAACAAGAGACAAGAGCCAACCACTGACTCTGCCACTAACCCTCTTGAAATTTTTTTTAAGGGAAAAATTATGAAAACCAATACAAATTTTTTTTAAGGGAAAAAATATTAAAACCCATATAGATTTTTTTAAGGGAAAAAATGTTAAAACCCATACAATTTTTTTTAAATTTTTTTATAAGGGAAAAAATATGTAAAAAACCCAACAATCAGAAAGTTCATTAAAGAAAAAAAAAACATGAACTGCACCCATGAAACCCTAGCTGGCGAATTTCAGAACCATGATGAAGAACCCAGTTCACAACTAGTAGGTCGCGCAGCCACAAACAAAAAAAGATCCGTGAAAACCCGAGCCCGCGCAGACAGCAAGCTCCTTCACACACAAAGACCACGATTTGCACAACAGTCGTTTAGAAAATAACAGAGGCCCGTCGTGAGCCCTAGCTACACAAAAACCACAGAAAAAACGTGATGCAGAGCAGCATAAAACGTGCAGAAATGTTGCGCCAGATATTAGACAAAACGTGTCCAGAATACACGTAAAACGCATTTCAAACCAAAAAAAAAATGCGTGACCAGGCTGAGGAACGAATCACAAGTCGCGGTTTGCA
Organism: Sequoia sempervirens; assembly: GCA_007258455.2. Classification (NCBI taxonomy): domain Eukaryota; kingdom Viridiplantae; phylum Streptophyta; class Pinopsida; order Cupressales; family Cupressaceae; genus Sequoia; species Sequoia sempervirens. The sequence goes on along the minus strand of VDFB02264359.1, from coordinate 293,708 downwards.
CAAAAACGCCTCCTTCAGACCACAAACGTGTGCCTGGAGAGCTTCAAAAAAACGCGCGAAAGAAGACGTATTCTCACAAAAACATGCGCCCAAAAAAAAAAGAACGCGGGCAGAGAAGGGCGATCTCAGAAACGCATCAAAAAAATGATGCGAAAACCCTTGTGAATGTAGAAAGAATACCCACGAACTGAGCACGAACAGGAGAGAACAAACTTTTGTGGGTTCGCACAAAATGCAGAGAAAAACCCTCGATCTCTGCAAAGAACCTCCACAAAAATGCCCACGAATTTGTTGTTGATTTCCTCCCGTGAAAAAAACCTTGAAGAACTTTTTCCACGAATTATAGAAAACTTTGCCCTACCAAAATCCTGGGCCCTCTCGTGAGGGAGTCAGATCCAGACCAGGTTTGATACCATGAAACAATTTTAGCTGGGAAAATTGCTTGTATTAACAAGGAGAACAAATTACAATATATAGAGGAGGTAAATTATTGTAGACATTTAAGATGTCTAACTATCTCAACTACTAACTACTATAGAAACAGTATATTATTGACCGTTAACAATAGAGAATTATTATTCTAACAAATAATGACATGTGATAGACTGTAGATTCTTGGAATTGTCTTCATTCTATCCTTGACCTTTCTTCTAAGGCCACTTGCCTTTGTCCTTGGTTGCAAAGGCCTATTCTGCACTCGGTGAATCATTGTTGCTACCAAATTGTTGTTTCCCTCTATCTTGCTGGAAGAGTTTGTTGCATTTGTCATCGAACTTTAGCTCAACATTGGTAGACTTGATGTTGGGAGTTTCTATGAAATGCTTGTAAGACCGTTGTAAGCTTTTTAACGTGATAACTACCATGGCTTCTTCCATCTAGCAACCAATAGCAGCTAATTGATCATGTATGTCATTGATTTTCATTAAATGATCTTGCAAAGACACCCTCTTGTCCATCATTATTGAGAACATGTTCTTTAGGAAGAATGCCTGCCTTTATTTGACGTTTTGTGTAGATCTCTTAGGTGTTTCCAAATCTTCGCAGAAGACTTGCCCGAAGGAATCTTTGGAAGCATTTCATCCGTGATAGATAACTTAATGAGCATATCTGCTTCATGATTACGCTCATCGTACTTGTCCTAATCTTTACTTGCAACTGTTGACTGGGTATTAGTACCAAGAACAATCCAATCAAGGCACCTATTCTCAAAAATAGTGAGCATCCTTTGTTTCTAGGTTTTGTAATTTTTGCCTGTGAACTTTTGGCCGCCTTCCAACATGATGTTGGTCAATGAAGCCATCCCTCCCATACTCTAGAAACACGGAAAACAAGAAACCCAAGAAGATTTTGATCTTTTTTTAAGGAAAAAGTTACCAAAACCCCAACAACTAGGTACAATCCTCAATTTTATCAAAAAATCGATTAAAGTCTGCAATAACATTACTGAAAAATTGCAGAAAAAAATTGAATACCTACCTTTTTTTTGAAAAAATGCCAAAAAACACCATAATTTTTTGGAAAGAATTGGTCAAAACCCTAGCCTTTGCTAAAGGCCCATGAAACCACATAAAATTTTACGATTTTTTTTCAAAACCCTAATAGTGAACAACAGCCATGATTTTTGTAAAAAAATCGTCAAAAAAACCTGCAATAAAATTCAAGAAAAAAATCTGCAAAATTTTCTGGAAAAAATCTGCCAAAAGTTCTTGGAAAAATCTGCAGAAAGTCTACAAAAAAAACAGCCACGATTTTGTATGAAAATTGCCAAAAAGAGTTGAAAAATGAAAAATCATGATTTTTCTAAAAATTTGTCAAAAAAATAGGTCTTTAAAACCTTACATGATTTTTATTTTATTTTTGAAAAATAACCACAAATTTGTTTGTGAAAATTAAAGCAAAGAGATGCGTAGAAAAAATCCCACGATTTTATAAAAAAACCGTTTAAAAACTTCTGAAAAAATCCTCGTGAAATTTTCAGGTATTAAAGATGATGAGTGTTGTACCCAAACCAAATTTTTTGCTTCATTAAGGCATTTTGCTTAAAAGAGTCTAAACCTTGCTAAACTGATGTCAAAATACAGTTTTGGGCAAGTCAAATATGGACTTTGGTCAGTGCCATGTCAGTCATCAGCAGCAATTGGTCAGTACCTAGAGCTTAGAACCAGAACCTGAGACTCAGAGCGAGACATGTGATGATGGAGAAGCACTTCACGACGAGATTATACTCCTACAAGGTCAAATCAGTGGCCAAAATAGTGTTTATGGAGGATGTAACAGATGAAGATTTCAAGCAGAAAGCAAGTCTGCGCCCTTGTAGCCTAGGGGCGCCCTTTTTTTGAAGGCCCAGATCTTGTTGCTTTTGCTTGTGAATGCATGCAGTCTCTTTAGAATTAGCCCAGCTTTCCAACAAGCTATCAAGCAAAGTCATTCGAGTTGCAGAACTTCGACAGTCAAGGTCAGAAGCTGAAGCTACAAGGGGTTGCATGTCACAAAGGATTGTCAGTTCACAGTTTTTGCGCTCCTCTAGCCCAGGGGCGCCCTTGAATTTGACCCCTCAGATGGGTAAATTTGCAGATGTTGTCTTCCTGAGATCTTTTCTAATCTAGTCTAGCTTCGCAATACACCAGTTCGTGAGATGATCTAACAAGCTGAGTGACTGTGACAGGAGATATATTGAGCACGTAAAATAGAGGGTGGAGATATGTTGAGATACACACTTGTACCTCTGTAGGCTAGGGGCGCCCAGCCTTTAGGCCTGCCAGATGGGGTTTTTAGCATTCGCAGTCTTCACGAGACTTGTGCGGAATTACCCCAGCTATCCAATGAGTCCAGCCATCAGCCTCCGGGATTGGGCAAACGCTCGTACGTGTGAGGTCAGTGTAAAATGCTGAAGAAATCAGACAGCTGGAAAAATGACTAAGTATGGAAAATACACATCCCCTTGGAAAAGGCGCCCTTTTTTTTGAGGTCTTAGAAGCAGTTTTCTCGCTTTGTCGCCTCCAGAGACATCTCTCGTAAGTTGTTCTAGCTATGCAATGAGACTGACGGTGCACAAATTGGAGCACTCCAGCTTCCGGTGTCAGGGTTCAAAGTAGGGTATCCGAATGAAAGTTACACTTTTGACAAAATGGTGTTTGCGCCTTCACAGGCTAGGGGCACCCTTGCTTTTGGGGTCCTTAATGCAGCTTTCAGGTGCCTTACATATAGTTGTAGGATGCGGAATTCTTCTAGTCACGCAATGAGCCTATCGTACAGTCAGCAGGGTTCATCGTTCACCGATAATGACAGTTTGAAGCATCAGATGGCAAAACGGAGAAATGGCTAAGTCTGGAGACCTTGCATCAATTTAATCAAAGGTGCCTAATTTTTTGAGGTGTCAAACGTTGATTTTAGCAGTTGCAGCTCCCAACAAACATTTCATCCTTGCTCTGCAGGCTTCGTGATGGATATCTCAGCTTAGTCACAACATCACTCAGTCATCCATAAATTAGTGCTGAATAGGGGCAACTGTGACTTTGCAGTCAGCTATAAAATAGGAAGTTAGTGAAAAAGCTAGTAACTCTTGCAAATGGACGCCTAGAGGGTCAAATAAGGACTTTCTGGAATCAGTGAAGTTTGCTGAGTGCATCTAGATGCTATGCTTTTTTGTCAACTGAATTAAAATAATATTTAATATTTATTTTGCATGCTAAGACATTAAATGGCGATTTTTCTCAATAATTTATTATTGGCGCCTTTTTCATGCTGGGTTTCAAATTCGCATGTAAAGCAAGATGAATATTTTATTATTATTTTGTAATTCGGGACTCCGAGTCAGTATTAGTTCAATTGGAGGGGATCCAATTAGATAATTCTTTTCAAAGTCAGGGTTTTAAATCTTGCAGTCATGCTTTTATGGTGCGATTTTGCTCTATTTATTCAAGCATGGCGTCCATTCTTATTCATCCAGCTTAGTAGAAGCGAATTTCTCTTCAGAGTTGGGCGAATTTTCATCAGTAATCATTGGTGAAGACATCAAAAAATATTCTTTTGCAGGTACAAGTCCGAATTCATTAGCATAATTCAAGAGAAATTGGCAATTTTAGTAGAAGAAAAAGCATCAAAACCTCAATCTTCTGTCTCAAAATCCATTCGCATGTTTGAAGGAAAGGCAAATTTTGACAAAACAAATCATCTAGGTTTATTTAGAATAACTTCCTCGAGAAAACCCATGTGCTAGAATTTTTCAGGAAAATTTACTCCAGAGCATCAGTTCTTGAGGCTTTGATTTTCTTAACTGAAAATTCCTTGCATGGTCTAGTAGAAGTCCAATTTTTCGCATTTTTGACATTATGGGTTGTCTTAAAATCATTTTTTGGACAAAACCCATATCTCAATTTTTTTTCGTGAAAATTGCTCTCGACGGGCTATTTTTAGCTTTAGCAGGGTATTTTTAGCTTTCAAAAAGTTGTTAGAATATAGCCGTGTTCACAGTCAACAGGCGAGTTTTTCAGAATGCAATACACTCAGCTCGAATTCAAGACCAAGTCGGTCTTGACTCATGACTTCATCGGGACAGTTGATACGAATCTACATAAGGTGCTTCCAGAAGCAGTCTTGGATCCTGTCAAGATAAGAGATTTGATACTTCAAAACATTCGGCAATTCGGGTTGCTTGAGGCTGCTTCCATACCTATCTCAGTTCATTGCGTAGAATTTGTAATGTCTTGTGTTAAGCATTACAATTCGACTACTCGCGAGATACAGTTAGTAGATGGGCGGGTCATATGCAGTCTCAAATCCGTGGACATCGAAAGATGTTTTAGTATTCCTCAACACTTGAACAATCTGGTTATTTCCATGGAGCAGTGTGAGCGAGCATTCAATGCTGATATGGACAAGTGTCAAAGTAAGATGGCAGAGTGATGGTTAAATCAGAAAAAGAACAAGCTGCCGAGCAATGTGGGTCGTGGTGAATACAAAGATGAGTACGCGATTCTAATTACACTTTTGAATCATGTCTTAGGTCATGTAGATGCAAATAAATTTCAACCCTGGATGTATTATATCATTGGTCGAATCATCTCTGGGCAAGAGCATTATGACTGGGCATCCTTCATCAGCGACGTTCTCCACGAGCAAATCATCGGTTTTCTAGTTGCCCATGAGTTTCACATGTGTTCTTACCTTGTGTACTTGATCGCCTATTAGGGTTAGTTTAGAGGGTTGAACACGGTGGGCATACTCAGTGTTCAAAAAGTCTACCACTACTATGACCAGCTTGAGTTCACGAAAGCTGAACGACATTTCAAGCGTGTGTAGGAGGCTTTCTTGACATACACAGTGAGGAACTTAGACCGGGAGTTGCACGTTCGTATCTCAGCGGTTGCTAGAGCAGCGATGGTTGATTGGGCGGACTGGTTCATTCAGTTCCCTACATACACCTACATCCGCGCTTACGGATACACAGGAAATCCAGCCATGCTTCCACGCTATCCTTCAGATAGGGAAGTCTTCATGGAGTTCCTGAGGCAACTACACGATGTTCATCATCATTTGCGCCACAAGCGTAAACAGGCTGCCAACTTTCCTATGCAGTTCGGAATCTATTGGTGCAAAACGACAATTGATGCTAAAGCTGCAGGACAAGAGTTAGAAAAGTTTCATCTCAAGTACCTTGTCGATGCACGTGCCTATGATCCTTGGGGTCATTACATAGCACGTCTTGGTGGTCGCCCATACCATAAACCTACAATGGAGGATTATTGGGTGAATTGCGAGGATGACTTTAAGTTGCGCATACGCAACTATGGCTGGTTCTCTCTCTCGCAAATTTCTGTTTTCTTGGCAGAAGATGTGAGAGGTTTATCAGATGATGAGGGAGATACACTTCTTCAGTTTTTCAGAGAGCAGGTTGATACACAACCACTGCCAACTGTTGATTGGTTGGCCAAAGAGTACACATCAGTAAAGGAGAGGTCAAGTAGAGTTATTCAAAACAGTATACTTTACCTCGATAGCAAGAAGACCAGGAGGGCAGTCATGCCTTGAACAGAGCCGCCACCAGTGGATGCTTCACTACCTTCCTCGTCTAAACCCAAACAGAAGAAAAGGAGTAACCCTCCTAAGAAGAGTCAAGCGCCTAACAACTCAAAAGGAAAGGCACTCGCCATTGAGACACACAAGGAGCCTGTCAAAGTGCCAGTTCAGGGTTTTCTAGAGCCCGAGGTTCACCCATGCATTCCGTCACCGACACCAGAGAAGTCACCGGTCCCGATTCACATTGAATTGGACTTAGACTCACCGCCTCGCAATAGCACCTCTACATGTCCACTCTCGTCGGAGCCTCTCATAGCCAGTACAGATCCTTCCAGTGGGATCAGTTGAGACCAGTCTTGGATTGAGACTCAATTGGGAATGAAGAGGAGGCAGCCATCCTACGTCCTTGATCATTCAGATTTTGATCATGCCTACTAGGATGCGCCAAACAAGAGGATTAATAAACAGGTCCATGTGGAGAGGAATGCTGATATGGAGATCGTCATTGAGACCGCTACACCTCCAGAGGGGAAGAGTCTGAATGAAGTTGAAGTTTATGACTTCGAAGTAATCGCAGTCAACCTTGGTCGTAGCACCCGTTAGACACAAGTTGATCTCTTGCAAGTTGCAACAGATAGCGCAAGGGATAGAATAATCAAAGACAGAGAAGACAAGGCAGCCCTCAAGGCTGAAATCAAGCAGCTTCGTCAATACATTTCTAGCCTTATACACAAAACGGAAGATGTCACTGTCACACTCCCACCGATGCTAGAGCCACCAGCAGAATAGGGCCAACTTAATCACCTGGTTGCATATGACAAGCGTTTGGAGGAGTGGGAGAAGGAGTTCGTTACTAGAGGCCGCTTTGTGCTTGAAGAGTTATGCCAGTTGAGGTACAATGCACGCGAACTCCGTCTACGTCTCCAAGATGAGAAGCGAGACATGGCAATGGACAGATCTCGAGATGAGATTATGATTGCTCACCTAAGTGTGGCATATGAATTAGTCATAGATGCAGAAGATAAAGAAGCTATCTACGCTTGGAAGACACAATTGGTATTCAAGGCAAAGATAGAGGAAACGATGGCATCAAAGTTGGCTGAGAGTAGAGAGCATGTCACTAGTGCACTATGGTGTGTGAGAACTCTCGTGTCTCGCATACCATGCCGGTATCAGATTGAGGGTGGTGCGTATGTTGAGCTTGTTGACGTACAGTCAGAGCTTTTTTAGTGGGGAGACCGTTGGCTGTAAGATGAATCAACTTACAGTCATGTCAGCGTTGTTCGATGAAGCAACCTGGAGTAGAGGTGAACTTCAGTGCCAGATCACAGATGGTGAGGACATGCTGCACAGACACAGTATACTTCGACAGAGTATCAGTGCTCCAGACAGTGACGCAGTCAACAACCTCGTGGAGGGGTTAGATGCTCGAGATCACGGCCAATAGACTTCAGTTCCCACCTCTCAAGATGGACATTAGACACAACAGTTAACTCGATGCTTCTTTCCGAGTTAATTCATTGTCCCACATCTCATGCATGTCTATTTTGGGATTATCTATGTTCACTTGGAGTTTCTTTTAGGGTTTTTGTTAACTAATGGTAGTGTTCCAGTTAACTTGCTTTCAATAAGGACGTGCATGCTTCCACATTGTCCATTTAGATTAAATGTACCGGTTAACTGATGGTAGCTTTTCAGTTAATTGTATAGTTTGCTTTATTAGGGTTTAGCAATAAACCTTGCATGCATTGCAAGACTGTAGTTGACTCAAGGTGATTTTAGGGTTCCCTACACCTTTTGATGTCTATAAATAAGAGCATTCAGCTCATTTGTAATTAACTTTTGCACGAGAGAGTAATATATGCTGTGTCCACCTTGCCTGTAATATTGCTTATTCTGTATTTGTTCGCGAGTATTTATTATGATGATGAATTGTTATGCCACTCGGGTTTCATGCAATTATTATGGTGAATGCTTATCTTAGTTAAATATAGTGGCTAGTTTGATCGTAAATTGTATGCGTGTTTCGTCTTTGCAATTTACTGTCCTAGTTGGCTATCCTTTGTGTTGCGTTTCTAATAAGCCTATTTAGATTGAGCAAATAGTTGTGCCCACCTTGCCTTCACGTTGAGAATCTGTACTTAAAGCTTATCGTATGATGTGTGTGATAATAAACCTATTCGGACAAGCAAATAGTTGTGCCCACCTTGCCTTCACGTTGTGAATCTGTACCCGGTTTATCGTGTAAGATCATTCCCACTCTGTTTCCTCATGCTCTGATTTCTTGAGGAGATTGGATAGTTTAAGCTAGTTAGTTTTGAGTTGTAGTTAAGACTTATGAAACCAGAAAATCCTTGGCTGCAACGTTCGAAGTTTATTGCAAACCTTGTGCCTCTTTCAGCTGAGACAAAAAGACAGGAATTAGTTTAGTTTAATTTTCAAGCATTTTGTCTGCACAACGAGGGAGCTTCTCTTAATTTGAAGAGCACTCATTGCGTAGTGTGCATAGCTGTCCGTACCAACTTGCACACCAGAGGTGTTAGTTGTTACGCCAACAATGAGCACACAATTATGCTGAGGAGGGGGAGGGGGGGTGAATCAGTATAATGCAACTTTTACCAATTTAAAACTTTATCAATCACAATAACATCATTTACTCAACATCAATAATTATGCACATGAGAAGAATACAATAACATGCGATATTTACGTGGAAACCCTTACAGGAGAAAACCACGACAAAATATTGCTTTATATATAAAATCTTCTTACAACTTTGTAGGCACCAACCTACTAGAGGCACCAATCCCTAAGAAACTCAATATCTCCAATTTGTGGGCATCAACCTACTAGAGGCACCAACCTCCAAAGTAGACAAAGAATTTCCCCTTCTTAAATTTCTCTTTCAACAAATGATATACATATAATATTGTCATGTCCCCGATGACCCTAAGCCCTAAATTTGAATTTAGGTGGGAAACAGTGTTTTGTAACACTAAAGGAAATTTAAAATATTTATAAAAAAATACTATAATAATAAGTTTTAATAATAATAAATATTTTGTTTTGGCCGACCCAATTGGGAAGGCAAGCATGTTAGGTATTTATGTTGAAGTCTGAATTGGATTTCATCATCACGGATTGGACGAATAATCGTTGGGTTTCTAGAGACGAAAACCTCCACAGATCCTCTCCAAGGTGGGACGAAACCCTCATCTTGTGATTATTTGTTCAGTCCCATCCTTGCCATCTTCATTAGCCATCTCTAATTCAAGCTCTTGTGATTACAGGTGTGAGCGTTTCGATTTAGCGAACTCAAGGAAGGCGATCACCACGAGTAAGTGGCGAAGCCTTTGGGTTGTTGCCTTAGCATTGGTGCGATTGACATTACTCCAGCTCATAAATTAGTTCCTCATTACAGTGCTACCGACCAGGCTTCAGTAGCAACAAGTTCGTCAAACCATCGAGCCGGCAAGGGAATTCACGGAAGTCAGATGAAAGTTTTGACGGAGGCGACCAGGCACCATGAAAGGGCACCGTTAATCTTCCCAATTGCAAACTATTGCTCTTACCATAGGCTGTGCATATGTTTGGTATTCCGCCGAAGCCAGCGGCTACTGTAATTCATCGTGGATAAGAGCTTGGGCTTCATCGAGTTACGCTAATAATCGAGATCATCCCTATATCTATGCTCAAATCTTATGCTTGCATTTATTCCAAGTGCTGCTCAAATATCTGGTGGTTCCCACACATTCGCGCTCGATGTAGAGTCTATCCTAACCCAAGCGCAGATCAGGTGAAATATTCCCCTTAACTTTTTTCCCCAAAATTAGACACACAAACCAGCATCAAACCACTGATTAGTGTTAGCTCCAAATGCAAATCAGCATGGAAAGTAACTCTAACCAAGAATGTTCACCAAGATCCCAATGTGGGCGAGGTGATAACATATGGTCAGAGGATCATTAGGTAAAAACTGAACTGAAAGTACAATTCATCTGTTGATGCAGGCATCCACAAGCAGTGGGAATACTCCACTTATTTAGTGGGTGAGATTATTACACTATTAAGGCGGCAAGCCAGCCATTAAATCCTCTCTTCCACTTATTTCGTGGGGGGAAAGCAGTCCACACAACCACTTATTTTGTGGGGGGAATTTACAAACAAGAAAGATGTTTATTCTAAAACTCAACCACTCAATTGTGGGAGTGTAATCAAGTATAAATTGCAGCAATAGAATGAAATAGCCGTTAGTACTACTAACTAGCTTTACAATGAATAGAAATAGCTGCAAATAAGAGAGATAAGCTTCTAGAATGTTCTTTATCCACACTGGTGGTAAACCATCCAAGGGTTAAAGTGTTTGCATTAAAATTCACAAGCAAATGCAGCAATTAAAATGACTGGATTAGTACTACTAATTCACAGCCTTACAATGAAATAAATCTGCAATTTACAAGTGTTACAATGATAAAATCAATGCAAATGTTTTAAGGATGATTTCTTCAACTCTAAATCTTCTCAATCACCAAATTACAAGCCAAAATCTAACTGATATAAATCTGATATGACAAACAGCAAACTGAAAGTATTGAACCAGCAACCTATGAAACATCAAAATGCTCAAAATTACCTCAAATCAACTTCAAAGCTCACCAAAACTCAGAGCAGCATTCAAGAAGGATAGACGACCATCAACCATGAGTTTGTAGGTGCCAAACAATCACCAAACAGCAAGTTTGAAACCCAATACAAGCTGATCATTAATGGTACGGCCCTAGAAAAGGTACGACCTTCCTAGAAAAATCCACACTTCATCATAAATTCTGATTTTCTGCAAATAGCATCGCCCTTAGCATAGAAATGGTTAGCTCAAATACCCATAATGAAATAAAATTTACTCAAGGAGCTATATACAAAAATCATCTTCAGCTGTATGAAAATCAACAACACAAAATACTGAAAACATCACCAAATTTCTTCACTTTGATGCTCAATATGCACTTCTGCATGAAGCACATCCCCAATAGACCATCTAGGGAACCATAGTTTCAGGCCCGAAGAATGGAGTAAATTTGCTAAGCTTTCCCTTAGCCGGATTCTGGATTTCAAACCAGCAACATAACTTTGCTTTCCAAAACATAACATAATCAACTCTTCAAACAGCAGCAATATATAAGCTTCAGTTGGCAAATGAAGCAACAAGAACTCTTCAAATACCAAGAAGTTGAATCACTTCAACTTCCAAAAGGGACGCCACCTTTTTGCATTTTACTTTTTGAAATAATAAAATATTACTCAACCTTCTTTAGGCGTCCAACTTCACTTTGCAACAATAAAGCATTTAATAAATCATTAAATGCACAATTGACCCCCTTAATGGCCCCTTTTTTAAAACAACATGAAGTTATTACTCCTAGGCATGGGGTACAACTGAGAAACATGAAATTTGACTAAGTATAAACTCAACTCATGAAGAAAACCAAACCCAAAGCCAAACTGAAACTGATGGATCACAAGATGACTTGAGTTGAACTGCTGATGATGCCATTGCCAAAATTAGACTTACTAAAAATAGCCATTGCCAAAAATAGTAAGTTTACCTCAAAACCAACAGAAAGCAGAACTGAGCTGGAAGCAAGACTTAATGAAAGTGGAAACCCTAAATTCGCACATCTGAGTAGCCTATGGATTTCCGGAAATAGGCTAAAACCAAACGAAAAGCGTATGGCCAAAATGGGGACATTACATCGGGCAAGTACAATACCACAGTGGTCACGAACTAGAATTAATTCTAGTTCGCTTTGGAATTTGGGCATATGAATGATTGTATACCTCTATGAGGATCTCATAAACATATATCGATTCTCCCATGGCACTATGCATTCTATGTTAACATTCTTCGTTGATTGCATAATCTGTTTCGACATTTAGCATTTACCAATCATTCGCTGTTGAGTTTGTGGTTGATTCTAGCAAGGTTCTTATTAAAATACTAAATGCAATATTAATGGTTATCTTAGCTTTATTTAGTCTTTAGTTAGTCGTAAGTTAATTTGTAGTTAACTTAGTCTGCTTTTAGCATCTTTTCGCTTTTTAGCTTCAATTAACGTTTAGTTAACTGTTTGTACTGTGTTAGTTAACTTCTGCTTCCGTATCTGTTAACTACCTATCTTGTACTAGTTAACGTTTAGTTAACTATTGCTATTCCCTAATTTGTAGGGTTTGTAAATTCTATAAGAGCAAGGCTCTTTTGTTAATAAGATTGATCTGATTATTTACCAAATTTACATGGTATCAGAGCCGAGTTGGTCGAGCGGGAAAAATCAATGATTTTGTCTTTCAAAATCGCATCCTTGTTTCTGCTAAAAATCATGCCTTCTTTCACACAGTAAAATTGCATTTCATTTTTCTGAAGATGAGGGTTATTTTTGGTCAAAAATCGTGTCATTTTTTGCACGTGATTTTGTGTTTCTCGTGGCCATTTTTCTTTAGATTTGCGTGGACTTCTATTCACGATTTTTAGGCATTTTAAGGTGAATTTTTGGCACGGTTTTTCACTGTTTTTGGCTTGCGGACTTTAATCCCTGAGGCCACGATATACTTCTATCTCTTGGTCGCGTATTTTCCTAGCTTCCCATGGATGCGATTTCAACATATTTCAGAATGATGTTTCTGTATTTTCCTAGTGTGTGACCTCTGGTTTCATTTCTGCTCGTTTTTGCAAAGGTTTTGGACACGTTTTTTCTTTGTGTTTCTGGGCGACGTGATTTGCTCATCTTTTGCTCACATTTTTTAGCTTTTATTTTTGACATATTTCTACATTGTTCTGGAGCCACGACCTTTTGGAAATTTCTGATATTTTTCTACAGATTCGTGGAGATTCTAGGGTTTGTTGCATTTTTGTGACGTTTTCTGGTTCATGGGTTTGAGGTGATTTTCTGATGGCAGCTTGAGGGTTATTGTTTTTGGAGCCAGTTTTGACAATTTTTTTGGGAAAAATTAAAAAAAAATTGCGAAGAGTTTTCAAAAAATTTTCTTAAAAAAATTTACAAGAGTTTTGAATTTTTTTTCTATAAAATTCTGCTGCCTTTCAAAAGTTTTTTGGAGGAAAATCTTACTTTCAGAGTTTTTGAAGGTTTTTCTAGAAAATCTTACTGTTTTTGAGCCTCTTTTTGAGACAATTTTTGAAAAATCATGTTGTGCCAGTTGATTGTCCAGTATTTTGCTAGTTGATCACAGATTTACCTCATTTTTCGTGCTTTGGAAAACGAGAGGAATGCGTCTTTGTCCAATGTTATGTTGGAAAGTTCGCAGAGGTTCAATGGAAAATATTACAAGTGGAAGCAGAGGATGCTTACCATCTTTGAGTACCGGTGTCTAAATGTGCTTGTTCTAGGTACGAAAGTTCGTCCCACTGTTGCTAGGAGGATCATGACAAGTATGATGGAAGTAATAGGGAGGCAGTTATGCTTCTAAAATTATCTGTCACCGATGAGATGTAACTTGAAATACCGTTTAGTAAATCTGTTGCAGAGATGTAGAGGCATTTGAAAGAACTTCATGAGACCTCAGACAAGGGAAAGGCTTTCTTTCTGAAGAAAATGCTTTTCTCTATTATGATGGATGACCAAGTGTCTTTGCAGGAGCACTTGATGAAAATAAAAAATATTTGCGATCAATTGGAGGCCATTGGTCGTAAGATGAAAGAGGAGGATGTGGTGGTGATCACTTTGAAGAGTTTGCCACGTTCCTACGAGCACTTCATCGAAACACTCAACATTACATCCACCAATGTTGACTTGAAGTTTGATGAGCTGTGCAACAAGCTTTTGTAGCAGGATCGGTGGAGGAAGCAGTTTGGGAGCAGCAGTGAGTCTCCAAGTGTTGAACAAGCATTTACTACCAAGGACGTTGGCAAAGGCAAGTCCACTTAGCAGAAAGGACGAGGCGATTCGGAGGAGGGCTCGAAGAAGTCTATTACTTGCCATTACTATGGGAAGATTGGTCATATACAGAGGTATTGTAGAAAGCGGTTGGTTGATGAGAAGTCCAACTAGGAAGTGTCTCAACAAAGTGCTCTAGTGGCAAAGCAGATTGAGCAAAAGGAGTCTGCACACTATGCATTTTGATGACCAACACAATATGGGTAGACTTAGTTTTTGTTTGTACGATGACAATTAAGGGAGGGTATTAAAATACTAAATGTAATATTAATGGTCATCTTAGCTTTATTTAGTCTTTAGTTAGTTGTAAGTTAACTTGTAGTTAACTTAGTCTACTTTTAGCATTTTTTCACTTTTTAACTTCAGTTAACATTTAGTTAATTGTTTGTACCATGTTAGTTAACTTCTACTTCCGTATCTGTTAACTACCTATCTCATACTAGTTAACGTTTAGTTAACTATTGCTACTCCCTAATTTGTATGGTTTGTAAATTCTATAAGAGCAAGGCTCTTCTGTTAATAAGATTGATCTGATTATTTACCAAATTTACAGTTCTAAGTATTTTTTCGTTTGTACATGAATCTGAAAGACCTATTCCATATCAGTGATTATCTTGTAGTGACCTTTTCTTTATGCGGTAATCAAATAAATCTAAGATCAAAATTATCTGCTTTTATTGTCTATATATTTGTGATTTAGTATATTTCAGTGCTATCAAAGCTTGGCATCCTGCTAGCCTGGGTAACCCGCCATGGATGACATAGAGGAATTTGTCCAACATGAAGGACGCCATGATAGAAATGGTCCAACTCCTAAAGGGACTGAATCAACAACTAAGCGTTGGAAGAAATGGAAACGTACAAAGCGGTTTTGGTGGCTCAATCAACCCAAATCTAGCAACTTTAAGAACCAAATTTTGGGAAACGAAAGGGTCAAATGAAATGACAAGACTCCATGACGAATACAAGACCTTCAGCGCTGCCATACAAAGAGACATGACCTTCACAGAATATTATGATCTGTAATAGAGGACCAAGAAGGCGATTTACCCGACATCATGGAGCAAGTGCAAGAGGAACCCCATGGGGAGGAGTTGCAAGCTTGCCATGAAAACCCTAACGAAATTGGAGGGATGAGGGTTGTTCCCTTTAGATTGGGGCATAAGGATCCCCTTGTTCGTATACATTTACTTACAATGAGACTTGACACCATTGGCTGTAGCTTCTCCACCCCTCAATACTGCTGTAGAACAACATTCAAACTTGATCATGAGCAAGCACAAGGTATGTAGAGGCTTATATCATAATGTGATGATACAGCCTCTCATTGAGATCTCAAAGGTTTATAGGAGGCTTGAGGAAGATCTGCAACATGATAGAGAGTTACTCAAATTGGGCCACACAACCTCTAGTCTTGACTCCTGACATAAGCATAAAAGTACTCAAATTGGGCCGCACAACCTCTATAATCTGGTTTATCAGCATAAAAGTACTCCATCTGATTTACTTTACCCTGAGAAGAGCACTTATGACCCGGTTACCAAGGTCCTCTGCATTTGAAACATAATTTTTGTCTTCTCAAGTCTCTAATGGTCTCATCACTGAGTCTTTTGAGAAAGGGAAAGGTTTTGATGGAAACTTGCTTTTTGGGGCAGCAAGCTCCATATGTTGTGCCTTCTTCATAGCATCTTGTAGTGAGGGTGGATCGAAAGCTTTCATCCATCCTCGTAAAGGTTCCAAGAGACCTTCATTGAATAATACCACTAATCTCCTCTCAGAGATGCCTGTCACCATCACTGATAACCGCTAAAACTTTGAGATGTAAGATTCCAATGACCCAACCTGTTTGAGCTGTGCAAGCTCACGAAAGAAAATCTCCGAGTCTCTCCTATCAAAGCGTACAATGAGTTTATTGGTGAACTCATCATAAGTGGTGATTGACTTGTGTCCCAATGTTACCAGCTTGTGGTACCACCACTTGTGAGCTAGGCCATCTAAATGCAACGTGGCAAACCTGATTACCTCTTTCTCAAGCATGGGCCTCAAGTAGAGGTAATTATCTAACTTTTGAACCCAGGCATGTGCTGTGCATTTATTTCCACCATCGAAATGCTCCAAAGAAATTTTTCCCATTGCCTACTGGAAATCTCTGGTACCCTATGGTGGTCTAGTCTCCAACCTGCCAACTGCCACCACTCTTCGTCTCCTCTGGTTTAGGAATTGATCCAAAGTCAATAAATTCTTGATATTAGGAGGAAGTGAAATGTACTCCACATGGCTGGCTCTGACCTCATCAATCATGGACATCGGTTGTTCTGGAGGCAGCTCTTGGTAAACATGTGCCTTAGTCCTACGTGTGAAAGTAGGTTGTAGGGGCCTAGATGTGGGGAAGAGTGGAGTCCTCTGCCTGTCCTCAGGTTGTGCATGGGAGCAACCAATCTCCTTAGGAAACACTGTATGGTGAAGGGTAGTGTTCTGATTCATTTTATGCAAAAAATCTGCCATCATGTCCAACATAGTGTCGAACTTCCACTTTGTTCTAGCGTTGGGGTTAAGGGAGCCAACATGTCTCTTTTCTCTATTTTCCATTGCACCTGCAATGCTCTCACTGTCACTAGATAAATGCTTGGGTGACTCTTGAGAACTGTCAATACCCAACGCACTAGTAATAGTTTGTCCCTCCGGCAGCTGCAGAGGTTTCCACTGCCATGAACCCCTGTTATATACTTGTTATTATTCTCTCATGAATTAACCACATAGGCTGGCAGGAGATTTTGAACTTTGATACCACTAAGATGTCCTCCTGGGGTTTCAGTTTGATTTTTTTGTTTTGTTTTGATTTGTATTCTGATTTTTGAGTTTTTGCGGGAAATGGTTCCGGAAATTAAAATAAATGTAAGAAATACTAAAATAGAAAGAAAACATACAAATAAATGGGAACCTGTTGATGCGGGTTTTGTGACCTTGACCAACATTAGATAAAATACTCAATAGAATATCCTATTCTCTCTTGAACAAAGACTCCAATGTGCTCTACTAAATGATCACAAAGTAGACTCCAAGGTTCATGGTGCATATAGGATAGTCTCAGTTGGTTTGATGTGTTTTGCTGGTATTTCAAGGGGGACTTACACTCAACTTTATCACTTGGACTTTGAATGCTGTGGATAATGAGTGGTGAAGTTCTATTTCTGCCAATCTAAAAAAAAATTAAAAAAAAGGAATGAGGGTTTAGGGACTAGACTAATTCTAAACTACTCCTATGAACTCAAGAGACAAATGCTGAATGGCGAAATTCAGACCTATCTTTGCTTTGCCAAGTACAATGACTACAACTAGACAAAGATGGTGCAATCTTCAAAGGGGTTTGCGAATGATATCCTATTACTTAATATCACCATCAATTTGAACAATGAATACAAGTAATAGAATTCAAATTTAATAATTCAAAAGTTTAGACTAACCTTACACATCAAATTGAAAATCATTTAATTGAAAAAGGTATGAACTAATTTCACCATAATCAACACTATCAAGCTTTCATTCATCTAAAATTGCTGAAACAAATCTATTTCATTGAAGAAATATGAAACCATGCAAGCTCTTAAAGTAACAAATGCTCATCTATGAGTCAAATGATTATTTGAATAGTACTAGTAGCAACAATTTCACAAGTCTCTCCGAATAAATGAAATGAATGGGGTTTATATAGGCACCCCAATTACAAAGCAACGGCTCAGATTGATTTGAGATCAATTGCCAAGATTATTTCTAGAAACCCTAACCCTAAAAAGCATAACTAACTTCATGGACAAATGGCACAAGTAGGATGGGCCACTTGGAGTGTGGAAAACATTGACACCTTGCAAGCTAATCAAGCAAGTGAGAATCCAAAATGCAATTCCCCTTGGCTTGCTCTCTGGTTGCAAATGCAAGAAACTTTGTCATCACCAAGTCGAGCTCCTCCATTGATATGTTTGGCATAGTATCCAGCTGTACTCCAATTACGTCTAAGGCTTCAATGCACTGAGTAAAAGTGTTCTCCCATCTACCTTCTTGCTTCTGAAAATTGTCCATAAAGGTCAAGAGGGAAGGCATATCATCTAGCTGGTTTTCTTTAATAATCTCCATTTCTTTGAAGTAAATATTTGTCACACTTTTTTTTAAACCTTCCAAATCCAAACCACTTGTATCGTGATCTGCTGCCTTGTCAATCCTTCAAGTGATGTGAGGATTCTAAGCTGTATTTGTCCAAGAGAATTCTGCATAACAGCACACTCTTCTTTCATCTCATCATATATCTTTTTCCTTGCTAAGAAAGAACAACACCATCTGTTGAAGTCATATGAGGCTCCATTATCAATAACACCTTCCTGGACAAGCACTTGCATGGATACTTCCTTCAAAGCCTTCAGGCGAGGTATCACCTTGTCCTCTATGTATTGGAAATCTTCCCAACTTTCTTCTATTTGGCGAATCTCAGTTACAAGCAGAAC
Organism: Sequoia sempervirens; assembly: GCA_007258455.2. Classification (NCBI taxonomy): domain Eukaryota; kingdom Viridiplantae; phylum Streptophyta; class Pinopsida; order Cupressales; family Cupressaceae; genus Sequoia; species Sequoia sempervirens. Next base: position 275,248 of record VDFB02264359.1, on the reverse strand, counting down.
TGATTTGTCATAAGTTTGAGCACATTTCTCTAAGAATTGCTCCATCTGTTTTGAGATATTGCTAACCCATCTTCGGATTGCCTGGCTTGTAATCCTCATTGCCTCAAGGGTGCCAACGGATTCCTGAGGAAGTGAAGATGGTGGAATAAAAGTTTCATTCTCTTGGCACAGTGGGGCTGTTATTTGCTGAATGAACTCTATCAATCTCAAATTTTCCACTTCTAGTCTTTCCTTCTTCTCCTCTATTTTGTCAAACTTTTCCTTGATGGCCCTTGAAGTGTTTGCTAGCTCATGAAAGTCTTGTTCTATCGTGGTTGGTCCAATGTCTAGTGTTGTAACTTTGTAATCCGTAGGGGTAATCTGATCCCTAGGCTTGTTAATCTTTGGAACTGCAACTTGTAAAATCCTAGATCTTGTATCATCTCTGGTGATTCGAGAATACTTCTTTGGCCTCTTTGGCGTCCTAGCTTTCCCAATCCTTTCCAAGAAGTCTTGCATACTTTCAATCGGTGGAACTTCATTCACTGGCTTGGGTTTCTTCACCATACTTTCAGCCAACCAATCTGGTACAGTGGATAACTCCATCCCATCTTCCAATTGAATATCATCATCAATCCCTTTCAGGGCAGAAATTATTTCATCGCCCAATTCCTCATTGGTTTCTAGGATCTCAGTATCTCCCATGCCCTCGATCATAAGTGTATCTCCTCCTTCGAAACACTCTGTGAAAGTTTGCTCTTGAAGAAGCTCCAGCTGTTCTATCTCTTGAAATTCAGCTTCTTGTTCATGGTCTGGTTCATATTCAGCAATAGACGCCTCTTCCACTACTCGGATGGATAGTGTACTTGAAGAAGATAGGATTTCATTGACCTTTTGCTTCTTACTCTCTGACTCTTCACTTGCTGTTTCCTTTGCCTTTGCTTGAAGATCTTCAATCGTTACTTTCCTTTTACTTGAACCTGGAAGTTCACCAAGAGCTTCTTCTCTCCTTTCAAATTCAGCTGCTTCTCCTTGACTTTCTTCAATGCTTAGTGTGGCGTAAATAAGGGAGACACCTTCTTTTCTCAATCTGCTGATTTGGTGATCTACCCACTCCCTGGAATTAGCTATAATATCCTTCATCAAAACATTCAAATCTGTCAACTCAGGCTGTGTCCAGATTGGCAACAAGATAGGCTTATTCTTTTCTTGTTCAAACTGAGGATGTACATATTCTCCATTGTCCTTTACCTGGTCAGGAACAGGGAATAAGTCGCACTTCTTCACAAGGTCTACTAGAATTCTAGACCACATCTTCTTTCTAACTCCATATCCGTCCACCAAGTTAGACCAATAGTCTTCTATTTGCATAACGTGAAGTGACTTCTTCCCGTGAACTCTCAAGTATGGATCATAATCTGACCTTGGTTTATAAATACCCAATTTATAGAATTGCAATTCTGATTTTGCCGTCTTGGCTGCTTGCAATGAAGGGAAAACTTCCAACATTTTCCCAATTACAATAGGGAAATTCACTCCTTGTTTATTCTTTTTCTCTTGAATGGAATCCACATGCACCAACTGTCTTGCAACTTCAAGCATAATTATCTTATCTGTTGGATACCGTGGGAGTTTATATGGAGCTTCTACAAATCCATGGACCCTTAAATATGTAAAAGTTGGAAATTGAATGAACCAGGATCCAAATTTTTCAAGCAACGCCATAGCCTCCTTAGACAACCTCTTTTGGATTCCTCCTTGAAGTAACCGAGTGACATACATGAGAAAGGTGTCATTGGTTATTTTATAATTGTCCTTGTAGTGCAACTGTAGCTGTGGGTAACAATCATGTGCTTTGAACTGGTTGCTCCGAGGTCCTACTTCTCCTTTGCAAATCAATCCCCTATACTTGGTAAACCGGGCTAAGATGTAGACTATGTAGGAACTCATGTAGAAAGTCTTGGTCTTCTCCAAGTTTCTCAGCTGGATGTCAATATTGTCACTTATCAGTTTAGCCCAATTTATTAATTCCATTCCTAACACAATCTCCTCCACGTATGAGAACATCCATACTTCAAAGAACGCTCCTTGAGGAGTACTCATAATCCTGTTTAGCATGTGGATCATGTCACCGTATTCTTCCTTAAAATCAGTGCAAATCAGCCTCTTGGGTAGCTTAGAACGATGCCTCTTCGGTTCCTTGACCCAGTTGGAATTAACTATATCCATACAAGCTTCTTTTGCTTGATCAAACATGGTTTGTGATTCTCCCTGAGTTCTGTTTAACATTTTATGACGATGAGGAATACCAAACACTTTTCTGATTGATTCTTCAGTGAAGTACACCAAAGTGATCCCGTTAGATGTTTTGATGGACCTAGTTTGTGGGTTATATCTTTTGGCGCATTCAACTGTCAACTCACTACATTGAACTGCAGGAGGAAAACCGGCTGCTTGGTGAAGTCCGCATTTAACCATGTTGGCTGCAATAGGCGTAGGCATTTCATGTTGGGTGCCAAACATCCTTTTCTTGTGCTGGATTATGTTGAATTGTTCGAAGTTAGTGTCTGCAACTTTCTTCCATTTAGACAATAACTGGGATTCTGGATAAAATTCCTTGAGAACTTCTCTTACTTGATTCTTTCTAACTCCTCCAACATTCTTCGAGGTAGACATTGCACCTGTACAAAGCTTGAAGTTAGAAAATACTCGCAAATTGCAAAGAGGGCGTTGTGCTTAAAATTTTATGGTTGGAGAGCTGGAAACTGAAGTTTTTCTACAAGTTGAAGCTTTAAATTCTTTTTCTTCTTCAAATTCGCCACCAATGACCTTGCAATTGCATGAGAAATCTGGAAATTGAAGAAAATATTTGGCCTTTTGCTCTGGAATCAATCCAATTTGCCACTCTTGCAAAAAAAATTGCTGAAGAAGGACGCCTATCACAACAATGGAGCTTGCTGAAAGAAATTCAAACAAGTAAATAATGAAAAATAACTCTCAAGCGCCTCCTTTTTATAAGAAAGACCTTCCTGATTTACTTGGTTAGACTTTTCCTCTGATTGGCTGCTTTGTCTCAAAAAAAACACAAAAAGCAATCTTATCCTCATCTTGATTTCTCTTGGGCGCACCTTTGGCTTGCTGGTGAAGTTTTCAAATAATAATAAAAACTTAAGTTATTTTCACCTTTCCTTGCTTAAGAAAATCGACTTTTAAGTGGAATTATTCATTTTGGAACTGGATTTTCTTTTTTTACCAAGGTGACTCTATGCCTTAGTCAATTTTATGAGTTTCTCCTTGGAAGTACGCCTTCTAATTGGAATTTTCATGATTTCAAGTGGATTTCTTACCTTGAAGAGGACATTTCGATTTTAACTAGATTTTCACCATTTGCCTTAGCCAAAATTTTGAATTTCGAGTTGAATTTCCACTTTTAGACATATTCACCCAACTGGAATTTTGCCTCATCAAACTGGATTTCATTCTTGGACTTGTGCGAATTTCAACTGGATTTTTCTGTTATTTTAAGTGGATTTCATTTTTGATGGATTTTTCTTCGCAACTGGATTTCTCAAGAATTCAATTGGATTTTTCACCATGGGCGCACTTCATGTCTTGAAAATGATTTCTCCTTGCTTGGGGTGAACTTTATAGGTTTTCCGCTTTGACGCCTTCAAAACCCTAACCCTGGCACCTGCTAAAAATAGAAAAAAAGCAAAAAGCAAAAAGCAAAATTTCTAAAAATAGTAAATCCCCAATTGGTCCAAAAATGCCATAAATGGAACTTTCGAAAAAGCAAAAAAGTAGAATCCCTAAAAAATAGGAAGTGTTAGAATTCGCTCGTTGGATAGTCGTTTTTACTGCAACAGCCCTTCTGAGCACTTCTGTGGTGTCAAAAACTTCATTTGACTCTCCGAGCACGCACTTGACCAACTCAGCCATCTCAAATCTTGACAAATTCTAACTCAAACTCGAACCTCGAACGCGCCATCCCATTCTTGCCTCGAAAGAAGCCCAAGGAAATTGAAGCCAATGCCAGAACTAACCCTAACACTAAGGCTAAAAGGTAGGGGGTCCCCATTTGCAATGGGGTGATGTGTGATTAGGTCACAACAAAACCTAGTTGATATTATTGCAATTGATTGATTCTATCACATACCCATTTGCTGGAAATTACATCCGCAGTTCTGACTTTTGATATCAGCAATTTTGGTGGCTCTAAACCCTAGGCGTCACACCTGAATTGGCCCTTTTCTTGCTTCAGAAATTTGCTGATGTTATGACAGTCTTGGACGCTTCAGAAATGCCTGTATGCAGCCCTTAAACCCTGAAATCTGCTTCAGGAATAAACCCACATCCAAATCATGAATGGTACGGCCTCCTGGAGACCCACACGTGCCAAAAAGAGGGAGGGTATTTGCTGCTTTAAACCCTGCTGGTATCCACAGACCTGTACGGCCTGCTTATGATAGCAGATCTGAATTTACACAGCCTCTGATACTGATTTCTCACGTGCTAAAACAAGGTATGCTTGATCTCCAATACCCATGTGCTTGGAAGAAGATGCTAACTGCTTTATTTGACTTCTAAGTCTTTATTTTTAGATCTGCTAATGACATACTGAAAATGCTGATTATTTATTCTTCTAAATCCCGGTAAAAGCTTTGATAACGATCTCTGTTTGTGACCATTCAGTTGAGAGTCCTTGGGTGATCTCTCACACCTGCAAACTTTGTCCTATTCGAGGGTTTTCATCCTCAGAATAGCTTGAAACTCCATGCTTGCAAACTCTGTTGCTCAGCTCTCTTCATTTGCAAAATAATAACCTGGATGACAAATAATGATTTGCTTTTGTCCTTTCAATCTCCTCAAACCCTCACACCCAACTTTGGCATTGAACTTTTGAAAAATAATAAAAATAGTGCTCCTCCAAAATCCAACACCACTTTTGGCCTTTTAATCATTTAAATGATATTTGCCTTTTTGAAAAATGTGTCTTTTAATAAAATAATCATAAAGTAACTTAAAAATTTATTACTTTAATAAGAAGTTACTTTATCCCCTTATAACGCCAAATTATAAAGTATTTTATTAAAAGTTACTTTATAATGTTAAATTATAAAGTCACTTTATTAAAGTAATTTGACTTTACAATTTAATTAAAATGCCAACACAATAGCCCCTAAGAGTGTCCCCAACACAATTTCCAATTGCAAGCGTGTAACTACTGACCCAAGTATAACTTACTATAAATAGCAAGTATGAATGATAAGCTCTTGAACTGCCTTCATAAGGCCTACCAACCAATATACCGGATTATTGAGCTGAATATGCTGGCTTGAATACATCAAGCCTGAATACCCTCCAAAGGCCCCCCTGAACAACTCATTAGCCTATGGGGACCACAATCATAGGCTAACTCTAACTCCCAAACCACTGGCTAGAGAGGGGACATTACACACAGGCTATCCAGAATTTTAAGTATGCATTGATTAACATGGAGTAGGAGGTAAAGTTTTTCCTGCAAAGCTGAACCAAACTGAGCTCATGATGAAGAGGTCATTTGAAGATGATACATCGTCAATACCAGGCTTTTAAAAACAAAGTTTGCAAGTTCATTTGAGTTTATTCACATGGGGTCAGACGGTCGGTGATCTGAGATTCCTTATGAAGCTTATAAGAATGAGCCTGGAGCTGTGCTAAAGGGACTTCAAGCAGTAACTTAGCTTTCTCCTTAGTAGATATGCTATGTAGTGTGGAGTCAACCATCCTAGAATGGTAGATAAGAGGGGAAGTAGCGAGGAGGTTTAATCTTTTGAATTGATCTATCTGGCATTTAAGTAAGCTTTGTAGATCTTTTAAATAGCGTCATTGTTTACTCGCTTGGTGAGATTAAGAGCATTGATAAATAACCCAAGTGGCCACTTGAAATGAGGGTTCTCAAGAGCAAGCACACCACAAACAACAAAAAGGGAACTATTGAGTAGTCAACAGCTTTGATAATTTCTATCCAATTTTTCCCTCCTAAAAAAAAAATAATCCCACTTTGGTTGGAAGGCTTGGCCTGTGGCAGCATATATACTCCAATAGACCATGATCCTTATGCCAATGGGGATGATGCCGCAATAGAAGTGGCCCTCCTAACATAATGGTTGATTGGTTGCAGATGAATATGCATGCTTGCTCAGCCTCTTTTCTCCACTTCTGTGGCTAAAAAATAGGGAAAAAAAAAATTCTTTCATATAAGCTTCTAAATAATACCTTGACCCCCTGCACCCCCCTCAAGTAGGATACATGCCTAAAAAAATATTTGTATGCCTTGGAATTGTTTCTACAACTGTAAAAAACACTGTAAAATCTTCATTCATGGAGAAGGATGTTTGACATAGTTTTGAGACCAGGACTTGGCAAAAACTTGGAAAGTTGGTTTTTACTTGGACTGGATCTTGTTAATGATATTGAGCAGCTTCGGGTTCATCCTTCCAGCCTCGAGTAAAGTCATAAATAAATGTAGCCTATTGGCTATTTATTTATATGTGAGAATAAATGAGCATGGGCGCATCTCTTCGTAAATAATATTATTCTTATTCTGGCCGACCTTCTTTATGACTTGTATTGATTATGTTTGAGGCCGACCTTGTGAGGTCTATTATAGCCATGTATTTATAAGAGACTACTTCTCTCCTTGACAACCCATGAAGCAAGTTCATTTTCTCTCCTTCATTCAAGTGCGAATTTTATCCATGAGTAGATTGCGAATTTCGGTAAGTGCAGATTTAGGTATCAAGGGAGGGCAGATTATCATCTGTTGTGCATCTAGTGTAGATGCTGAATATTGGCCTTGTGATTGGCCTCATTGTAAAGCGAATTGTTGTCATTATTTATATATAAAAGAGAGATCTTTGTTGCTGGGTTTTTTCTCCCTCAAGAGGAGGGTTTTCCCAGGGTATCTGGTGCGTTATTGTGTCTGATTTTGAATTAATTTTCTGTGCATTCAATCTGATCTTTAATTTTCAACATGGTATCAGAGCGGGTTTCGAGGAAATTGATCAGATTTGCTTAAGAGTCTATCTCAGAAATTTTGGGAAATCGATCTTGGAGAAGATCTGTTGATAACACATTCGGTGCAGAATAATCAATCTTTAGGCTTGAGTTTGTGCAAAAGAATCAAAGGCTACCTGGAGAAAGTCATGTCTTTATTTGTCAGACTCATTCCTGTGATATCTTTATTCGCACCTGACCTGGGCATTTGTCAAATGTTGAGAATCACGCCTTCTGTACAATAGAAGTGTCGATACATACTTTGGAGGAGATGATTCAACTTCCTGGTGCCGCTTCACATCCATAATCCTTGAAGAATGAGCATTGTTAGTGATGCCACTATTTAGTGATCATTTGGTTGATTGTTGAGAGGCTTGAACAAAAGCTCTAAGTGATGTCGCCGATATCTGTTGGATTTATTCTCTGAAAATGCTTACTCGGGTCAAAAGTCTCTTCAATGCGTATTTCCCTTGAAGATCGATGGGTTTCAAGTGTGTCGCGCATCTCAGCCGAAGTCAGCGCACATCAATATGAAGAAACTTCAGACTGGCGTATTCTATCAGGAATAGAGATCGTTTCCTGGAGTAATTTCAAATTGGCTCGTGACTGCATCGCCTTTGGCTCTCGCCACTCTCCAAACGGTGTATCACTCCGACGACACCCTTAGAGAAACGCGATTGCAATTTCTCAACATCATCTCCAGGTTACCTCATCTCCGTCTCTCTAAGCGCTAATCATGAGGGTGGTTACCTGAAGTCGCAACAGAGTATTGATGGCATATAGGCGGATCTAAAGCTACAAAAGGAACGAATTGAGGGCATACGCGATCTTGTATTCTACAACTGGTATCTTTCAAGATCATCTCGATAAGCCTGTAGCGTATTTATATTGGAGATCGATGAAATCTATTGGTTATCTAACAAGTAATATGCAGATAGTTGAGTCTAGTGCAAGAGCCTTCATTAAGGAAAGGCGTTCGCTCATTGAAATCTTCTTGGAATCTGAATTCCCCATCTGTCAGGCGCATGGGAAGTGGACGAGTAAATTAAAAGGATTTCCAGATGTTTCAGGAGCAGTATCATGATTTCCAGTGTATCTTATCCAATCACGGAATGCATTCAGGGCTGTCCTTCAGAATCATCGATTCAAATTGTCATATTTCTGCAACAAGTCGTGTGGAAGCAATTGATGCTAGGACACGATGTTGTTTGGACTGAGTCCCAGAAAGATTGAAGGCACATATTACAATCTATCAACATCAGGCATTATGTCAATCCTGGATGGGCTCTCAACAAAAGTACAGTTCGTCAATGTTGGACGAATTACTAGATAAGTATTCTTTTGTGTTTCCTTAAATTCATTTTTTTTGTTGAAAGTCAGACTGCTGAGTTGTGCAAATCTGACATCATTTGTTGATCTTGTGTGTAGTAAAGATCGTGTTGTCTTTCTCTTGAATAAGTGATCCCTGGATGAGATCCTTTGGGAGTCACCTTTCATTCATTATGAGTTTTCCATGCAAATTATGAAGATCTCTGAGTGTGACTCTGAGATGAAAAAGAGAACTGCATTTTCGTTGTGATATGATGATCACATCGATATCTTTCTCCATGTTCATGGACTGCGATGGTGCCTTGAGAAGGCTAGTCCTATATTGAACATGCTGACTGCAGATAAGAAATCTATAGTTGTGCAGACTGTATTTTGTTGATGCTGAGTTTAGCACTCTCAAGAGGAGCAAAAGATGGAAGCAGGATATATCAGAATTCAATCAAGATAAGTTTCCTTATCCCTTCATTTTGATTCCTTGATGTATTTCTCTTATAGGTTGATTAATCCATGTTTTAATTTTGTTCATAAATTCTTATGTATTCATGCTATAACCTGTGATAGTAAACTTTGTATGATATTTCTTTGGATAGTTATAAACAGTTAGTAATCTCTCTCTAAAATGCTTGCAGTTCAATGTTCTAAGAACAAGAAGGTGATGAGAGATTGCTTAGTGATGAAAAACTTGAGGCATCTTGTGAGAAAGTCATGCCAACCAAAGAAATGATCAAGCAGCCATGGGACTGAGTTGGTGGCCAGAGGGAGTTCACTTCCAGAAGTCTTCTTTGCAATCTCTGAAGCAAGGATCAAGAGGGAGTCTTGTAACTCATTGAGAAGAAGTGAAGATTGTTGCATTGAAAGGCTAGGTGCTAAACCCTTAGAGGATCCCTTCAGTTGCTGAGATCATAATTGCTCAAGATTGTCTTCTGGATTTGTCATTGATAGCTCCGCAAACCTATTCAGAATAGAGTAATCTGGGAAGAGGTCGAGGAGGACTATCCTGAACCCTCTACAATACCAAGAGGTGTGCGTTGGAAAGCTTTTATCTAAGTCAAAGTGTTGCAGGCAATCTTGGATGAAGAGGTCGGAAGATTGATGCATGTGCTTAAAGATTCAGAGGGAGTCTGCTGAACCTGAAGAAGATGCAGCTAAGCATATCCTGAGATACTTGCGTGGCACATTTGGATATGGGTTGAGGTATACTTCAGATGCAGACTTGGAGTTACTCGGTTTCACTGATTCTGATTGGGCAGGTTGTGTCACAGATCGGAAGAGCACCTCTGGCTGTTGCTTCAATTTGGGTTCTACTATGATTTCCTGGTGCAGCAGGAAGCAATCTTCTGTAGCATTGAGTACAGTAGAGGCTGAGTACATTGCAGCTTGCATGGCAACTCGGGAAGCAATGTGGCTTCGTAAGCTCCTTGCAAGATTGTTTGGACAATCAATGGAGCCTACCATTATTCATTGTGATAATCAGAGTTGTGTGAAGCCTTCTGTCAATCCTGTGTTTCATGACAGATCCAAGCATATTGAGATCAAGTACCTCTATATCAGAGATATGGTACTGTGGAAGGCTGTACAGTTGAGGTCCATTAGCACTGATGAGCAGACGGCAGATATTCTCACCAAGCCTCTCGCCAGGACAAAGTTTGTATCCAGCCTTGACTGAGTATGAGTCTCAGTATCAGTGAGCCTTGCTTAATGAGTTCTTCTCTGTGAGAGAAGTTCGAGGTGAAATCCCTTGTTAAATGCATTTTCTTCTGTGATGGAAGAATTTGAGGTGAAAGCCCTCGCTTCCACCCTCTGAGCTGAGTCATGGTGGATGTCATGTGTGCGACTCCATGACATATGTTGTACTTGTGTTTCACCCTCTGGGAGAGCCATGGTGAAAGTCACTTGAGGTGACAACATCACGCAAGTGATGAACACTCGTACTTACTATTGCACTTTCTTCTGTGACGGAAGAATTTGAGGTGAAAGCCCTTGTTTCCACCCTCTGAGTTGAGTCATGGTGGATGTCATGTGTGTGACTCCATGACAACATCACGTGAGAGAGTCCGTGATGATCTTCTTGTACTTGTGTTTCACCCTCTGGGAGAGCCATGGTGAAAGTCACGTTGAGGTGACAACATCACGCAAGTGATGAACACTTGTACTTACCATTTGATGGTTGATATCGAGACGATATCTAATATCACGTTGAAGTGATATCCTTCTCTTTATATCTGATTGCAGGCAATGATGGCTGATGAACCTCATATTGAGATGATTCGTCTTGTGCAGCTGGAAGTTCTCTCCCTAGCTGAGAGGGAGTGTTAATGATATTGAGCAGCTTCGGGTTCATCCTTCCAGCCTCGAGTAAAGTCATAAATAAATGTAGCCTATTGGCTATTTATTTATATGTGAGAATAAATGAGCATGGGCGCATCTCTTCATAAATAATATTATTCTTATTCTGGCCGACCTTCTTTATGACTTGTATTGATTATGTTTGAGGCCGACCTTGTGAGGTCTATATGTATTTATAAGAGACTACTTCTCTCCTTGACAACCCATGAAGCAAGTTCGTTTTCTCTCCTTCATTCAAGTGCGAATTTTATCCATGAGCAGATTGCGAATTTCGGTAAGTGCAGATTTAGGTATCAAGGGAGGGCAGATTATCATCTGTTGTGCATCTAGTGTAGATGCTGAATATTGGCCTTGTGATTGGCCTCATTGTAAAGCGAATTGTTGCCATTTTTTATATATAAAAGAGAGATCTTTGTTGCTGGGTTTTTTCTCCCTCAAGAGGAGGGTTTTCCCAGGGTATCTGGTGCATTATTGTGTCTGATTTTGAATTAATTTTCTGTGCATTCAATCTGATCTTTAATTTTCAACAGATCTAACTGGAAAACCTCAGCCAAAACTTGACAATTTGAAAATTGTTGGAAATTAGTGAATTTTAGGGAAAAACATTGATGTGCCTAAAATTGTTTTTCTGTACACAAAGTTTGGATTAGAAATCCATGTAGCTGGCATCAACAAAAACTATAAATAAAATAGATCAAACCGAGGTTGAGAGGAGCCACTTGTCCAAACATCAGATACAGGGTGCTGTACCTTCCGACACTTTGTGTATTGAAGAAGCAGCTGCAGCAATTCAATCCACAGAAAAGGTGGCAACAACATTATCCTAAACAATATTGTCTCTAGTTGTACAGGATTGTGCCAGCTCCAGCCATTCTATTATTAGAAGAAAACAACAACATTATCTTGGACAATTTCTTTGTCTCTAGTTCTATGAGCTTGTTCTTTCTCGTCCCCTATCTTGGACAAGCTCATTCGACCTTTGCAGTGAGAACTTATTATGCTTTTCGTAGTCTATGTGCTCAAGTGCTCAAACATATTCCAATTGCACTCAAAACATGAAGTATTGTATGGTTGGTTCAACACTCAGATGGCAATCTTTTGAAGATTGGGCATTTAGCGCCAAAATTTTCCCACCATGCATTTGTAATGGAAAAAAATTAAAGTGTTTAACCATATGCAAATACTATAAATTCAATATTTAATAATAAAAGGGGAAAGATATAAATCAATGTTTCAAAGGATGCAAATTTCACTTGACTAGAAGCTGACCTTGTTGACTTCTATGTCCCAAGAAAGAGAACTCCTAGTGTTTGTAGATTCAATCTCAGACATGATCTTCACTTCAAACTATAGACTTGGGTCCATAGCCTCAATGACTATGCAGAGGTCTCTCATAACTTTATCATCAGTTATGAAACTCTCAAGAAATTGGAAGGCCAGGTTATGGATCTATGCACAAGCATGAAGTAACCTATGAGGTTGCTTTATCTAACATTGGTCAATGATATCCCAAATAGGCCTATAATTGTCCTCCATGCTGCCATATGAAAGTCTAATATGCTCCTTGGTGTGGTCCATGCACTCATATATGTAGCCCATTGCTGGCATTTCTCCATCGATCAGATGGAGGCAAGCTAACAACTACTTGACATATAAAATTCAAATGATTATAAAAGTAAATCTACACTCAAAGTTTGAATATATAAATGAAGAAAAATATAATTTAAAAACATGGAAAAAGGAAAGGATATTTTTTTTAATTGTATCCACATTCTCCTTTGTAGAAGTCCAAAACTGGGTCTTATTAAATACCCAATCTACCATTTCTACCCTTGCATTCACCTTTGAGCAGAAAGGCTCCAGTATTCTTAACAAACATTTACTAAAAGAAGCTTTCTTTTTTAGAAAAGACTGCAAGGTAATGAGTGAAGTTGACAAAGGAGTTACTTTAAGTTGGACTAGCTCCTTATTATCTGTGAAATGTCTAATTAAAGAGAGTACCCAAGCATAGATAATTGTATTTGCAGATGTTGTGTCATTGCCTCACAACTAGTTGATCTAATCTATTTTGCCAATGCCCTCCAGCATTAAGTCAATGTAATATGTGAGCAAGGAGTCCAAAATGGTGGGTGCCTTATATTAGCAATCTACTTACAGTACATAAATTACTGCATTGTCAATTACTACTTGTACTACACTATCTTCACTCATCTCTGCCAAAACGTGCTCCAGAGGTATTTTTTTAATTTTCCATTAAGCGTCAATGGACTTTATGGAGATCATACCACATAAGATACTAAAAATTCAGCAATCTCTTGGTCTTTAATCAATACAACCATTGACATGATAGTGCAACCCTCCTTTGGACATCAATCACCTTCTGCATCAAACTCAATCCCTGTATGCCATGAATAGAAGGGGCCTTGAATCCCTGACCAACCATGACAATTGCATATACCAGTGCTAGCCAATAAGGGTATCTAATGTACAAAAATAAAATAAAAAGTTCAACAATTAGAATTAAATATATTCATGGAGGTTAAGAAAATAAAGAATTTAGAATTAAAAATGAGAATAAAAAGTACAATCTTACCTTGTTGCATTGAAGGGAGTTGCTAACATATAATAAGTTACTTGTCACACTCATTGCTGCCATATGTTTGTCCTTGTTCCAAACTAGGTTTCCAATGATGTTTGGGAACCAAAAGCATTGCATGGCAGCAACCAATTCCTGGAATTACGAGTTGTAGGCACAATGCTACTTGAACTCACTTTAGGAATTGGAGAAGCGAAAGAGACACCTATCTGTTGGTTTTGCCTTATCCTTTGCTTCTTTTCTTGAAAAGTCTACAATTGGCTATCACTTCTCTCACAACCTCTTGCCCAACAATTTGCACAATGAAAAATGATGTATAGTTTGCGGGCAAGGTGGTATCTGAGGTGATTAATGTCACCTTGTAGATACACTGCACTACAATATTTGTAAAACCTTAGCCCCTTCTTGATACTTAGTGTTCCATGCTCCTAGGTAGGTTATTTTTTTTAATGGCTCTGACATACTAAAAATATAAATCCTACATCATGGAGGGAAATATAAAGGTAGGGTAAATTTAATATTTTAGATTGTAGAGACTAAGCAACAATCCAAGGAAAAAGCAAGCAAAATATTAATAAGAAGAAGTAAAAAACTCATAAAACTAAAACAAGAAAGAAAAAAATCAAGGTTTGCTTTTATCGTTTTTCTTCTTTAAAGATTTTGACTTCATAATTTATAAAAATTAAAATATAAATGCAAAACTTAAAGAATGAAGAAGAAAAAGAATATGAGAGAAAGAATGAAGATTTTCAATTTACCTTAACTTGTTGGATTTTTATGTTTTGTCTATTTTATATTTTGGATTTAAATATTTATATAAATATAAATATAAACTGTGAAGAAGAATGAAGGAGAAAAACAGTAAGACAAAGAAGTAAGAAGAATAAAAAATTTCAATTTACCTTACTTGATGTTTGAATATGAAAGTTGAAAATGTGTGTAACTCAAACCAAAGTCTTTATATCAGCTCCTCCTTTGCACACGACTGCTGCCAATCCAACTGTACTATCCTGTTGCACAAGAAAGATGCAATGGGCAAGTCAAAAAGGGTCCAAATAGTCATAGGAGGGTTGTAATGCCTTGATGAAATTTTAGGTTAGGCAACAGATTCTTGGTGTTTAAAGTGTTTTTATTGCTGGGGCTGTCTATTGCAGAATTAGGAGTTACAATTCTGGGCAGATTCTGTGAGTTCTCATTGTGAACTAGGCAATTCTGTAAGTCAAGGCTCTGGCCTCATCACATATGCCTCAGATTCAGCTAGATTTTTCAGCCTTGCAAATCTGGCCACGTCCTTGGCAATTCTCACAACAGTACTAACTGATATTATAAGTGAAGGGTCTGCCTTCGCCACATGTGGCTCAAATCTGGCTGGGTCCATGGTGGTTCTCATAACACAACATTAGCATGGTTAATACTTCAGAGGAAGTGAAATTTGAATTTAATAGTCTTTTCTTATTTCCAGTTTTCCAGTATAATGCTGTTTTTAGATACATTTCACCCTGTTTGGTAAAACATAGAAGTGCATTAGTTTTTCATGTTTTCATTATCCTCATTTCCTTTTTCCTTTAGGTTTCATGTTGTAACTTTTTGAGAATTTTGAGAGCCTGATGACTGTGACTGAACCTTCTAGGATCAGTTTCTTGCAGAAAAAGGGACATGTTTCATTTCATGGTTTATGCTGATATATTGTATCTTTGAACAGGTTGCTCGCAAGAGTTTGAGTGAAAAGATAGGTCAGCTAAATTCTGCCATTGATGGTATTTCTGACAAACTGAAAGCAGAGAAAGGAGTCAAGTTACCAAAGCGTGTTATTCGTGAAGGGCAACCTGTAGATTATATCTAACTGTATAGTTATGTGCAGTAAGAAAATTTATACGGCGAAGCTTAAATGTATGGCAATTGTCATGGATACTTTTTAAACCAGATATATGATTTGTATGAGTAGGTATTGAGATTTGGATATCAGTTGCTCACAATGGGAATTTTTAACTTTAGTACCAGCATTGGGTGCGTTCCCACATGCTGTGGCTTTAAGTCTTTTGACTTGCCTGGTAGTTTGTTACTCATGAACATCTCAATAATTTTAAATCTGATTGTTTTCTTGCTGAGAAGAGTATGTAAGAAGACAAAGAAACAGAGCAGACTCTTAATTTTAATGCTTGGTTTACCATAGCTGCTTTATCTTTTAATTTGGTGATGGCTGGGAATCTATTTATTGCAAACACAATTAATTTGAAAATCAGAAATATTGAGTTGTACATTGTTCATACACAAGACCAGGATGTTTGAGCTGCCTCTAAATCAATATATCTTATTTACTCTTCATTGGACTTAAAAGAAACAAAATATATCAGTTTATAAGGACCTTAGCTCGTCTCTGCAACAAAATGTTGTAAATGTTTGTTTTACATTTACAATGATTGCATTGTTGCCTTGGAATATTGGGATTTTTCCTCTGATCTCATTTCGAATAGGATTTGGATAACCAGAAATCCTAAATAAATCCAATTGTTTATATCTATTAGTCCCAACAAGCTGTCTGATTAGAGGAAACCTCTAAGCCATTCTTCTAGGATTTATTATCATGTCATACCTTACATTCATCTTATTGTTCCCCTTCAATCTTGCATGCTGGTTAGCGATGTTCTAATGATTAACTTTAGGGGTAGTATGTGGGTTTACATGTTGATAAGGTTGTTGTGCATCCTATGCATATGAATTTCGGTTTAATAGCTAAGAGTTTAGTTCAATTTGGGCCTACTACAAAGTTATTTGAGCTTCAACCTCCCTTTTCCTTTCTCTCAGCTAATTTATTTTGTCAATTAAATCATCCGCTTGTCTTTCCCTTCTTTCATTCTCTGATTGTATGACAGCATTAGTATCAATAAAACGGAGATCTTAATCCATTTCATCCCTTTGTGATGCACAAGTTGAAGCCGTGCATAAGCAAGCAATCTCCTCTTCTACATTTTCATCTCTATCACTCTATACATACCTTTGTGTATCGGCTATAGTCTATTTACCAATGAGTGCAATATTTCTCCTAATCTCAGACCTAAGTCTTTATGGTTTTCTAGAAATCCTCTGTATGTTATCATTAGAATCATCACATGTGTAATAATCTCTCAAATCAATCAAAATATCATTTCTACCAAAAGTGCCAACTGATTTTGTACTATGATAAGTTACTTCATGAGACTTACTTGTGTCTTTAGCTTTCCATGCAGTACTCTATCCTTTTGATCTTCATGTCTTTGCTAATTCTTAGACCACCTATCTCTCTCCATGTTCAAATATCTTCAGGTGTCTTTGTTATTTCTAATTTGTAATCACAATAGAGTCACCTCTCTTCTTTTTTGAAGAGACTTCAATTCAAACAAATAACTCTATTGCAAATATATGGTATCTTCTTTAACTAGCAATGTTGTAAGTATCTTCAAATATGAACTAAGACCAAGTTAATCCCCAACAATGGTGACAAAATTTTAGGTCTACAATCCTAAAGCTTTTCTTCACCTTCAAGGCTAGGGGTTCCTCATCAAGGAGGTAAAGATAGGCTCATCTACAAATTTAGAAGGCTAAAGGTTAATTATGAGAGTGGGTAAACTCTCCTACTCTTTGGTCTCAGCTTAAACTTGGGAAGGTGTTACTACAAGCCACTGAAATAGTTGAACATATTGATTAAAGATTACAAATCAATGAGTTACACATCTATACCTAGTTGTTCCCTTAACCCCTAAAACTTGCCACTAAATAAGACAATAGTAATTGTGTCAAACCTATTATAGTTGATTTTATACCATGCATCATATGTGTAAGATGACAATAGTTTAGAGTTCACACAATTTGATTTTTACTTAATGCATATAACACATAGCAAGGTATACAATGTTGTGCATGATTAACTAAATATATGACAATCCTAATTTTATTTAACATCTATCCCTAGTTAGCTCATAGAATCATGGACAACATGCAAATTTTCTACTTCAATTTTCATAAAAGTGATAAAATATTTATATTTTTTATGAGGGTGGGAGGTCAAGATCCTCAATGATCAATGCCTAGTTGACAAGAAAAAATCAGTAAGGAACAATAGAGATATTATATAAAATAGATATATTTACTTAATAATCCCTCTCTAATTTCATTAATATTCACCTATAATAGATAAAATATTATTACATATGACAAAATGTAATAGATTAAAATGCTACAATTCATTATGGTTACACCAGCAAATATGGTGAAAGAGAACTTACAAGGAGATGATCTATCACATCTTAAAACCCTAAAAACCCTCTAAAACAATAATGACCAATGAAGGAGATTTTTCTTACAAGTGCATGCTATATTAGCTACTTATCTACAACTTAGACAGCAACTTTAATGGTAAGACACCATCAAAGATTGAAATTCTAAACTATTTTTCATCGTATATAGTGAAACCCTGAATAGACCAGCGTTTACAAATGAGAAAATCTACATTTAGATCTCCAACCTTGGAAATTGGATGAACAAAGGAAATGTGGCTAAAAAGAATTGTAGGGCTTGCTCAAATCATCGTCATTACTATAACGTCTAAAGGTGAGAATATCACTATCACGATTTACAAGGAAATTTAAACAAGATAAAAATCTTCATCATTTTGATCTATGCCACTTTGTACGATGATTACAGAGGTGCTTGAGTGTGTAGAGCCAAAACAAGTATTTAAATTCATTGTGAATCATCCAAAACACAATGCAAATGCATTAGGTTCTAAAACCATAGTATTCACATTAACTCAATCATGCTTTTATTTCTTTCCTCTTTAATTCCTCACCTAAAACACAAAATATATCATGGTGGCCTATCAAATCAAGTTAGGTAGTCACATAGTTTTTCATTGTGTATTAATGGTGAATCAAAGCCATTTCTATCATTACACTTGAAATCATACAAAAATCTAACCCCTATAATGATTCTATCACCATATTAATGTCACCATGGCTACTGTAGTGTTTATTTTACTCGAGTTGCAAATTTAGGGCACCAAAATAGCTATTTGAGTGATCATGGGTGGGTGTAGGGCAAAGACAACCATCAAATGGAATCCTAACCTCTTATCGACTTTCTTTTCAAAAAATGTGTTGAAATCGAGTACCAAATTTATGTAGAGAAGTCTTCAGATGATGAAATGATGTTTCTATCATATTTTAGTACCTTTATAATTTGTTGTACCTTTTCCAGCAGCCGCGTGACCTTTTCAAGGTATTCTAGTGAGCTAGCAAGAAGCCGCCAAAAAATACATGAGTTGTAAGGGTCAAGGAAAATTCATACCTTATGGACTTGGTCAGGCTATTAGGAGTTAGAGGTGGTAGGAAACCCATGACATGGAGGTGGGGGGAATAGTGGAAATTTGATGGTTTAACTCAAATAAGAATATATAGTGTAAGTTGTCAAGGATCAGAGTTTGGGGATACCCTGAGAGGTACTAAAGAGAAGAGTAGAGTAATTTGGAAGGGAAAAGTTTGATGTGTTGATAAGTATAAAGGAAATTCATACTTATAGCAAGAAGCATAATAGGAAAGGGAAGTCTGGAAGACCGACAAGGACAAAGGAAAGTAGAGGTGGTAGGAAAGGTATGATTGGTAGGTAAATTTAAACAAGTCCTAAACATAGAAAACACCCAGGAATGTTTCAAACTTGAAATTTTCATAGACCTAAGTAAATTTTTAATTTCAACAACACATATAGAGATCCATACTTAGGAAACCATAGAAATGGAAACCCATACAAGTTATTCTCATATAGGTTATAAACAAGAGTCAAAAGAAAGCTAAGTGAACAAACTAAGAGGGACTTAATGAAAAAATTTGACTAAAAGATTGTCCCAATAAGGGCATCTAATTGAATGAGTGGTCGAACATTATGATCATGTTGATCCCAATTAAACCATCGAGCATTTTCTTCTAGTTACACCTATTGTAATTATATTTGGGCTTCAATTTATCTTTACCTATCTTCGAGGTGATCTATTATGTCAAGTCTCTCACCAACCTAAGTAAATTTTCACAAACCTAAGTAAATTTTTAATTTCAATAGGACACATAGAGGTTCATACTTAGGAAAAACATAGAAATGAAAGCCCATACAAGTTATTCTCATATCGGTTATAAACAAGAGTCAAAAGAAACCTAAGTGAACAAACTAAGAGAGACTCAATGAATTTTTTTGACACTAAAATATTGAGTCCCATTAACAACATCTAATTGAATGAGTGGCTAGACATTATGATTATACTGATCCCAATTAAACCATCAAACATTTTCTTCTAGTTAAACCTATTGTTGAAAAGGTGAAAAATATGTGCATCAATGGGAATGAAGGGAAATAGGGTAAGGTATCAAATGGGGTTATGATGGACCTATTCTTCCTCAATTCATTAGGAAATGAGATACACACAATAAAATGATTATCAACCCTTAGGTGAATCAAGTCAAAGTGTGAATCTACAAATTTCTTTTTTGTGTTAGGACGGGGGTCTTGGTCAAACAACACTTTGGGGAGAAAAACTAAATTGTAATCTAACACTTGGAATAACAAGATTAAGCTTAATACTAACAAAACCAAAAAACAAAATGCAGATCAGAGAAGGGCAGAAGCATGTGTACTAGTCACCAAAAGTTGATATCTAAAGTTGATCTGGGACTCATTTGCCTAGGGGCGAATGGGTCCTGAGTTAGAGTTTGTCTACAACTTTCAGGAGCCTTTGTTATAGATCCAAATCTTCCAATTTGTCCAGGTTTCAAGTTTAGAAAGTTGGAAATAAATTATGTGAGTTTCCATGAGATGACAACTTTTGCAACTTTGACAACTTCATCAATTTCTCTTTAAGAGATCTTCAAGATTTCTTCCACCTAAATCTGCAATTACAAATCAAGAGGGAAAAATGTTTTGTCTTTGGTGAATGGGAGTTTGCCTTGGTCAAACCTCGTTTTGGTAATCAAACCTTGTAATGAAATGAAACATGAAAGAGAGAATGAAGAATGAACAAATCTATGTTACCATTCAACAAAACCTTGAATAAACCTTGGAATGTAGATTTGCACCTTGCATGAAATGGCATCAATGGATGTGGATCTTGAACCTTGAATCTTGCTTGAAATAATTCTTTGAATGCATCATGAAACCTACATCACCATGTTAACTCCAATAACATGCATGATGCAAAAAGACTTTGAAATGAAAATTGGATCTTGATTGTTGCAATAAAACTTCAATAAATCTGTCTTTGAATGCCTTGAATTTATCTTGAAATTCTCTTGAATTCTAACTTGATTTCATGAAAATCTTCTAGGTGAAACATAGTGAAATGACCTTATATTTATAGATATGTATCCTTAATTTCCCGAAATTCAAAAATCACAAGCCGACATCTGAATATAGATTTGAATATGTTAAAATACTGCCAAAAACATAATTTAAATTTAGGTCTTAGGTCTAAGGGAGGACCCATTCGCCCTAAACCTAGGACACACATTACTCAATGAGAAGTGTTATGTTAAGGCATTAATGAATGTCGGGTTTCCTCTTCAGAAAATGTAATAAAATAGGTTTGGAAAATGAATTAAGGGGCCAATTAAGGAAAATTAAGCTCAATTAATTAAAGGAGCCCTAAATAAGTGTGAAATTGTAAATAAATACATTTTACAACACTAAATTAAGGCACAATTAAGTCCATTTTAACTAGGAGGGCCCAAACAAGTGTGCCAATGTAAAAGGGATACATTTTTCTACACTACATTTAGCCCCCACTTTAGTGATAGGATGACCTTGTGTCAAACTCACACTAAAGTAGACATTCAAAACATATGTATGCAACAACGATAAGGTTACTCAATCATACAACATCAAAGACTTAAAAAGAAAAGGTAAAAACAAAAAAGGAAGATTAAGCCTCGATTGTCCAACACAATGTGGAACACGCCTTAGCTGTTTGTCCAAAAGAAAAGGGTGGATCAAGCCTTAACTGTCCAACATGATATGGAACACGTCTCGGTTGTTTGTCCAAAAGCGTTCACAAGCTGAACACGATGTCCACTATGCAAACAACAACGCACGCTCACTTCGGGCTAATGGAATCTCAGGCTGTCCACTAGGTAAGCCCCCAAAAAGTGGCTAAGTGAGAAAGTCATGCCAAGTCTATAGGCTCTCACCGTACAATGAGAAATTCATGCTAGGTCTACAAGCTCTCATCATACTAACCATATCAAATCTATATCTCTAATAGCTCCAATAAGGCACCACAAAAATATAAACTTTGAGCTTCATAAGGTTAACAAGTTGTGTTATGCTAAACACTTATGAACAAAATAAAAATAAAGTTTGTTCAAAGGGATTCTACTTAGTTCATGTAAGGTGCCCTCTTAGGGAACATTGTGCCTAATGTCTCAAAGAGAGGACAAGTCAAGGATAAAAGATTCACAACTTAGGAAATGCAACGTGTAGCATCACCGGTAAGAGGAAAGTTGTATGCCAAGAAATATCACGCTCTCAGAGGACATCAAACCCAATGACACCACCAAGAAAAAGACGCATCACAAGAAGAAAGAAAATCACAGAATGAAACATAAGGAATGTCAAAATTTTCAAAAATAATAATGCCAATGTATGCCCCCACTTTAAAGAAATCACTAACACCATTGCTATGAGCAATTTACTTTAAAGTAGGAAATAATCAATGTTAAACAATAATAGAGACATGAGAGCTTATTCGAAAAGCCCTATGCCAAGTCATATGTTTTCAAATGAAGCTACGAAATGAAAAAGAGGGAGGGGTTGCCCCCAAAATGAAATCCCAAAACACGTAAGGGATCCAAAAATTTAGGGTCAGTATATCTTTGCTACAATGTTGTTATAGAGCTTGAAAACATCATCATTCCCCAAATACTTGCAGAACAGGAAGAATGACACATAGAGAGCGGAAAGAAAGAAAAAGCTTTTGGGTCAACATGGAAGAGACCTAAATGTCTTGACGCCTTGCATCATCTCCAAAAGATAAAAAAAAAGATAAATGTTTACGACATATAGAAGAATGTAGATACAAATAGAGGAATGCACATGAGAGATACATCAAACAAAACAATACAGGGGATCACATTACGCACATGCAATCACAAAGAACATGAAAAAGAAAATAAAAACAAGACTAGTAAGGCACATGCGAGTCAACCTATAGCAGGTCAACTGCATCCCAATCTTGATCAGTATATGTGAAAGGTGGATAACTAACTAAAGGGACAACATCAAGTGCCAAATGAGGAAAAGCACCAAGTTCAACACTCTTATTAAGAGGATCATCATTTAAGCTCATAGAAGAGGAAAACAATGAATTCAACTCATTATGCACTTGTTCATCAATCTTTGCAATTTCATTATCATCATCCAAGTTTATCACAATAGGAGGTCTAACGACAATATCCATAGAAGATTGTTGTTGTTTATGTTGCGGTGAAGGTGAAAAGGCATCATGCATTGCTTGAGACAAGGTTGGATTTTGGTTTTCTATGTTGTTCTTTTCTTCTTTGGCATGCAACAAACGAGCAATAGCACGACGTCTACACCTACACTCTCTAACATTTCAATTTCTTTTCATTCGGTTTTCAAGTTGTGATTGTGTAGGAGTGGGTTTGTCAACCATAGGTTTCTTTTCTTTTCTTAAGGGAGGAATAGAAGGAACCATGGGAGGTTGTTCAACCACTTTCTCTTTAGATTTGTAAACTTGTTTGACTTTAGGAGGCATAATGAGATTTGTTTTATTATCTCATGGTCTCTTATATGAAATAGGGGGAGGATTTGTCATAGGCTGATCTTGGATACTTGGAAGAGCTTTTGGTTCAATCATGGTCTCATCAAGGATAGGAGGCTCAATCATAGGTTGAGACATATTGCTAACAGATTATTCTGTTATGCACTTTTCCTTAAACTTTTGATAGGATTTGAAAAAGAAGTCTTCACGGGGTCTAATAGGTTCAGTAGGCTCGGTCCAAAAGAAATCCAATGAGAAATTCCCATGGGAAAACATAGGATTAAAGCCACTATGATGCATAGTAAATATTTCATTGCCAAATAGAAACTTTAAGCATTTATGCACAACCGTCGGGACAAAATTTATGGAGCAAAGCCATGGATAGCCCAACTTCACATGAAATTGATCCGAAGTTGGGATGATGGTGAATGAGATTTAATTCTTTCGGTCCAACTTTTATCGAACCTATCATAAGGCAAACAAAATCATTATGCGTTTTGATCCATGCTTTCGGTCTTTCATATGTATCTTGATAAAGCTCAAGCACAAATAGGAATTCTTCAGTGATCACGTTCTCTACACAGACGTGATCAATTAATATCCCATTAGTAGGTTTGCCATTGATTCTTCTAGCTATGTAAAGAGGACCATCAGGTGCATGCTTAAGTATGTCTTCTTGTGAGAAAGCAATGTCAAGCGACATCTTAGTTAGGCCCTTACGAGGTTTAACTTCAATAAATACCACCATAGATTCTATAGAGTTTTCTTCATTATCATTCGTGTTATCATCATCCGTGTCAACATTCATCACATCATTCTTTGTTTCACTAGCTTTGACAAAGGAGATATTATGATTAGACATAGGATTGGTAAAGATTTGCAAATTTTGATTAGAAGGAGCTACATACTTATTACCTTGATCATTAACACCTCCAATTTGAATATGATTAGAATCAATGAGGTCTTGCACAAGATGTTTAAGATGCTTACAATGTTCCATATCATGTCCTTTTTGTCTATGGAAATGGCAATAGGCATTTGGTCTATATTTTGAAGGTAAAGGCTTACTAGGAGGTAAGGAAATCAAATTCTTGTCTAAGAGTTGCAACATGATATTATGAAGGGTATCAAGTAGGGGTGTAAATTGTCTATTTCTATCCGCTAAGGCATATGGTTTTGTTGTCTTTATAGCAACCACTTGGGAGTCAACATTTTTATTTTATTGAGAGGGATTAAGTTGTAGAAATCCCTTATTTTGTTTCTTGAAAGGTTGATAGTTGATTTGAGGTGTGGATTCAAACTTTTTAGGATGGTTAGAGGGAGTTTTCACTTCATGACTACTAACCAAATTTTGGTAATCATGAGGGGCTATACACAACTGTGTGAAGGAAGGAAACCTCAACATCTCAAGCTTAGCTTGGATTTTTTCTTGCAAATTGGAAATAAACATTCTTTGAAGGTTGGCATTAGGAATCTTGATGTTTATTTGTGAATAAAGTATTTGATATCGCGCTATGAAATCAGTGATCTTTTCATCAACCTTTTGTTTACATCTCATCAAATCAGCTAAGGTCATCTTAGGACCCATGTGAATTTATAAGTGGTTGTAAAAAGCATCAATAAGTTCATTGAATGAACTAAATGAATTATTCGGTAAGGAGAAAAACCACTATAAAGCAACATCTTTCAAAGATCTAGGGAAGAGCTTAGCCAAGAATTTATCTTCAAAAATGAAGTCACCACATAAAGCTGTGTAAGTAGAGACATGGCCAACAGGATCTCCTTTCCCACCATATTTCTCAAACCTAGGAACCTCTATACCTTGTGGCATTTTTTTCTCAATATCTCCAAGGATAATGGGTTGGTTTTGATGTATTGTGAAGGTTGTCCATTGTTGTTTTGGTTTAATGTGGTGATTTGTTGTTGTATCCATGAGACATTTTGCAAAAGTGTGTTAAGGATTGGATCATTGTTGGTGTTGTGAGATGAAGGTGAATAAGGTGGAGTTGTGTATGTATGCACATGGCAAGTGAATTGTAGATTATTGAGGGGGGATGGTTGAGGAGATATGAGATTTGAATTCGCAAAGCTAGAAGGATTCCCAGTGGAAATACCTAAGGAAGTGTTGACATTGCTAGTAGGTTGGATGGTTGTAGTAACATAAGTATTAGTGCATCTAGGAATAGAGGTAAGGGTTGTGGAAGGAGGAATTGGATTTCCACCTTGACTTTAAGTATACCCCAAATTTTGAGCACAAGTAGTCACTGTAGGAACATGTTTATCAACAATATGAGCTAGACTTCACACAATGTCTATTCCATGTTCATTTTCAAGAATTTTCCTCACATTATCTAAAGCAGGAATGACACTACTAGCAATGTTTTCAAAAGTGACAAAGTTTTGCAATTTTTCTATTTCTTCATCTATCATTATGTTCTCTTGCAGGACATCAACAACCATTGTTTCGACATCATGCACATTAGTTGTAGGTAGGGAAGTCATTGGAAATGAGGTATGAAGACTATGATCCATAGTGGGTTGATTACTTTCAACACTATGAGTGAAAGAGTTGGAAAACCCAAGATCCACTACGAATGGTGTATCGCGGGATGACATGAGTCTTGAACTATGTCTCACAACAGTATTGCTAATAGGACACCAAGTTGTGAAGTTCATACAGGTTCCACAAACTCGGTATACACCCAAAATGGAAAATACGCAAGATGCAATCAAATATCCTAAGATCTAAAGTGCAATGTAAATATGTAAAAACAATTTTCAAATTCTAAACAAGATAATTTTATGATTATGCTATGTAAAAACTTGAAAATGATGTCTTGTAAATGCAATTTTGAATTCACAAAATGCACTAAATTTATCAAATGAAGCTTAATATGATCAATTCCAAGTAATAGAAATTTTGCAAACTGAAAACAACAAAACATAATACAGAAACAAAGGTTTTAATGCCCAGAAATTCAGGAAACAACCCTGATCAGGGACTCACTCACCCCTAGGTGAATGGCTCCTAGCTTAGGGTTGTTTTTACAAATTTTTGAGTTGATTCTTGTGGTTTCCAGATTCTAGTTTCAAACAATGAGTTACAGTTTTAGATTTTTGTGAAATTAAGCTTGAGTGAAAATGCAAATATGACTAAATGACAACTGAGGAGAGCTAATTTGAAATGCAATTTTGATTCAATTTTGAAATGTAAATGAATGATGATGCAATGTTATGTAAATTCTTTGCAAAATGACCAATTTTTTTGTACTTTTCAGAATTGAAAAGATGCAAACATGCAATCCTAAAACCCTAAATGAGATGCAAACTAATGCAAGTTAAGCAACCCTAAATGAGATTCAATTCAATGCAATGCAATGCAAATGAATGCAAAATCTAGATCTAGGGTGAAAATGGACACCAAAATAAAAAAAATCAATGCTCAAAAGTCGAGTTCACCAAAATGAAAAGGTGAAAAATAGGTGCATCAATGAGAATGAAGGGAAATAGGGTAAGGTATCAAATGGGTTTATGATGGACCTATTCTTCCTCAATTCATTAGGAAATGAGATCCACACAATAAAATTAATATCAAACCTTAGATGAATGAAGTCAATGTGTGAATCTATAGATTTCCCTTTTGTGTCAGGATGGGGGTCCTGGTCAAACAACACTTTGGGGAGAAAAACTAAAAATAGTAAATCAACACCAAATTGTAATCTAACACTTGGAATAACAAGATTAAGCTCAATACTGACAAAACTAGAAAATAAAATGTAGATCACAGAAGAGTAGAAGCATGTGTACCAGTCACGAAAAGTTAGTTTTTGAAACTAATCCTGGGCAAATGGGTCCTGAGTTAGGGTTTGTCTACAACTTTTGGGAGCCTCTGCTATAGATCTGAATCTTTCAATTTATCCAGGTTTCAGGTTCGGAAATCCAAAAATAAATTATGTAAGTGAGTTTATGTGAGATGCAACTTTCATGACAACTTTTATAGCTTTGACAACTTCAATTTTTCTCTTTAAGAGATCTTCAAGATTTCTTCCACCTAAATCTGCGAACAAAAATCAAGAGGGAAAAATGCTTTGTTTTTGGTGAATGGGGGTTTGCCTTGTTCAAACCCTATTTTGGTATTCAAACCTTGTAATGGAATGAAACATGAAAGATGGAATGAAGAATGAACAAATCTATGTTGCCACTCAACAAACCCTTTAATAAACCTTGGAATGTAGATCTGCAACTTTCATGAAATGGCTTCAATGGATTTGGATCTTGAACCTTGAATATTGCTTGAAATCATGCTTTGAATGCTTGAATGGATCATGAAACTTGCATCACCATATTAGCTCCAATAACATGCATGATGCAAGAAGACTTTGGCATGACAATTGGATCTTGATTGTTGTAGTAAAACTTCAATAAATCTTCCTTTGAATGCCTTGAAATGATCTTGAATTCTAACTTGATCTCATGAAAATATTCTAGGTGAAACATAGTGAAATGACCTTATATTTATAGATATGTATCCTTAATTTCCCAAAATTTAGAAATCACAAGCCGACATTTGAATATAGATTTGAATATGTTAAAATACCACCAAAAACATAATTTAAATTTAGGTCCTAGGTTGAAGGGAGGACCCATTCGCCCATGGGTGAATGGGTCGTAGGTCCCTAAACCTAGGACACACATTGCTCTATGAGAAGTGTTATGTTAAGACATTAATGAATGCCGGGTTTCCTCTTCGAAAAATGTAATAAAATAGGCTTGGAAAATGAATTAAGGGGCCAATTAAGGCAAATCAAGCTCAATTAATTAAAAGAGCCCTAAATAAATGTGAAAGTGTAAATACATACATTTTAAAACACTAAATTAAGGCACAATTAAGTCCATTTTAACTAGGAGGGCCCAAACAAGTGTGAAAATGTAAAAGGGATACATTTTTCTACACTACAATTGTAAATATATTTGGGCTTCACTTTACCTTTGTTTATCTTTTAGGTGATCTATTATGTCAAGTCTCTTATCAACCTCCTTTTATCTTCTATCATTTTCTAGCTAAGTAGTTACATTAGCATCAACATCAAGAAAAAGGTAGATCCTATTCTTGCTCTATTCCATGAAAGGGAGTAGGAGAAATTTGATGCAAATGTCCCCTTTAATTTCTTACTCATAGAGGAGATGAAAATGTTATGTTTATATCCTTAATATGTAACTCAAGATATTTTTTTGTTTATTAATTTTGCCTAAGGTTTCTCCCACCAGTTCTAACCCTATTATATGTTGATTCATCTTATGCATAATATTGGTACCTTAAATTAAGGATATCTCCTCTACCAAATGTACCTTCTAGTAAATCAAGGAGAGTAGACATAAATGATATATATGGGTTGTTTTTTTTCCACTAGGAATGTTCCTTCTTTGCATTGACTAAAATATCTTCTTTCCCATGTCAATATTTAGATCATCATCCTCTTTCCATGACTAAAAATTTTCTTTATACAATGATTCTAAGTTAATTCACAATAGATTCACTAATCTTTGAATGAGAGAGACACACTTTCCTTATCAATAAAATCTTTGAAAGTACTATCCAAGGAATTTTGTCTTCTTGGCTAAATATAATATTGATTTACCAAGGTTTTCATCAACAATAGTGCCATATTTTACTGAGTAATTTGATAAGATATCAAACATACCCAAGTAAAATACAAATTGTGAAACTATTTTGTTGTTGAGGTATTCCAAATATGCATGGGGTTCACACTTCACTGGCAATGGTTGAAACTTTATATCCCCAACAATGCCAATTGTTAGGCCCCAAAACTATGATTCCACAATCCTAGAACATAGTTTCACCTTCAAGGCAAGGTTTTTCCATTTATGAGGGTAAAACAAGGTTTCATCAACATGTTATAGGGGCTTCAAGGATAATTAATGAAAGTGGATATGCTACAAATGGTGGGGATTAGGGTCCCTTAAGGAATTGGCACCTTAGAACTTACTCCCTTGGTCAAGAATCCATTCATGGACCCAAGGAAAAATGACTCAAAAGGAGAGGGAAGGAATCAAAAGTGAGGGTTGGGACCTCAATTAGACTTGAAATTGTGGGGTTTTGGTCCCTTGGTCTCAAATCCATTCATGGAATTGAGGTCTATAAAGAATAAATGGAAGGTTGTGAGGGGTCAAGAGATAGGGTTCTAGGGAAGCATAGAACCCTAAGACCTAGTGCTTAGGTTTTAAGTCCTCCCACAAGACTCTAGTATGGTGAATGAATGAAGGCCCAACAACAAACATAAACACTTCAAAAGTTGTTAAAAATTAGACACTACCAACACAAAGGGGACCCACATGGTATTTTCTTGGATTAGTTATTAATGGCGGGTAAATGGGGAAAGAACACAAATGAGGTAGGAATCATGTGATATTTTGTATTTTCAAATTGATTCCTAACATTGCATCCCTTATTACATTAATTCTTATGTACCCCTAATCCTCAAAATTTTATGTTTCCTTCTATACATTTTATCAGAGTCAAAGATATGAGAATATCCCAAATTCTTGACTCTTGATAACTTTCTTCACATATCCCCCCAATCCTCTTAACTCTAAAACTCTTGTATTTTGTAATGTTCACTCTCACCTACCTCGTTGCATGACCTAAGTTAACATTAATGACCAAATATGATGCCACAAGTACTCCAAGGAGATTTTTCCACCCAAATATAGATGTATATCTCAAGGGCATGGATTTACACACATTTCAATTGGTTGAGGATAAGAAAGCCATGATGCATTAATGTGATGGTTGTGTTTTTAACATGAATGATTTCCATGCATGCTCTTGGCCACCATTTTATTGGATTTTGTAGGATCTTATCTTAGTCCACACTCAAAATTAATGATTTCTAATTAGTAGTCTATTTCTAGAAGGATTCAACAACTGAGCAAAGTGTTATATATACTAGTTCTTCCAAAATAAAGGTCAATAATTTTCTCCATTTTTATACAATTGTAATGCTAAGCAAAATTTAGGATTTTGATCCTTGTATTAAATGTTTATAACAAAATATTTCCTTATTTCCAAGAAGACTTCCATATTGAATAAGTGTGATATTTTCTTCTTAGTTTAGGGTTTTCCCTCACCATATTTGTTTGTGTGAATGTAATAAGAATATGATAAGTTTCACAACACATTAGTCCATCATGTTGAAGTGAGCAACCAATATCTTTAATTCGCAACCTCCACATGCAATAGAGAGAAGCAACAATGAAAGATGTTATTCCACCAAATAAGAATTACAATATGATACAATATGATCAAGATGCAAAATATGCAAGAGATTCCTTGCTTATAAAGGCAAGGTGAGAGATAGGATTAGACAAGATCATGAAAAGTGTCTTAATCCTATCACATGAGACAACCAACTCATAACTACCTAGGATAATATAAAATCTAGATAAGACAACTAAGACTTCTAGAAGAAAGCTTATATCCTAAGTAAACTTAACATGTGAATAAATCCCCTAAGTCCCTAGTAAAGAATTAACTAGGTATAGGACTTTAATCACACCAACACCCCTCTTAAGTGCAACATAGGGAGGAAAAAACCAATGCAAATATGTAAAAGTTGGGTCTTGACAATAAGGCCTGATGAGGTACCCATGTACAAAACAAACTCTCACAAGCGGAGAAAAGGAGAAAAACCCCGTGGGAGAAAAATCCTCTCCAAAAGAGAGAAAAAACTACAAAGAAAAGAAGGAAGGAGGACTCATCAAGACCCCCCAAGGACAACTTCCTTCACCCAAAGCATCGATCACAATTGAAAATAACGAGGTGATGCCAAAGTTTTAGTGAAGATGTGTGCAACCTGCTGCTCCGTAGGAAAATATTCCAAGCTGAGAACACCATCCTAGATGAGATGCCTGATGAAGTGTATGTGGATTTCAATATGCTTAGTACACTAATAATCCATTAGGTTGTGAGAGATATGGATGGAACGCTGGTTGTCACACCAAAGAGTATTGGGTTGAGTGGAAGGAAATCCAAACTCATTCATCAACTAACGAAGCCACAAAACCTCCTGACAAGCAAGAACAACACCTGGATACTTAGCCTTTGTCGATGATAATGCAATAATAGTTTGCTTCTTGCATGACCATGCAATCAGACCGGAACAAAGGAGAAAGATAAAACCGGAAGTAGACTTTTGATCATTGACATTACCAACCCAATCTGAGTTAGTGAAGCCCACAATCTAAGAATAATGAATGTCAAAATGTGTAGTGCCCTAAATGTATCTCAAGATACATTTGGCGGCCTTCCAATGAATTTCATGAGGCTCTTGAGAGAAGCGAGAGACAAGGCCAACCACAAAGGAAATATCAGGATGACTATGTGTCAAGTACAAAAGATTGCCAACCAACTGTTGATACAAGGTAGGATCAACTATAGGAGTAGTGCAATTGGTAGACAATACAACACCTGACTGAAATGGAGTGGGGGCAGGCTTGCAATCAACTATGCCAAAAATTTGAAGCAAATCAAGAGCATACTTCTGCTAGAAAATGAAGATCCCCTCAAAATTCTACTGAACCTGAAGACCAAGGAAGTAATGCATAAGACCAAGGTCACTCATATCAAATCACTCCATCAATGCTCGTTGAGTATTCTGAATCATGGCAATGGAACTCCCTTTGAGAATCAAATCATCCACATAGAGCACAAGAATGAGAAGATCCTCTCCATGTCGTTGAGTATAAACTACAGGATCGAAATGGCAACGAGTGTACCCAGAAGCAAGCAAGAAACTATCCAGCTTCTCATACCAAGCTTGAGGGGTTTGTTTGAGACCATACAGTGAATGTTGAAGCCTGCAAACAAGTGAAGAGTCTTGCACAAAACTTGGTGGCTACTCCATATAGATCTCCTCATGAAGATCCCCATGCAAGAAGGCACTCTTCACATCCATTTGATACATTGACCATCCCTGTGATGCGGCTATAGCTAGAATACACTAGTAGAATTTGGCAAATAAAATGAATACATGACAAACTTTTAGTCACGAAAACTAAAAATGACTAAATTCTATTCATTTTTTGCAACATAGCTATAAATGACTAAATAAATGACTAATTTGATCGTTGGGTAAATAATTAGTCATTTATTTAGTCTCAATCCATTTGAATAGATCATTTAAGGAATCAAGAATCAATAGTGCTATTCCCATAATCCAACATGATGGGGTAAAAGAGGAAGCAAGTTAGGGAGCCCTAACTTCAACACATACTTTAACATATTAACACACATATATGTTTCTATCGGCACAATCCTTGAACTTCCTTTACGTGCAAGTATTAGTATATATTCCTCTCTCTATATAGAATTGTCTCCCCCTTTATCTCTCTTTCTTTTTCCTAATCTCTCCAAAGATCAATCAAACTATCAATTTTTTTTATTTTTTTTGATACTCAGGAGGTATCTCCAACCAAGGCCCAGTGATTCCCATCAGTCCTTGCCTCGGGCTTACTTTTGTTGCCGAGTTGGGGCGCTGGTGGGGCGAGCCAAGGCAAAACTAGTCCCCCTGGGGAGAAGCCCCGAGCTCGCAACAGGACTCCTCTGGGTTAACCCGGCCAGCGTGAATCAAACCTTGGACCTATATGGGATGAACCCAAAGCCTTAGCTCAACCATACCGACCGTTCGGGCTGCGGGGCGAACCCTCAAACTATCAGATTTTTATATATTAATTTATTTTGTTCTATATAAGAATATATTAATTATTAATTATAATAAATTTATATATTTAATAATTTTTATTATAGAATACAATATATAATAATAATATAACCTATATATACTATTAAATATAATAATAAATACAATTATATTATATATAATTTAATCTGTATTACTATTATATGAAATATATATAATATATATTAATTATATTTTGTATTATATTTATATATTTAGTTTTTGTATTATATAAAAAAATATTTTGAGAATAAATAATATTTTATGGTAACACATAAAAAATAATTTTTATCCTTTAATGGCCTTTTTCATCAAATCCACGTGAAGTTGAATTTTTTATTTTTGCAAGAAAGTAGGGAAACTTGCATGGGAAATCGAATAATATTACCAATTTACAACAGGCCAGGGCTTCAAATTTGCAAGAGTTGGTGTACAAGCAGGTGCAAGCCGGAGTGACAGAGGCCATTGTTTCTATTGTTTTTGATAATTATGATTGTAGTCACGGTCCCATTAGATATGAAGAAAACACTGAGATCACTATAACTCAATAGGTATTTAGCCATTTCATTTTCTTTTAGCTCCTTTAATTTCAAAATAATCCTCAAACAGTTTGTGATATGTAATGGAATTTTGTCTTATTCTTCCACTGCACCACCACACCATTTCTAGGGTTTATTGCTTGCCCTTTTGTGGTGATGCAGGAATAGCTTGGAGTGCCCTTGTGCATTGTGGGTATGGTGATACTTCATTGTCTTATGTATTTACATTCCCAACCTCGTCACCTTTTATCTCCTTCCATTTCTTCGATGCAAGCATTCATCTCTTTTATCTTTTGTTCCAACTGAGAATCATTATCATTATCTTCAAACAATGAAAGCACATCAGAACGCTCCTTGTTATCATATGTTCTATGCTGAGGGTGGGAAAGACTTTAGGCCTCAGTACTTTATCTTTGTTAAAGAAAAGATAATTTCCTAGACTTCTTCTTTAGTTGTTGTTCTCATTAGGTTGTTTTCTAGTTCATTAATGAGTTTTGGGATTCTTCATGGTATCTTAGTCATCACATAAACTATTCTTGAATCTTTTCTCTTTTGCAATTTTTTTCCTGAGAAGTTCATACCCTCATCCAAAGCTCCAATTCACACACAAGCCAGAAGAATGCTTTCAAAGGTTGAGGAGTTGGGCTTTACACCCACTGGTTGCATTTTCTTAAAATTTTCTAAGGACTTTTCAAAAAAACCTATTTTGAACATATCCTTTAATCACAACATTCCATGATATTACATTTCTTTGAGGAATTTTTTGAAACAATTTTCTTGTCTTGTCTATGCTTCCATATTTTCATGTATGTCTAGTAGGGCACTTGTAACTACAACATATGAAAAAAATTCCCTGTTGTTATGCTTTGATAGATGTCCCTTCATTATTACTGGATACCTAATGTAGTGCACATTATTATAGTGCAAGCCTATTTTTTAGATTGTTTCATTTAGCATCACCAATATTCTCCACAAGAACATTGTCCCTGTTTAAAATGATGGAAATGGTTCACATCTCTTAGAACAATTTCTCTTGCAACAACTTGGAGATGAATTTAGATGCAGTGTGAAAATCAGAACATACTTGACGGTTCTTAACAACTCTAATAGTTGTACCAGGGGCCATGTTTAACAAACCAAATGCAATTGCTAACTTTTCACCATGGTGGCAGATAAATGATTCTTTTTTCTTCTATTCCATAGCATTAAGTAAAAGTTTTGAATCTGGAAATACCCTGCTGCCTTCATATGCCAAGCCAATTTCTCCAATTTTGCATAGCTCTTCCATGTTTGTGGATGTGATCTGTCTCCTACACAAAAAATCATGTACCATTTTATGCACTTCAATCCAACTACATGTAGGTATCTTTTTAATTCATCTATCTTTCATCAATCTCCTTACTATTTGAACCACACCTGCCCTCTTCTGCATAGATGTTTTAGAGAAGAACATAAGTTGCAACATTTTTAGGATCCAACTTAAAAAGTAGTGTTGCTAGAATACTCAGCCTATATTCATATATGATCCACAGGCACCAAAGGTTTAACTGGCATCTTAGTAATAATGTTTAGGGTGTCCTCAAGATAGCCAACACGGGCACGAAGGTAAACCATGCACACCTAATGATCAACTATATATGTAATGCAATAAGGGTTATTGATGTGTGAAGTATGTGCAACCCTCATCCACTAAACTTGCATGACTGCATGCATCTAGAATACAAGAAAAGCTTACAATGTCGGTGTTCCAGAGTGCTTCATTAATTCAAATATTTTGAGAGCTTCCTTGCAAATTCCATTTGGTGCACCTTATGCAATCATATCATTTCATTCCATGGGATCACATCTCTTTGAGGCATTATGTCAAACAATTCATTTTGTACTACATTTTGGTGTCAAATCTTTGGTAATTATGGTTACTTTCATTACATTCAAATTATGAATTCTAGGAAATTATATATAGTAAATAGATTGATGGTTGTTTGGATAGTGAAATTAGCTCTCTTAGAAATTAACTGAAATATCCTGTCTTGAAATATCTAGAAGGATTATTTTAATTAAAGAGGATTTTGTGGTTATTTTTGTAACAATGATTAACAATGATTTTACAATGCAGCTAGCTTGCTATTTTCATTCAAGATACAAGTCATCAAAGTAAAGCACATACCAAGAAGATGGTACTCTACTTCAAACCCTCAACCTCACTTAGTTTAGTCTGCTTACATGGGGATATTAAGGAAGTTGCTAAACAATTAATATATATCATTTGTTGTTTGTGAAGGAGAATCTTGTGAGATCCAATATGGTAGTGGATCAATATCCAGTTTCTTAAGTAAAGATGCTGCCATAGTTGGGAAACTTGTTGTGAAACATCATGTTAGTAATTTTTGGATGTTAAGGCTTCCCAATTGGATATCAAAGATCTTTTCTCATCAACTTAATTTGGAATTTATGTACAAATGGATTCTTTCATGGTGCAGGTCTTTATTGAGACAACACATGAACCGAGGTTGACATTTTTGTTGTCTAAGTTTGATGGCATTCTTGGGCTTGGTTTCTAGAAATTTTTTGTTGATATGTTGTTCTAGTCTGGTTAGTGTTGATAGCCTTCTTTCTATAATGTCAACTTCTTGATTGGATGCAATCTCCTAGGTTCTCCCATAAAAAGCATGCACAAAATTTAGTTCTAATTGTCTTTGACATGAGGGCTTTGTTGGCCCCATGATTGTCGTTGCACCAAAAGATCAACCTGTTAATGTCCGATACAACCACTAGAGTTAACAGATCCATGGGAGGAGGTTAAGCCATGTCACAAACCTCAAGAGGAGCACTGACCATTTTCCAAAAATCTCCCCCTTAGTGTTACCCAAGGGGATTCGAACCCGACACCTTTGGCTCTAATACATATTGTTGGCCCCATGGTTGTTGTTACACAAAAAGATCGACCTATTAATGCCTGATACAACCACCAAAGTTAATGGATCCATTGGAGGCGGTTAAGCCATGTCATGAATCCCGAGGGGAGCACTAACCATTTTCCAACATGATTTTAAGGGTTGCCTAAGCTGGTCTTTCTTTGTAAAGAAATTATAGCAAGTTTTTAGCACTTCAATAAGTGAATTAAGAACATCAATCTTTTCCCTTTGGAGGGCCTCTTATGGGACATAGAGGAAATATGGTAAGTTTTTAAACTAAAGACAAACTCATGGAACAATCCCTAGACTCCCTGTTGAAGTTAAATTTTTATTTGCATTAAGTGACTTTCTGTATAGAATAAACTACTATTAGATTAATTTAATCTACACTTTGATAAGGCAATATTTTTACAGCCTTGTTCATTTGCTTTCTTTTAGACAATAAATTTTTTATTATTTATTAAAGAAATGCATTTCTACACTTAATTTTAGCTCAAATATTATTCTCTTTCTCACATTTAGTTCAAATATTCTCCTCTTCTCAACAGGTACAACATGGTAAACCAAAACCTTTTCCAAGAACTGGTCTTCTCTTTTTGGATGAACAGGAATGCAAATGAAGAAGGAGAGATAGTATTTGGAGGTGTCAATAGTAAACACTTCAAGGGTAAACATACATTTGTTCCTATTACAAAACAAGGTTACTAGTAGGTAGATTATAGAATGAATTTGTGCCCATGCTCTGTTTTAAGAAAGGTTGCATTGGCATCAAATTATGTCTTTGTCACTAAACACTGAAAAATTGCTTTCAAATCAGACAATCATTCCACTTGAAAAACTCCTTGTTACTGCTCACAAAAGCTGCCAATAAAAGTGGTTCATTGGCTCATCCTAGAATCACTTAATGGACTTCTATCATTTGTATCATTTCAAAATATGATTCCACACCTAGGGCATAAAACATGAGCACAACTGGAATTGTAATCAATGAAAAATTAACAGTAATCACTTCTCTTCCAACAAACCATTTGTCATCTTTGTGTATGAACTTCATTTAACAGTCACCAACTGTCCTCCTCACTTTTACCTTGACTTGGAGTGTCCAATGCATCTTTGAAACTCTGCCTCTCAACCCCTTTCATTTGATGCTTCCTTCATTATGATCACTGCTTGACAGGATACTCACAGTCTCTTAAACCTATTGTTTATTTAAGGCTCCATGACTGTCCATTTACAATCAACTACCTTTGGACTTTGCAAGTTCTCTACCTCCTCCAATCACAGTGAAAATAATGGAAAAAATACCATTACTCATACACTACCACTAGGCACTTTGAAAGATAGCCCTACCTTTATGCCATCAAGAATTCATAACAATAAATTTTTCCCTTATATAATCAAGTCTTCATCTTGACAACTCATTGCTATTGATTTGTCCTTCTCATAGGAATGTCACCAAAACTCAACCCTCACTTTATTGCAAAATACATTAGTATGCCCTCTCTTTAGTATGCCGCCTCCATGAGCACAATAACATTCTTTAAAATCATGTTTTCTAGTGATTGACCATTAAGGTCACTATTTTCACCAAGATGCAATGATATTTCTACTTTCAAACTCAAGGAATCATGCTTGATTGATTATTCATGGATCCTTCCTTGATACAATCATTAACAAGACCAACTCAGGACCTAAATTGTAGTCAAGTCACCCTACATATTTTTGACTACCTTTCATCTGAGTCTTAACTTACCCCATGTCCTTGCACATAAAACCATCTCAACACATTGACACAGGGTTTTTGTAAGCTATCATTCTTAAAAGATACCATCTTGTATTCATGTGTACCCTGATATTAACACATACTCAAAATAGAAGTGAACCTACAACTCCTTACCCCAAGACCCTATCCTCAACTCACAATAACCTCATGTTTCCAAAAAGCACAAGTCTATCTTCTACAACCTACATAGTCTTACTTGGAAGGTCTGCTCATCTTGATTACCCTAACCTGGTTCAAGGAGACTATCCCTTCACCTTGATCTTTGCATAGCCACTGTCTTTTCCATTAGCCTACACTCATATCAACATTGAAATCCTCAAGGCACTGCCATCAAGCTTTGACAGTGAAATTCCTAGAAAGGCACTACCTCACAAAGAATGTTGTATCAGTCATAACACTTATGCCATGAGAAAAAAATCAAACATGCACCTCTTGCCTATCTTGTATGCTTAAGATATCATCTTATGGTATCCTCACACTGTCAATGGTTGTGACTACCTTTTCATTTCCACCATAAGTCTACATAAGGCATAATAACATTGTTGTTGTGTTTAGAACATTAAGCTTAACACTGTACCCCTTTAACTTTCTCTTATTTGTCTAATGTGCCATTCAAGCATCACCTATGATTGTGATTATGAACTCAAGGGTGAATGTTGCTCCTCTTGATGTCATCAAATGCTCTTAAAACTCTATTTCTGGAAGACTTTCATGATTGTCCTGATCATTAAACCCCACCTCCGTTGCATCACTTTCACCATGATATAGGAATTCATAACTGCTGATCCAACCTTTTGAAGAATGTCATGCATTTGTACTTGGATTGTTGCTCATACTTCTTTCCATCCATACTAGTTATCCCTTCAAACATTGTGCTTTGTTATTTAATGTTTCTTTAGTGAATAACACTATCTTGCCATTGCATCTCTTCAAAGTAACTGCTCCCTTTTGGCATCAAAACTTGCTACAGTTTCTTAGTCATGCTCCTTTGTTATGGACCAAGAAACAATGATCTCTAAGATCTCCACACCTATTTCCATCATCCATCTCTCATTTTGGGCGCACTTTCAACGTGGAACTGATCTACCACAATGTTTTCCTCATCTCTAAAACTGAAAACAATGAAAGCATGCATTCTTTATCCTTGAAACTGATGCAATAATCCTTCAAAACCTATTGCTAATTCAAAACCTAGGGTTTCAAAATTTAATGATTATAGGCTCGTAACCCAATGGTTGTATTCTTATGATTTAAAAGCTAGATAGTTTTCTCATCTCCTCCTGCATGATCTTGTGAGGAAAAAAGATCTAAAAAGAAGTGATAATATTTATCATGCTTTCCTTTATACCTTGCATCAACCCTAACTTGTGGCAATAAAAGGAGCCTCCAAACAAATGAAATCATCTTCAAAGTGCAATAAAAGTAGGAAAGGAAACATTTTTTGTCTTTCCAAGCACAAGATGAAACATGAACATTTCGCAAGAAGGAAAATCCATGAAAAAGAGGAGTGTGAGATATTGCAAACCTAAGGTTCTTCCATAAAGAATAGCAATTTCCTTCATAAACCTGGGCTTTGCTCTCTATTGCTTTGTCAAAAATCAAGGAAACTCTAGATGGAAAGAAACCCACGTAGATTCTCCCTCCAAAGCCAAAGTAAAATTTGAAAAACTATCCATTATGAAATCTACCTGTGGATTCTCAAGAAGATAGTGAACACAGGGAAATAGGGTGCTCCACCTTCTAGGAGATGGAACACAAGGGATAATGACCTATTTCTCTAGTTCATTAAAGGAAACCAAGATCCCTCAACCAATTGACTTGATTGAGGAATAGGCTAGGGTTAGGATGGTTTCCCTGGGTGTGATTAAACAAAGGGGGCTTCACCACTAAGCAAAGGCTTAGAAAGAAGGAAATGAAAATGATATGTAAATCTAGCTATGTAACTTAGGAAATGAAACTTGAAATCAGAATAATGAACTGGAGATAAATAGAGGTGCACCTAGAAAGATGAAGATGCTTGAAACAAGGTCTATAATCTCGAAATTATGAATTTTGATGTACGCTAGGACTCATACGCCAGGTTGGGTGATTTAGTCCCAATTTAAGGTTTCAGGCTGAATTTGGAATCTATAACTACTAAACTAGGATCTACAGAAAATGGCTAAAAAGTGGTATACTAGAACTCATACGTCCAAGGTGGCGATTTAGTCCCAGTATTAGGGTTTGTTCGAAACTCTGGTATCTTGTAGTGATATTCTGTAGCTTCTCTCATGTCTGGTCTTCGAGTCTGAAACTTTGAATCCCAACCTATAGGTGACTTTTCATGAAAATGACCACTTCTTGACAACTTTGAAAACTTCCTTCAATCTTGCAACTTTGTCTTCAAAGGATCTTCAAGCTCAAAACACCAAGATCTACAATCACACATGTAGAGGAGAGAAAAATGTTGTTTTGTTAGTGGATAGGGTTTTTCCTTGGTCAAACCCTGTTTTGGTAATCAAACCTTAATGAGAAATGAAACATGAATGAAATGAAACATGAAATATAAGATGAAACAATAGAACCTTGTAAATGAAAATTTGTAGACCTACAAATAAGCATGAAGTGGCCTCAATGGATGTAGATTTTGATCATGATTCTTGATGAAAGATAATGCCTTTGAATACTTGAATTGATCTTGAACAATACATCACAACATTAGCTCAAAACCACATGCATGGTGCATCAAGCCTTTGACATGATAATGGATCTTTTTTTCTGCAATAATCTTCTACAAATCTTCCGTTGAATGCTCTTGAATACTCTATAATACTCTTGTGAATTCTTAGGATGCTAGACTCAAAATTGCTAGGTCTTGTTAGGTGAAATTATGTGAAATAACCTTGTATTTATACTTTTTTATGCCAAATTTCCTGACATTACAACACTACAAACCAACATCAGATCTAGGATAATAAAATCCTACCAAGAAGTTGATTCAAAATAGGTCCTAGTTAAAGCAGGACTCATACACCAATTGAGGCGTATGAGTTCTAGTGGTTAAAACTCGAGACATATTTCTAGGAGTGTCTTATTTGATGTGAAATTTGAAACCAAGTCCCAAGACCTAGGTGGGACTCATACAGCCAAGGTGGCGTATGAGTCCTAGATCACCAGACTGGAACACGACCCAAAAAATTGAATTATGATTGGTTATTTGACAAATGTCAGGATTATCCTTCAAAAAATGCATTTAATAAGGCTTGTGGATGTAAAATAGGACCAATTAAGGAATAAATAATCCCAATTAATTAATAAAGCCCTAGATTAGTGTTAAAGTGTAATGATACACTTTACAACACCCTAAATAAGGCACAATTAGTTCCATTTAGTTTAAAAGGGCCCTAAACCTAATGTGAATGTGTAAAACACATTACAACACTAAATCAAGGAAACATTAGGCTCAATTTAATATTAATTATTCCTAAATTAAGTGTGAAAAAGGGATACTTTTTCCTACACTACAAGTAGGCTTTAGAAATAGTTAAAATGTCCTTTCTAATGTTTTGAAACATTATAAAAGCCTTCTTGACCTTGAAATTGACTTTTGATATTATCATTTGAAGTATGATAATATTTAAATGGAGACTTGGCAAAGAAAGCAAGGCTTTTATATCTCTTTTTCCCTTTTTGATAAAATTTTGGAAGTGGAAGCCTTGTAAAACCTAGGAGAGAGGACCTATTGACCATATAATGCACTATTTTAACTTGGAAGGTAAAAATAGGTAACAAGTAGGATATCCCAAATCTTCAAAGGGAAAAGTGAGCACAAAGAGAGTGTTCTTTGAGTGAGAAAGATCCAAGGCAGTGGAACTAAGATTATATTTCACAGTTTCAAAGCATAACTATGATGCAAAGTCAAGTGTGTGATTTTAGGTTCTAGACAATACTACACATGGGGCATCTTGTGTCTATCCATGAAGAAGTAGTGAAGTTCAAACCCTTAGGGCTTCATGGGCATATTGATGACTCTATGCATGATCTTTTGTATCAAGAAAATAACTGTCAAAGCATAAAGGATAGAGGAACTTTGGAATAGGATATGGACATCCATCAAAGCATAAATGATAGAGGAAATTTTTCATATGTTGTAGTTGCAACTGCCCTGGTAGACATGTATGCAAAATGTGGAAGCACAAACAAGGCACATGAAGTGCTTGACAAGGTGCCTCAAAGAGATGTGGTCTCATGGACTACAATTATTGCAGGATATCCACAAAATGGATTTGTTAAAAAGGCTTTAGAAATTTCCAAGCAAATGCAATTGTTAGGTTTAAAGCCAAATTTCGCAACCTTTGCTAGCATCCTCCTTGCCCATGCCAAAATCAAAATATGTGACATGTCGAGCATAAGAATTTCAATATAAGCTTGCACTATGAAATCTCCATGAATTACCATTTGAGCTCATCCTATTTAACTTCAATTTGGTTTAAATGATAATATTGACTTGTTTCCCCTAAATTTGACTCGGAATGGGCCTAGCAACTGCTGCAACAAAGGCCATTTACCCTTCCAATCAACTCCTCAACCAAAAACAAGTTGCTAATGTGGTCAAATTTCAAATTGTTAATTATTGATTTCAACTGGTAAATAATAATTTACCATAGTTCTCACAAAATGCCTCACCAACAATCTAGACCACATAAATGTAATTTTTTATGCTTTGATTTGTGATATAACGTGTTTTGTAGGGCTAGAAATTCTTGGTGTTTGTTTACGTCATAAGTGATATGAAATTTTTTGTTTACTATTTAGTTTGTGCATAACGATATGATCTTGTTGTTGGTCAGGTTGTTGAAAAAAAAATCTTATAGGGCTAGACACCGTATTTGTTTGCATAGCATTGGGTGATAATAAGGTTTGCTATAGTTTTGACTCTTCTTGATTGAAGATTACATTTTGTATATCTATAATTTTGTGCTATTGTCATTCCAAGCACACAAGTGAAATGTTCTTCTAAATAAGGCCACACCAGTTATTCTTTGTATAGGGATTCAATTAATTGTATCACTTGTGCTTAGATTTTTAGTTTATATTATGGATTGCTAATTTCTTGCAAGTGGTTAATTACATAGGTTCATCTCATGTACTGTGCAATACATTTAAAAAAGTCTGGCGCGATTGTTCCATGAATTGAACTAGTGGAAATAGGGCCTTCAATGGTCCTGGTTCATAGACAACATCGACTTCCAAATGATGATCTTAGGAAAGAGGCCATGAAATATACTATTTTGAAGCCCAACAAGAAGGTAAGGGTCTCTTGTTTTCCTTTTTTTGAGTTTTATTTACATTCTTTCAAGAAAATCCTTTGTAAATGTGATTTGTGAATGCTTTGGTATTTATTTTTAGGTGAAGAATGGCAATGGTGATCTGCTAGTTGGAAAAGTAGGAAATATTTATGTTACAAAATGGAAGATCCATGGCTCTTGAAAGCCATATATGCTAGCATAGCAGGCTTGTATTTGACAAAATTACTTTCCTTTTTAAGCATGAGAACTGTCAATTTTAGTTCCTATATGTTCTCCCATGCTTGGGATGAGATATAGGACCCTTAGGCTTCATTTTTCAAGTAGTTCTTTCATGTTTTGGAGTTGTATATGTAAAAAATAGAGCATTATAACCCATTTTTCTCAGTCACAGCACTAAGAAACACAATTTGTAACACATTTTTCAAAGCAAAGACACATAAGTCATGTATCTGCTGTAAGAACACATTTTCTCAATAAAATTTCATTATTTTACTTTCTTAATAACTATTTCATTATGTGCAAATGAATGATTGATTATGTTTTTCTATGTTTTATGTTTAAACCTCGAAAGCATTTTCTCATTTCTAGCACTTTTACACAAAAATTAGTGAACAAAACTAATTAAATAAACTACCCATTGATAGAAATCAGTGAATAAATATGATTAAAAATATGACTAAATATACCACCAGTTGACATAAATAAGTGAATAAATATACTACCAATTGATAGAAATCAATGAATAAAATGACTAAATCAATGACTAAAAATATACTACCAAATTGGTTGTTGAGGGGAAGGGGATTCCACATTCCGGTGAATGGGATTCGGTGAGGAATTCAGATGAGGTAGTCAAAATTTACCCCTTTCTTCTCGACTTGAAGGGGTCCGCACTACTAAAGCATCGAATGGTTGTTGCGATGGCTGCGAACTACATGAAGAAATTTTTTGGGCTCAAGGCAATGCAAAACGTCGAGTGGATAGCGGATTTTGAGCACTTTGTCGAACTAAATGGTTTTTTGTGACAGGTAGGTTTGGGGTGGTAAT
The DNA here is from genome assembly GCA_007258455.2 of Sequoia sempervirens. NCBI lineage: Eukaryota > Viridiplantae > Streptophyta > Pinopsida > Cupressales > Cupressaceae > Sequoia > Sequoia sempervirens. The sequence continues at coordinate 230,837 of VDFB02264359.1, read as the reverse complement.
AAGTTTTTTGTTTTCTTGCTTTGTTCGATGATATAAACATTATATTTTATTATTAATAAATATATTGCTCTTATGGATAAAAAAAAAATACTACCAAATTGATCAATCAAAACAACCAATAAATGACTAAAAATGGTTATCATAAATTTGGTCGCATTATAAATGACCGGAAATAAACTACTAATGGTCATGTGACCAAGCTCGATGAATAAATATGACCAAATATATGACTAAATCAATGACTAAATCAATGACTAAATTAATGACTAAATATACTACCAAATTGATCAATCAAAATGACCAAATAAATGACTAAAAATGGTTTAGTCATAAATTTGGTCGTGTTATAAATGACCGACAATAAACTACTAATGGTCACATGAACAAGTTTAGTCATTTATATGCAATTTTTAGTAGTTTTTTTAGTCATTTATTGTTGTTTTTCTACTAGTGATAAGACAAATAGAATCCATCTTGGCAATAGGAGCAAAGGTCTTCAAATAGTCAATTCCTTCAACCTAAGAAAACCCCTTTGCAACAAGACGAGCCTTGTACTTGTCAATGGAACCATTTGTTACATATTTGGTACGATACACCCACTTGCACCAAACCAATTTTCTTCCCTTAGGATGAGGTACAAGATCCCAAGTATAATTATTCATCAAAGAAGAATACTGATCAGCCATAACACTATCCCACTTAGGAATACTTGAAGCATCTGAAAACTTCTGAGGATCATCCAAAATGGCATGACTCAAAAGACTAATTCCTTAAGTCTGAGAACGAGTGCAAAAAGTGTCTGTGGGATCACCAACAAGAGGACCAACCTCATCAAGAGTAGCACAAGCCCATCGTGGCCTAGTGGGTGGATTAGGAGGAGGTGGATCAAGACCATCATCAAAATATTCCTCAAGAAGCAAAAAATCCTCAATTGAAGAAAATTGAGTAGGTTGTGATGAAGTCGAAGGAGGATCTATTTGTGTGAAAGACTTTGCAAACTAAAGATCACGATGAAACTGAACCTCTCGTGTTTTAGGATCAAACAATTTGTATGCCTTCACATCCTCACAATAGCCAACAAAAATGAACCGCTAACTCTTATTCTCATTGATTTATGTCGATCATCTAGAAAGAATGCCCAAGCCTCACTACCGAATACTCCAAAGAAGGATACATTTGGCTTGTGATGAGACCAAGCCTCCTCGAGAGTCATATTTTGCATTGCCTTGTGAGGCATATGGTTCTAAATGTAGTTGGCACAATTGATAGCTTCAGCCCAAAATGCTGGAGCCATAGACTAAGAATGAATCATACAATTAGCTATCTTTGGTAGAGTCATGTTCTTCCTCTTTGCCATTCCATTCTGTTGAGGAGTGTAAGGAACTGTGTGTTGATGAAGAATACCATGGTCATTGCAAAAATATTGAAATGCTCAATTGACATACTCCCCCACAATATCTATGTGTATTCGTCGAAGAGAAAAACCTGATTGCTTCTTTACAAATGTTTTGAAAGTCTTGAAGATGGTGAGAACCTTACTCTTGAGCTTCAAAAAGTAGACCCATGTGCATCAAGAAAAAACATCAATGAAAGTAAGCACATACTTAGTCCCTAGAAAAGGAATTGGGAATGACATGAGATCACTATGGACCAACTCACAAGGTGTGGTTGCACGTGTAGCTTGACCCTTCAGAAAATGATATTGATGCTGTTTACCAAGAAAACAACCTTGACAAACACCATCTGTGCAAGAGATCTTTGGAAGACCAACCACTAAGTTATGTTTGTGCATCTGTTGAAGATATCTATAGTTCAAGTGCCCAAATCTTTCATGCCAAAGTTTTCTCATTGAATCAACATGAGTAATAAAACATGAACCCATGAAAGACTCAAATCCATCAAACTAATACAAATGGTTCTCATGATCAACTATCCCTATAGCAATAACCTTCTCCGGATCCTATAACTATCTAATGGTCACATTTTGTGGAGTAAACAGTCTTTCCATCTCCAAAATGAAAAATTTGATATATGGAAAGTAGATTCGTTGAAATATTAGGAACACGAAGAATATCCTCAATGCACCCATCTAGCATATGAATAGAGCCTATCCCAAAAATTGGAATTTGTTGAGAGTTCCCAACTGTAATATGAGAAGTAGAAGTATGAGAAATGGAATCAAGAAGATCATGTGAATTGGTCATGTGATGTGAAGTACCTAGATAAAAAAATCCAACTATCAGAGGATGAATGAATGACACATGTTGAAATAGCTTTCCCTTTTCCAATGGAAGAAGACTTAGGCACTTAAATAATATGTTTCCACATAGCTTCCTCCAAGGCTTCTAGTCTCTTGAAACAATGAGACTAGTTGAAGTTGATGATTGAACTCCACAACACCCACAAATCACCTGTAAACAATTATCCTATCACAAAAGAAAGATCAAAGCAATTGATTTTCTATGCAACCAAGAGAGAAAATATTGAATCCAGAAGAGCACTAATATGTGCAATGTATTAACCTGAATGGTTATGAATTGAATTATTACAATGAATGTGCAAACTTTATAAAATTATGCAAAAAAAAACCCTAGATGAGGATTTGAATAGATAACTTGACAAGTGTTCTAATCTCATGCAATGAGACTTGACCTGTATTTAGTTCAAACTAATAATAAGAAAAGCACTCCTAAGTTTAGCTTAAGTGAACTAAAGTAATAAGGGACTTAATAATTAATTAATGAATAATTAATTATCAAGTGATGTCCTAATTACTCCAACAGACTCATCAAGCCCAATTTTTTCACAAAAGAACAAGGATCTCCTTTCTTTTTCTTGGACTTGGAAGAAGAATCTCCAGAGGTAGAAGAAGAAGGAGGTGGATTGGACTTTTGATTGCTCTTTTGCTTCGGTTTGGAGGGAGACTCACTACGTGAAGATGATTTTGTCTTGGGATTCTTCTTATTCTTTCCTTTACCCCTGGAAGATTGAGCCATTAGAGCTTGATTCTTAGTGTAATGCCCCGCCGGATACCCAAGAGGACAAAACTTGCACTACAAAAAATTGAACAATTTTTTTTTTAATGCAAAGTTGTGCGACGATATTAAACATAGCTTAATTATCTTCCTAAGTCCCCTAGGGTGCACGACTGCATTACTTATCTTACCAAAGTTCAAACTACAATCCACATAACTTATTAACCATTAAATGCAAACATCACTAAGCATGTTATAGTTCACATTACAATGGAACATAAGTACCAAGTGAAACATTCATTGCATAACATAAATGAATAACTATCTTCTCTCATTCAATTAACAAGAACAAAGTCAATGTTTACAAAATTCTTGCATAAGAGTGATACATCAATACAGATTATATTTACCCTTTTTTTTTACAAAGATACCTCCTCGAACAAATGAGGAGTGCTTTACAATAATACATGATACATTATAGGTTACAATGCATAACAAATACAGTGATCTATCTTCCAAGAGTAGATGCAAAGCTGAAGAAAAAGGATTAGAAGGATCGCCACATCACAAACATAAGGGAAACCCAATGGAGACGATACACGTTCCACCCTACCGCGTGAATCCGAAGATTCACCCCCCGTGCTAGGAGGCAACAACGGGTCCCACCAACACTGACAGTCTAGGACAACAGACTCACAGGGCTGACAAAACAACAATAAACAAGTATAGACAACATTAATCAACAAAATACCGCTTCCGAAGGCATACCAAAGCAAGGAGAGACAACAACACAAGGAATCTCAGGTGACATAGGAGGAGTGTCATACATAATTTGAACATATGGGTTACCCTGGCGTAACCTTCCTAGGCTACCGGACCCCCATCTTGGGTTACCCTGGCTGCCTCTACCGGCCGCCAGACCCCCATACAAACTATGCTTCTCTTCTCACCTCAAGCCTAAAAAAGCGCCTGAACTATGAGAGACGCATCCAATATCTTTATTTAAAATGAGAACTACCCAGACCCCCCTAATTAAATTTATTAGATTATCTCTTATTTAAACCCTCAGTGAGTTACCCTGGCGCCCCTTTGTGTGTCAGACCCTCAACTGAGAGCCACTCCCCTACTGCCAACCTAAAACCACTGAAAAGAAAGCATATCCACTTGCACAACTCAAACCCCAAGCAAGTCTCAAAGCGAGGCAAGGTCCCATCCCGCTTTTAAATTTTAAAAGTAGAGCCAATCCATAAGTGAATACATGGTTTGAGACTAACGACCTACATATATTCACTTATTAGTAGTAAATCATCCCAAGAATTATCAAGAAACTCCATCAAGAAAACAATCTCTCCTAACCTCTGGACAACTCCTATAATACACATCATAAATAACTTAAACCTTAAACCAAAAGTCCATAATTCATTCTCCAATTTCTTTTTTTTTTATATCAATTCACCACACTTCATAAAAATAAATCAAGCAATTAATGAAATCAAGGAATTCTTTATAACATTAACATCACTACCAAATAAAGCTCCTAAATATACATCAAATTCATTCTTTAACCACTTTCTACATCAATCTAAGATAATTTATAATAAAATTCTATAAAACTTATTCTTTTCTTTCCCTTTTCTAACATCATAAATCTTATTCTAGAATGCGAAATATAAATATATATCTATATATAAATATACATAAATTTATATTTATATATATATATTCATAATATTACAAACAAGAATATATTTGTTGCTTAGGCATTGATCACAGTAGTTTAAAAATACTCATGTATATTAACATATATAACTATACTCTTAAGTACTTCGAGTACCCGAGTGTAACCACAGGTAGTGGTAGAGTAACATGGGTACGAATTTTAATGATATAACGCATTGAAAGAGGGACTACTACAGGAGTTTGTATTAACACCCAGGCATCAAATTAAATTTGAATAATATTTAATATCGAGATTCAACATCTACAAACACAACGATTGAACAAGAATCGATAAGAGTTTATTTAGTAACTGATCTGCACCTTAAAAGATCGCGCCCTAATACCATATCCACTATATCCACGTACTCCCTAATCGCGGAGCAGAGAGTTTAATATGGTTTACAAGATGTTCTAGATATGGAGACTTTGAATTTTTAGTTTAGTCTCCATTTATATTTCAGTCTAATACCTATAACTTGATTTGAAGGAAACTATGAATTAAGAATAGATTAGATTACAGTAAGAACTGAAGCCATTCTCCCAATCATGCGCATGCACACTACTACGGCTTAATGACATGCATCACAATTATGTGGATGTGACTACAGGTGAACTCTAGATAACAGAAAGAGGAACAGATTTGGCAAAGACCCACGAGAGGCTTACATCAGTTAAAGGAAATCTGATTATTAGGAAATTAAGTTGACAACTTGCCAAGAGAATAAAAGCTAATCACTGAGGAGATAAAGATCGACGCCCATTGCTTACATGAAGTCAAACTACAATGCTCCTAATTCAATTATATCATTGTCAGTATTTTTCTTTAAGTGTTGTAAACTGTGATAGATTGTCAAGAAAATCGAGGAGGTACTTAAATCCTTAACTTCCTAATAAGTTCAAGTGCTGCAGCTGTGAATGAAAGACAATGGGTTCAATAAGATGATTTAAATCTTTAGTTTCCTATTACGTTCAAGTGCTGCGGCTGTGACAGTTGACAATAAAATCAAGAGGCTATTTAAACCTCTACATTCTATTCTCAAGTGTTGTAGAAGTGGCAAGTTGCCAAAGAATTGGGAAGGTTATTTAAATTCTATACACCCTACCACGTACAAGTGTTGCCGCTGTGACAGATTGCAAAAGAAATCAAGGAGCTTGTTTTATATGTCCACTCCCTTCTATATTCAAGTTTGCAGTTGTGACAGGTCGCCAAGGGAATCAAGAAAGTTATTTGTATCTTCTAAGCTGGAAATCAGGCCGATTACCCTAAATTCGGCTTCTTGTACTATTGAAATCAAGCATATATGTATGTACAGAATCGGTTCATTCATTTAACAACATAAAATAACTATAAAGATCAAATGGTAACTATTCCATGGGATGAAATTAGAAAAATAATATAAGTCACAAGATAGCCACCAAACGAGGCCGATATACCAAGCATGAAATCGTATTTCAACCATAATTTAGAAGGATAAGCTAATAAACTACGGCTGGGAGGAGAATAAATTAACTGGGAAGAAGAGAACAGGGCGACGCCTAAACTTAAGCTCCAATGTATTTATATTCTTTGTAATGTATGAGAGGAAAGCGGTTAATCAGATTTAAGTTTCGCGAATGGAGTAATCACCTCCTGCGCATGAGACAGTACCCATTCATGGCATCATGTTTACATTTCATATGACCAGCACTAAGAGTGTTACGAGGTATCAAGATGGAAGGAATTCCTGTTTAAGGATAAATTACAATGTTCCAGTTACTAGATTCCACAGGCGGCTGCAGCAGTGAAAGAGTCTAAAAGGGCAGAGAAACTTACGCTAATAACACAGAATAAGGACTAAGAGAAATACAGGGCGCGCCTACCACTGCCATTTTCGAATAAAGATAAAGACAAAGTAGCGCATCGCGTAAACAAGTAATCAATATTCCCTTACATGCATTTTGAAAATAAGGCTGGAAACAGGGCGGCACTGTTTATTACTTTTCAAGAACTCGAAACGGAGCAAATGTCAAGATTCAGAAGCAATATTTACAATATTTCACATAATATATTCCAAATTAACAGAGTTAATCCAAGAGATTCATTCAGAAACCTTTCTAAAGCAATATTGGGAACAGAGAAACCTAATTTAATTGGACTGGTATTTGATGCAGAGGTCTATTCCAAAATTTGCAGCTACAAACTTTTTTCAGAGCTTTCCCGGCCCAACTCCCACTGTTTCTACAAATATTTCCCCAAAATTCCAGAAAATAGAGCCCCTTTTTTTGTTTTTTTTGTTTTTACCAGAAAACTCCAGAACCAGACCCCCAAAAGCTCCGTACCCCCATGCAATAAATTTCCCGAGAATCAATCAATTACCCCTCTATTAGTTAACTTCCACTATCATCTTCCTTAATTCCATCCGTAACTACTTTCCTTCTTCATCAATACATTTAATTTCAATTACTTCTTTTAATTCACCACTTAACAATTTATTATATTTTATAATTTATGACCATGCCCTTATAAATTTACATTCAAAAGATTAACGAATATGACATTTGACTTAATAATTTTAATCTTACATATAATATATTTATACCATCATAATAACTTAATATTTATTTAAAATATTTTATTCTAAACTATAAGTTTAATTTATTAAAATCAGATAATAACTTAATCAATTCAATTTAATCAAAGCAAAATCAATTAATTAATCCTGAAAAACACAGAACCAAGCTAAACCTAACCTGAGAGACAACCAATGACAACACACAACGATGAACAGACGAAGGGGCATGTCACTTAGAACTAGGTAGTGCATCCAACTGAACTAACTTGGCTTGCTCCTTAGTAAAACGATCACAAAACAACTCAAAAGAAGGAATTTTATAATCTTTCCCCATTGCATCTATAGTAGAATAGAAATTAGAAGAGAACACTTGATAAGGGCCTCTTAGACAAAATCAAGAAGATACATTCATCATTAGATTTATCATGCCCACATCCTTTTAATTGTGACAAAATCAGTTTGAATTGTGTAAGAAAATATTGAATAGAAGGAAATGCATTTGGAGAGAGTGATTGTAGATCTGATTGAAGCTGCAAGATTCTGAAATGATTGACTTTACCATATAATTCTTCAAGTTTGTCCCAAACATTCTTAGGTGTTTTACACTCCACGATATAAAGCAACAAATTATCAAATACATGCAAGCCAATGAGCCCTTTTTCTTCATCAGTTTTACATTATGAGTAATTTTTTCATATTCCCTTGTGAAATCAGGTTGTTGTGCATCTAACATTAACCATAAACCCTTAGATTGTAATAATTGAGTCATTTTTAGCTTCCATGTATGATAATTATGTGAAGTGAGTGGTTCAATTTTCCTTAGATCTACCATGTTGGACAAAAGAACACCAAGAGAAAGAAGAATATGTAGCACTTAAATTGTGTCTTTCACCCCCCAACAAATTACAATGAAGAAATTTTGGAATTTGTACAAGTGACAAGCTCAAATCAACTGTTTATAACACACAATGATTTTTACAATTTTTGAAAAAATGGCATGCCAAAACTGAAAATAGAGGTTACAAATAGATTTCTTGCAATTTTTTGAGCAATTTCAAAAAAAAAAATTCCAAATTTTGACTTCGTATGCAAAAGTTATGTCAGTTACAAGCAATAAATTCACATGTACCTTTGGGCTGAAAAAATTGGCAAAAAATAGAAAAATCTGCAAAATTCACCTACACCACTCCGAATTTTGTGGAACCACCTTTCTGACAATATCTTGTTTGCAAAAATCCACTACCCTGGTGAAAAGTTATGCAAAATTGAAAAAAAGGCCTATTTTAAGCACTTGGTAAGCTAATTGGGTGCAAAAGTTTAGCCCTCGGGGGCTAGTGGGCGGTCACCAATGTTACCTCTGGTAGAGTAGGTAGAAAAAAACTGTGGTTTTGAAAAATAGTTGACGATTTGAAGGATGGCGACGGTTTGAAAAATCGCTAACGGTTTGAAAGAAGGTAGTTTAAAAAGCAGCACTGTTGCGGTTTAAAAAACCCTTAAGGCCACAGGGGGATTATTAACCCCAAGCACAACAGTCAACACTTTATTAAGAGTTGTGTTAGTGCTTAATGCAAGCGCTATTAGCACTTTTTTTTAAATTTTTGAAAAATACAATGCCAAAAATGATTTTTTTTAATTAAAAAATATTTGTGTTGTCCTTGCACAAGTTGGGGGGCCATACGACCTTTTAGCTAAATTTTTTTGCCATGAAAATAAATTTTTCCAAATATAGGAAAATTATATATCAAAATTCATGGAATCGGCCTCCCAGACGCAATGGCAGGGTTTTTTTATTATAAAAAAAGCTCCTATATTTAAAGCTATTTTTTAGATTTGAGCTTCAAATTGTTAGTGTAGATTTTTTATTTTCCTTATGTTAGGGAATATTTATTTTTCCTACACACATTATTAAGCTTGATTAGGTTATATTATAATGGTTAGGATGAGGACATGTGGCATAAATCCATCATTCACATGTGTCACTCACACCCACCTTTGGGTAGTTGAGTCTCACATCCTCTTTTGGATTCTTATGCCACCTCTCATAACCATTTCTTGTCTTTACCTGAGTAGGAATAACCATGTAATCTGGCATTTACCAAGTAGGTAAAACTCCCACCTATTATGGGCACTTGGGAGTTATTATTCCTTGGAATTATCTGCCATTATTTTGCTATATAAGTAGCACTCACCCCTCTCCTTGGCTAGTAGTAATATGGACTGCTAGTTCAATGCTAAGGGAGTGTTGAGTTTATCCATCTCTTTTTTCGATTTCCTTCAATCATTATGATCTTGGGTGGTTTCACAATCAAATCTAACATGGTATCAGAGTTGGTTGTGAGTTGTGGGTTAGTAGTTTTCTCAATCCATTCTTGAAAGCAAAGTATTCTCTTCTCTTGCATTTGATGATGACATGGAGAATCAGAAACACTTGATAGAGATCTCAGTTTCTAGGGGGTTTCCTTTCCATTTCATTTCATTTCAGGCATTTTGGAGCTTCCTAGAGATGTTTTGAGCTCACCATTGAATTCAGAGCAATCGAAAAAGTCAAATTAGGCTTTTGTTTCATCCAAATTGGACATCGTGTGCGAGATCTGTGAAGGGTTGAAGAAAGAGGTTTTTGAAGACGTTCCAGAAGGTAGCCATCAAATTGATGCATTTTCAGCCTAAACAAACCCCACTATCGCGCTCAAAAGGTGTTAAAACCTAAAAATCGACTACCAAATCGTCGATTTTGGTGAAAGTCATTTTCAGGGAAAAAATTTTTTTGCAGGCGAGTTGTATGGCCCACCAGCACAAAGTACGGTACAGTTTTTTTTTTTTGCATGTTAATGAGCCTTGATCCAAATAACTTTAGTAACATCCAAGATTATATTACTAAGGTCAATGATCTGACAGCACAATGTAAAGCATGTGGTATTGACAAAAAGGACATCCAATTAATCTATAATACACTGAATAAACTTGGTCCTGAATTTGCAAGTTTTGTTTCTGTTAGAGTTAGGAAAAAATAGATATCTAACAGTTGAATGCAGATTTGATCAATAAAACAGAGAAATAAAACACACAGAAAATTATAGCAAAAACAAGACAATGCCAATAATTTAACATGGTTCACCTAATCTGGGCTACATCCACAAAACCGCAGCCATCCAATGATTTTATTATCCAGTGTAAAACATATTACAATCTTTCTAATAATGCCATACTGCAACCCCCATCCAAACCACTTATAACAAGCTTTTTAGAAGCTTCCAGAATTAGGGTTTTTACAAAGTCAGTTTTTTTTCTTTTTCTGAGCAAGGATACATGTTGGGTGTATAGTATAGCATGATCAATCGCCACATACCACAACAATTTCTAGCTTTCATACTCACTGACTGACTATTGGATCTGCATATACGTCTATGCCTTCATTTGCATCTTTTTCTGAGATGTTAATGCATGAACAACAAAAGCGTCTTTCTATGGGTCTCATAAAGCCATCAAAAACTCGGGCTTTGTTGGTTGGTCAACCTAAGGGAAAGAAAGAGTCAGGACAATCTGATAAGAAACAAAATAAATCCAAGAAAAATCCATAAACAATTCATGCACAAAACAAATCCTCTTCAAGGGAGGATTCATCTAAGAATGAGAAGTCTACTTGTTCATATTGCAAGAGGAACAACATTGATCTAACTTATAGAATGTCTAAGTCTACTTCTTCTTCACATTCTAAACAGTCAAGATCTAGTAAGGATAAAGGTCATGCAGGGTTTGCTTCTAAGTCAAAGAAAAATAAAGGTAAAGCTCTTTGTGCTTCTACAAGTCGTGAATCAAGGAAATGGCTCCTATATTCTGGAGCTTCTCATCATATGGCTTCTATATAGTCTATGTTCTCTTCTTTCGAGCCTTGTGTTATGCCACCTATTTTGATGGGAAACAACACTTACATGAGTGTAATTGGGAAGGGTTCTGTTGATATTGGTGATGGAACCTTCAATGATGTTTTGTGTGTACCTCATCTTTCAAACAATATTCTTTCCATCTACCAGATCACACATGGTGGAACAAGGAAGACTGTGGAATTCACACCTGATTCAGCTATCATCAGAGACTTTGAAAGCAAAGAGATAATTTCTACTAGGATGGTTGATCATGCATCTCGGATGTATACCTCTTCAAACTTTGCACCTAATGATGATCCTGATCCTTTACTTGTTGATCACACTCCTAGTGTGAACTTTGATTTTGAGAAATTTGGCTACTTGAATCTTGGTATTTTCACAAGTGATTTAGTTCTTGAGCCTTGCATTTCTTCTCCTCCATCCACTATTTCTTCTGAGGATACTTGTGCTGCCTCATCCTTGGCTACTTATGATTCAATGTAGCAGGATATACATCATCTTCCAGATATAGTTGCTTGGGATTACTACTTGATAGACATTACAAGTTTGTTTATAGAGTCTCATATTTCAGATTTGGGAGACATTATTCATGACATTCATCTTCTCTTTGATGAATTTGATTCTTTAGTTGTTATGGAGGAACCGTTGGATCCTCTTGTTCATTCTCCACATGATCATTCCTCACAGTTTGACATGACTGTGGATACTTTTGAGCAACATTTGGGGGAGGCATCTTTGTCTTCAGAGGTGGTAGTTGAGTCTTTGGATCTTGTTCTACATACATCTCTACTAGATTTTGGATTGTCATCTTCATCAGTGTGGCCTAGAACGCCTGATTTGATGGTGGCAGCTTTCAGCATTGACATGGAGACAAATGAGTAGTTTTCATAGACTTCATACATTTGTACTTTCTTCCCTTATATTCCTTTCAGGATTGGGAAGACATTCTTCATGTACCTTTGGTTTTTTTTCTTCCTAAGGGGAGGAATGTTGTTCGATGATCGTGGACCATCTTCTACATCCAATTTCAAGCATCAACCATTGGCACAGTTGACTACTTGAGGGAAGGCTACATAGTCTTTATTATCCTTTCTATTTTGGAGGGGACTTCTTCCTTACATGGGATTATTCTTGTGTTAAGAAACTTGTTTTCTTTTCTCTCTTTTGGGGATAATTTTTGTTCTGTTGGGTTTTCTCCTTTTCTCTGGTTGTGCAAGATTGGTTTGTACATGGGTGCCTAACATGGCCTGGTAGCCATGACCCATATTTGTGCCTTTTCACCCACCTAAGCTACGCTTAAGGGGGGGTGTTAGTGTAGGTTTTTTATTTTTCTTATGTTAGGGAATATTTATTTTTCCTACACACATTATTAAACTTGCTTAGGTTATATTATAATGGTTAGGATGAGGACATGTGGCATAAATCAATCATTCACATGTGTCACACACCCACCTTTGGGTAGTTGAGTCCCACACCCTCTTTTGGATTCTTATGCCACCTCTCATAACCATTTATTATCTTTACCTGAGTAGGCATAACCATGTAATTTGGTATTTACCAAGTAGGTAAAACTCCCACCTATTATGGGCACTTGGGAGTTATTATTCCTCTTGGAATTATCTTCCATTATTTTTCTATATAAGTAGCACTCACCCCTCTCCTTGGCTAGTAGTAATATGGACTACTAGTTCAATGCTAAGGGAGTGCTAAGTTTATCCATCTCTTTTCTTACTTTCCTTCAATCATTCTGATCTTGGGTGGTTTCACAACCAAATCTAACACAAACCTTTGTTTGCCAAAGTTGCAAATGGTGACCGAATTGAGTGAAATGAAAGTCAAATGTGACTTTCTCGAGCCTCCTGAATGTAATGTGATAGCAAAAAATAGTACCACTATAACCAAAAGTGTCGCAATCACTAGATCTCACTAAAAAGCGTACATGCAGTATAGGATTAACAAATCTTTGCAAATCCTTTCTAATTCTCAAGATGGTATTGAAACACAAGAGAAGAGCATAAAAGAATTTATAAGATCATAATAAAAAATAAAATCACAATAGAAAACTTGGTGGTAGAAATACTCTAAGGAAAAATGGAGTTTGTTGGATTTAGAGCTCTAATACCATGTTGAAGTGAGAAACCAAGATCTTCAATCTGCAACACCAAATAACCTCCACATGTAATAGAGAGAAGCGACAATGAAAGATGTTATTCCACCAAACAAGAATTACAATATGATCAAGATGAAAAATATTCAAGAGATTACTTGATTATAAAGGAAAGGTGAGAGATAGGATTAGACAAGATAATGACAAGTGTCTTAATCCTATCACATGAGACAACTAACTCATAACTACCTAGGATAATGTAAAATCTAGATAAGACAACTAAGACTTCTAGAAGAAATCTTATATCCTAAGTAAACTTAACATGTGAATAAGTCCCCTAAGTCCCTAGTAATGGTATTTTTCTTATTGCATGTGGATTTATGGATGTTTGGAGAGGGATTTTTAAACATGTCCTATTATTAATATTAGATATCTTTTTGTCATTTCTATATGTTGTTTCTTCTACTTCATTGCAGCTCTATTACCCAATATAAGGCAGTGGTCTTGGAATTTTTTTAACCTCCATATGCTTAAAATGAAGAATATGTTTAACTCATAGCTTAGAAGTAGGAAGTATTTTATATACATTGTAGGATCTAGTATCATATCTAAGGAAAAAATTTGAAATAATACATAGTAGTTTTATCTTAAAAGGATCATGTCATACATATCTTTATCAACTTAATAGAGGTTATAACAATAGGTTATTCTTTTATTTAATAACAAAATTTAAGGAAAACATACATCTTAATACTACTACAATTTTCCTATGTTGTATATCTTAGGTTGTGATTAAATCTTGTTAAATATTACCTTTAGGAACACTCTCTTGAGTCTAGTTGAGCCCAAAGTGAAGCAAATTTTATCCACTCTCAGCAATAAGCATATCATCACTCACTCTTTGTTGATGAGTTGTTCTATCTAAATTCAAGAATGACATATCCCTATACTTGAAGTTGATTGATCCCTCTAGAAGTGTGTAGTGATTTTGGGATCCAACACTATGTAATATGATTTACAAAATTATCATGAAGGCAATGGAATTGATATTAAAATTCATTCTTCTAAATATAACCTTAGTGGAGGAAGGAGGTTTTATCCAAGTAAAATAAATCCTTAATGAAATTATTGTTACTTGCAAGATTGTGTACTCTAATAAACAATGTAGTTATCAAACTAGACACAAACAACACATACAATATATTGGATTGGATTTTCCTTCGAAAAGTATTGAAGAGATTCATATTTGAAAAATAATGGTGTAACTTGATTTGGATATACATCTCAACTCCATTTTTCTCACAAATGGTGCACATGTAGCTTATAGAGTTCTTTTAAAATGATAAAATTATGACTTAATTTCTCTATATTTTTGTATAAATTGAAGATTGTGTGTTGAAAGTAAGAGAAGAATATAATTAAGCTTAAAGGCTTCTAATGTTGCATAAGTTGTTTAAGGATATCCTCGAAATAGAGGAAATTTTTGAATTTCATAGGTAGAATGACCATGATTAAAATCTATACTACAAACTCACTTTGCATAAATATGACCAATAATGAAGACTCCAAGAGCATTTTAAAATATATGAAGTAGCTCATAAAAAAATTCTTATGATTAAAAACTTTTAAGGATAGGAAATTTTCACTTTGAATTTGGGATCAACACACCTTCCAAAGTGGATGGTGGAGTAGATTTGAAATTTATATATGTGCTTATTTCTTTGAATATTACAAAAATTCTCTTTGAGGAGGCTTCTAAAATTAAAGCATATAATCTAAAGGTGATACTAGTGTCTTGATGTTGGAATTTTTAATATGTTATTATTAATAAAAATTGTAAAGTCATTTTCTTCAATTTTAGAGCTTACCAACAATAAGGTCTTATTTAAGAGTTATAATTTGACAAAGGGTTACTACCAAGTGAATTCTTGGGTGTTCATATTTTTTACAAGAATTAGAAGAAAACATCTATAGAGCAACCTATAGAAAAAAACCTAATCTAAGATACCTTCTTAGTAATAGAAATGATTGAATTTCATTGGGAGAATCATGACTAAATTGACATTACAAAATGTCTTTGCATGTATATGATTGATAATTAAGGCACCATGCATGTTTTCAAAATCTCTCAAGTAGCTCCTAATAAAATTCTTATGGTAAGAAACTTTGGAGGATAGGAAATTTTTGCTTGCAAGTTGGGATTGATATACCTTCCAAAGTGGATGGTGGAGTAGGTTTGAAATATATTGGTGTTTATAATAGAGAACTTAGTCTTGATAAAGCATGACATATTTACTCAAATGTTCCTTGTCTCTAGAATAGAACTCTAAGGAAAAAGTGTTTAGATGGGCTTGACAAAGCCTATTTATTTTTTATAAAAAAATTACCCAAGGCTCCCACATATGGAACATAATTAAAGACTATAGAATATGTTTCTAAAAATATGGCTTGAGATGTTTAGAATGGGGCAAAGGATAAATTAAGGAAAATTAGTAGGAGCTACCTCCCTCAAATCAAATTGAGGTATTAAATCATTGTAAGAAACCTTCAACTACTTAATGGTAAAAGTAGCTTCAATACTTCTACAAATTGGAAGGTAGCAATGCCTAGTTGGCTACTATATGGGAGTACATAGGCAAGGTGCAGGCTTTCATTAATACAAAAATTATCTCAATTGGGTTCTAAAGTCTTGTTTAAGGAGGAGGAAACCCTTCATTAGGTTGTCTCAAACTCTAGGGATTATTCTACCAAGATGGGTAAAGGTGGTTTTCTACCATTTTGTTCAATAATAGGGGAAATTGGCAGGGAAAAGAGATTTAGTCCCACTTTTGTGTGCCTAAATAAAGTTAGATCCTTTTCGTACTTAGATGCACAATACAATTTATTCATAAGAAATGTTCATAAAAAAGGGATTTTATGATCCTAACAATTATGTTTTATGTTTTAAAAATGAGGAAGATATCGAGCATTTAATTTTATTTTGACTGCCCATTAGCTTTAGCATTGAACCTTATATAAGCTCAATTTCTCAAGGGTGACCCCAAAATTTCTCACTAAATTGATTTATTATTAGCCTTTGACAAATAAAAAAATAGTAGTTAGAGGCTTGTTAAATGGGTTATAATTCAATCATCACATGGAACATCTAGCTAGAGAAAAATTTATGTGCTTTCATGGATCAAAAAATACATTATGGATATTATATTTTAAAAATTAAGGTGGACATCTAAGTGTATGCATGCAAATGATATAAATAAATATGCATAAAATAACTTATATCAAACCAAATACATGCACCTCAGAAGATCAAGTGTAGTATGTTGATGTGTTGATAGCTTGGATCTAGTTTCTCATTATTTTAATAGTATGATTATATGATAAAGATGATTCCATAGAAACTTCAATAGCATAACAATAGCATAAGATTGGATATTGCAAATGGGATGGAAAGCCTCTCATTTATAGAATTTCATAAAGTAAAGGCCAAGATGCATTAAGTGATAGATGGATAGGATTGGTTGAGGATTAGGGTTGGGATCAAAGTTGTAGTCATGTGATAAGTGTTACATGAGGGATAAGGTATAGGTTTAGGATTAGGATTAGGGAAAAATCTTTATGTGGATGGATAGGATTAAGAGCTTAAATGAGATGAATGGATAAGATGAAAAGTTAGTTTGACTTTTGGTTAGGTGTCTAGGTTCAATTAATCTAGACAAGGAGTTAGTTAGACATGTTAAGGGGACACTTGTTACATGAGGACAAATTAAAATTATGATCCATGTGAACAAGATAAAGGGCTAGGATTAAATTGACAAGGGTTGAGGAATAAAGTGGAATTAAATAATGGAAGAAAAGGTGATGGAAATTAATTCGCCTAAATTAATTTAGTTAGAGGATTTGCAATAAGGCTAGATTTAATTAAATAAATATAAATTTTATTTAATTAAAGGTGGTGGATAAGATTAATGGATAAATTAATTAAATAAATAATGAATATTTATTTAATTAAATATTATGATAGGTAAATTCAAGTGTGGTTAGATTAATGTCACATTTCAGGTGTCTACATTTTGCCTCTCTTTGAGATGGTGTTGCGACTAAGAGAAGTAACATTATTTCAAAGAAGAATAAAACATAGTGGGTGGGAAAGGGATAAGGACTAGTGGCATGATGCCCCAATAAATTTAACAAAGATGAGGAAGGATGATGAGGAGGTAGTGGTATGCCCTATCGAGGGGATAAGTGGGTTCAAAGAACACGAGTGTGCTCTTGAAATGGATGAGAGGACTAAAGGATGAAGGGTAAAAGGATAGAGAAAAATAACTAAGGATGATGAAGATATGGATGAAGAGGGAGGATAGATGATCATCATGTTGCAATGATATAAGAAACCTAGATTTGATATTGCACTTGATGTTTATGCATCAAGGTATAAAGAACCAAGATGGAAATGTGCCAAGTATGTGATAAAAAAAGTTCAAATGCAAACATATGCCTTATAGCACCATGATATGGAAGACCATGATTCCTTTGTGGCAGTAGAGTGCAAAGAATGTGATAAAATGAAAACAATGATAGCACACACAAGCAATGAGAAAATATGCACGACAAACCAAAAGCAAACAAGGACTATGCTCCAAGTCAAGCTGAAAGCTGATTGATTGATTGATTGATGATGATGATAACAAAGTTAATGATAAGAACAATGTGTACCCCAAGGATCGTGTTGTTAATGATAAGAACAAAATATGGATTGGGAAGGATGTATTCTTATGGTGATAATGGATAAATATATTTCAACTAATTTGGATTAAGATCATGGATTGCTTATGAATGATGGACTAGATTACAAGATTGGATTGCATGGATTAGGATTGATTGCATTATATGGACTAGATTGGGATGGTTGTATTGGGTAAGATGGAATTGGATGGAGGATAAAAGATAAATGGATTGGATATGATTGGATTAGATGGAGGATATGATGATATAGGATAAATGGATTAGAGAAATGTATGAGAACCAATGACAAGGGAGAATAAAGCCTTGGGAAAAGGATAGAAGGATAGAGGGGTTGTTTGGATGGAAGCTAGGGGAATTGAGTAGATGGATGGAAGGTGATTAGGATAGGAGGAGCACCAAGGAATATGTTTCAAAGGATTAAGATGCCCCACACTACAAGTAGTGGAATGGACGATGTAATTGTTGAACAAGACAACTGAGAGGGGGGATGAATTAGTTGTAGCAAATTTTAATCCTTAAAATATTCACTGAAACTTAGATCAATCACAAATCTTTACTCTGGTAAATAATTAAACATTCAATACAAAGGAATAAACTAAAAAGCATCACACATACACAATAATACCAAGTTTACGTGGAAAACCAAATAGGGAAAAACCATGGTGAGGATTAGCTCACACTATAGAGAATATCAAAACCAATTACAAAAGGCTCACTGCCAAAACAAGGACTCACTGTCCAACAAGGGTTCCGAAGGGCTCACTTCCACACAATTACACATAAGATAGAAGAGATATGTTACACAAATAAGACAATCTCAATGCAATAGATATTTCCACCACGATTCACTCAACCACTTGTAGACATGCATGAATGATAGAGTCCACCTTCAGCTCACTGCATCTGAAAACTCAACATTTAAGATTCGTATTGATCTGCCACACTCGCATCACAAACATCAATCTTGATCTATATCTTTCACTATCTCTTTACGCTTCTTTCACCACTAACTCATTCTGTATTTATACCATCTTCAACTTTGAAACATATCCAAAGTTGACCATCCATTATTCAATTTCAAATTAGGTCAGCGCCAAAGCATTCCAAGGTGGAATTAGCATGAGGGCGACCCAAACACACACTTGATGAGGACCCAAATAAGTCTCAACATGCTTCATTAACTTCAAGAGTAGTGTTTAACATAAGGTCAAACAAACCAGTGTAGAACACATAGAACAATTAAGCACACACAACCCTTAGCATGATCCAATCCTTCTTGATACTGAAATTATCTTCAACGTGATCATAACAACTTAACTCTAGAATCATAACTCATAAGACAACCAAAAATAAATCTGAACCAACAATATTTCTCTCGGACCTCAGCGAGATACACAAAAAACTACAGTTCACAACTGGTGAACATAACTCACACTATTCAACGATCTAGAAGCCCAAATCTTCGATATAGAAACTTCCAACAATCATGATCAACATATTTGAAACACACAAACATATGAGCAAATCCCGAAGCAAAACCCAGAGCAACCAATGAACACCTGCAACCTTTCTCCATTACAATTTTCTCAATATCCTTGAAATATACAACCAATAACCTACATCTATGGCATTAATGACAACTACAACTAGTTGATAACTAGTTAACCAATTGACATCAATGACAACACCTTCATTCTTGCAACAATCTCCCCCTTTGTCATTGATGGCACCACATGATGTGAAAAACCATCAAAGACAACATACTATCTCTAAACACAATTTTCATGATTTTTCTTTGTGTTTCTCCCCTTTATTCGATAATATCTTTTTTCACATCTTCCTCATCTATCATATCTCATCTCCCCCTTTGACATCAATGGCAAAGGAAAAAAAAAATTTACACTGATTTCCCCTTTTACATTAAGAACAAAATACTCTTTCAATGACAACACATGACACTACCTACTTCCCTTGAGAGGTAGCCACCAAAACATTAGTCCAAAAGAAGGATAGATCCATAAACCCACCAAACTGATGCATCTCCATGTGCATCTAGTTGAAGAAAGGAGGGGAAATGACCCAAAACTTCTCCCAGAGATAGTCAAAAGTATCTTTAGGAAAAGCCTTCATAAATATATCAACAATCTAATCCTTTGTAGGTACATACTAAAGCTTTACTTCATTCTCCACAACCTTCTCTCTCAAGAAATGATACTTGATAGATATATGCTTTGTCCTCGGGTGCATCACTAGATTCTTTGAAATGTTAATTGCAATTATATTATCACGGAAGATAGAAATAGGGTCGTCATAAATTACTTTGATATCTTTCAATGTTTGTTTCATCCATAAAACCTGTGTACAACAAGATGCAACAACAATAAACTCAGCTTCAACAATATATAAGGAAACTGAATCTTTCTTTTTACTCAACCATGCCAAATCCGCAACCAAGAAAGAATGCACCACCACTTGTACTTTTTCTATCATCCATACATCCATCCCAATCTACATTTGTATAAGCACTTAGTGTAAAGTCAGTATCCCTAGGATACCATAAGCCATAATCCAGAGTGCCATTCAAATATTTGAATATTCTTTTAATAGTAGAAACATGTGTTTCCTTAGGATCTTCTTGAAATCTATCCACAAGACAAACAACATGCATAATATCCGATCTAGTAATAGTCAAATACAACAAACATCCAATCATAAATCTATATTTGTTCCAATCAACTTTAGGTGAATCATCATCTTTACCTAATTTGCAACCAGTCACCCTAGGAGTGCATACCAATTTGGAACCATCCATTCCAAACTTCTTCAACATCTCTCTTACATACTTAGACTATGAAATAAAAATCCCTTTCTTTGTTTGATAAATTTGTAGCCCAAGAAAGAAATTCATCTCTCCAAACATAGTCATCTCAAATTCTTTTTTCATTTCTTCCGCGAACATCTTACACATAGTTTCATTTCCTCTAAAAATAATGTCATCAACATATACAACCACAATCAATATTTTGTCATTCTCAATTTTAAAATATAGATTACTATTTGTCATACCTTTCTTGAAACCTTGTTGAATCAAATACCTGTCTAACCTTGCATACCAAGCTCTGTGAGCTTGCTTCAATCCATATAAATCTTTCTTCAATATTGCAAACCATATCCAATTGATTTGATAACTGAAATCCTTCCGATTGTTCCATGTAGACCTCTTCTTCTAGCTCACTATTCAAAAATGTAGACTTAACATCCATCTGATAGACCTTGAAATATTTATGACTAGAAAATGCTAAAAACATCCTAATAGCTTCCATTCTTGCCACCAGAGAAAAATTCTCTTGAAAATCTATGCCTTCTACTTGTGAGTAGCCTTTACACACAAGCCTTGCTTTATTTCTAACCACTTCTCCATTCTCATTCAACTTATTTCTAAATACCCACTTTGATCCAATTATGTTTTTATTTGTTGGTCTTTGGACCAATTCCCAAGTTTGATTCTACTCTATTTGCATAAGTTCTTCTTTCATAGCTACCATCCAATGCTCATCTTTACATGCTTCACTTACAGTCTTTCGTTCAATTTCAGAAAGTAAACACAAATTTATCTCACCAACAACAACTCTACTTCTTGTCAATACTCCTTTTGTCTTGTCTCCAATGATCTAATTTTTTGAATGATTTTTCTGCACATACTTAGGTGTCTTAGGGGACACCACTAGAGCTTCATCTTCTTCTTATTCATTATGCTTCTCTTGCTCACCCTTCTATTCTTCCACAATTTCTTCAATCCTTATGGAATCAAGTTCATTAGATACATATCCATCAACATCAATTGAATTCTCCATTGCTTCATCAACCTTGACATTTGAGAATTCTACAATTTTCCTCAATCTTTTATTGAAACATCTGTAGGATTTGCTTTTAGTAGAATATAAAAGAAAAATGCCTTCATCACTTCTTGCATCAAACTTTCCTAAATCTTCTTCATCCCTTTCGATATAGCATTTCCTTACAAATACCTTGAAATACTTAACAGTAGGAATTCTTCTACACCATAGCTCATAGGGGATCTTTGTGTTGTTTTCTCTTGCTTGAATTCGATTGAATACATAAACAACAGTTTGAACAGCTTCTCTCTATTAAACTTTCGGTAGACTAGCTTCAATAATAATTGATCTAGCTACTTCTTGAATTGTTTTGTTCTTTCTTTCAACAACTCCATTCTGTTGAGGAGTTCTCAGAGAAGATAACTGTTTTTTTGTTCCATGAACTTCACAAAACATATTAAACACATGGGAAGTGAATTCACCACCTCTTTCAGATCTTAAGCATTTTATTCTCAAATTCACTTAATTTTCAACCATAGTTGATAATGTCATGAATCTATCTACTGCATTAGACTTTTCTCTAAGAAATGTAACCCATGTGTACCTAGAGTAATCATCAATCAAAAATATAAAGTACCTTTCACCTTGTAGACTTCTCACTCTTGTAGGACCACAAAGATCTGTATGAATTAAATCCAATAGTCGAGTAGTAGATTGTTCCTTTGATCTGAAATGATTTCTTGCTTGCTTTACAAGCTGACAATTCCTACAAATAGCATTAACAAGCTTTGTAATCCTTGGTAAATCTCTCACGACTTGAACTACATTAATCCTCGCCAAGTTATCAAAATTCATATGACACATTCTCCGATGCCATCATCAACTATCATTAATCTGAGTCATAAATTATCATCCATCAGCACCTTTAAGTTGATATATATTTCCTTCAGATTTCTTTCCAACTACAATAACTATTCCAGAGTCTTTCCTAATTTCACATTTTTCATCCTTAAATACAAGATTATATCCTTTATTGTACATTTGTCCAACACTCAAAATATTATGCCTTAATCCCTTAACATAGTAGACATCATCAGTATTATTCTTGCCATCAAAACTTACTGAGCCTAACCCACAAATTTTAGCACCAGTATCATCTCCGAACATAACTAAGCCACCATCATATTTTTTGAGTTTAACAAACTTACTCTTATCACCGGTCCTGTGATGTGAACAACCATTTTCAACAACCCAATAGTTATTTTCTTGTTTAGCATGTATGGCAGAGATTACAATACCTTCACTTTTCTCCTTCCTCGGAGGGAATTCCTTCACTCATTTTTTAGAATTAGCAGAAGTAGGTTCATCTTTTACAGCCAAGAACAAGCATTCATTGTCATCAGGATCTTCGTAATCAAACTCTTCATCAGAAATACTAGCATCCTTATTCACATAATATGCTTGGTTGATCTTCTTTCCTTTATTTTCTTTCTCATATTTTTGTTTATTCCTCTTAGCTCTTTGTAGACACCTCAAAGCATAATGACCTATTCCTCCACAACTAAAGCATTTAAAGCGTAACTTACCTTCATACTTACTAGAGCCTTTCTTCATCCTTCTCACAAAGTTAGCTTCCACTTCATCAAGATTTTCTTCATTGAGATCTTCAAATTTTGTAGCCTTGAAAGCAGTTTTTGATTTGGATCTATTTCTCAAGTTCGGCTTTCTCATCTCATAAGAAGCCAGAGTTCCCAATAACTGATCTTTAGTGTAAGTCTTGTAGTTTATATGTTCTTCAATAGCACATACCTATTCATTGTATGCATCAAGAAGAGTTCTAAGAATCTTCTTTACAATCCTGGATTCATCTACTATAGCACCAAGTCCTTGCATTCCAACTACTATCTCATCCAATCTTTGTACATAGGCTTTAACATTCTCATCTTCAGACAAATGCAGGAGCTCAAACTGTGTCTCCAAATTTTGTAACTTTTCTTCTTTTACCCTTTCATCACTTTCATGTACTTTTTCTAAAGTATCCTAGAATTCTTTAGCAATCTTTAGGTTTTGAACCTTAATCAACTCGAAATATACAAAAATATTCTTTAAATGAACTTCGCCTTATTGTTCGCTTCATGTGCCTTGATTTCATTAGGTGTACTCAAACCATTAGCAAGAGGAGTGTAAGGATTCTTGTATGATTTCTCCACATCATATCCACAAAACTCCAAATATTCTTCCATCAATATTTTCCAAATAGCATAATTAGTTTTGTTGAGATTATGGATGCATAGGCTCCTTGAAGCTGTAGTCTTCAATGGAGGACCTTTTCCAGGAAAGATGATCAACCACAAAGAAAGTGTTGCAACTAGGCATGCACAATAGAGATTCTATTGATATTGGATTGATTGATATTGATATGTTACAAATGAACAAGTTGCCTAATTATATAGGCAAGAGAGAAAACCTAAGATGCATGAGATGTTTCCATGTGCCTTGATCTAACAACATGTGAGCCCTATCTAGATGATTATTAAATGTTGAGATATGTTCTAGAACAACTCATCTTCTAGAAGGAATCTTATCCCTACAAACATGGAAGGGAATATTATCCCTATTTATTAAATGATTTATTAAAATGCAACCTAGGACTTAATTAATTAAATGCAAGACCTAAGTTAACTTATGCTAGTGTAATAATTAAATAATTAATTACACTAACACCCCCCCATAAGTTCAACTTAGGGAGGAAAATGCAATGATTATGCAAGAAGATGATGAGATCATGGGTCTCAGCTACGAGGCCATGTTAGGTACCCATTTACATGAAAAGATGCAAAAAATCTCCCACAACCGGAGAAAATGGGAAAACCCAGTGGTAACAAAACCCCTCTCCAAAAAGGAAAAGGAAAAAAAGTGAGATAGGATGGGAAGGGTGGAGGAATCCCAAATACCCCCCAAGTACACCATCTGTCACATGGATACAATACAATATCCCCCCATCAGAGGGAAAGAGAGAGATTATATAGCCCCCCCAGAAGATGTGATCACCTGCAAAAATGGTAAGTGTCTGAAGACAAAACATGATCCAATGTCGACAAACAAACCAACTGCAATTGTAGGGATGCTTCCCATTCTAGATAGGAATTAAAGGAAGGAAGGATGAATGTGGATGATGATATCTCTGAACTCTGCTCAAATGTCTCCTTGCCTGAAGATGAAGATGCCACAATCAATGAAGAGGGTGACAAACCAGGATGATGCAGAAACTAATGCTAAACAATATCCAAAGACAAAGATGGAGTGAAAATGATGGAGACTTGATTTCCCCCCCTGAATGAAGTATCCTCAAAACCACTGAAAGAAGCTTGAAGCCAATCCAATGGTAGATGTTGAAGAATCCTCAAATCCTTAATGGAGTAATAGGGAAGAAGTCTTAGATATGAAATATCTGAATAGAGGAGTGATATCCCCTCAAGAATGTCCTCCAAACCTATAGAAGTAGCCAAGTCAGTGATACCTAAAACAAAGCCATCCTGTGATGCCAATTCTGGAAAATTGAATGTGTCTTGATGAGTGATGATGGTGGAAGCCTCAATCAATGAATCTGGACAAGGAATCACTGAATGTGAAGGGATACCAATAGTATCTGATGGAGAAGAAGCACCTGAAGGAACCTTGTCAACCTCTTTGGAAAGATAAAGGCAATCAACCTCCTGCACAACAATATCATAATGGGGTACTTGATCTGAAGAATGGCATTCTAAATCATGACCATCGAGGAATAGTGGAGTATCTGAATCTCTGTAGATCTCCCAAAGCTTAGCCCAAAGGATATGAGGACAATCACAATGATCAATAGAACTCAAAACATCAGAATCAACTTGCATCTCAATGATCTCCAAAATAGTGTATATGTTGCAACTCCAAGCAAGCTCATGAATACCTTCACTTGGATGAGGAACTATACCATACAGATGAGGCAATAGATCAAGTGATTGGAGATGGTGGCTGATCCCATCTCGCCATTTCTTATAGTTACCCTTGTGCAACAAACCAAAGAAGGAGTATATGCAAGCCCCATAATGAAATTTCTCCACACAAAAAAAACAAAGACACTGACCTTCAACAACAAATAGAAGCTTCCAAATATGATGTGCAACTGAAGTGATGCTACCCAGATCAAAAAATATTTTCCCAAGCTTCAAGATGTCCAGGTTATTGAACAAATGCACCAAACTAAAAAAATCAATGCAAGAGTACCCGAAGCTAAAACTGATCAAGGAGGCTGGATGGATGAAAAAATCTCTGAAAATACTTCTTGATGTTACTAAAATCACTAAAATCTGATGAGTGGTTGTGAAGATACAAGCCTTTGAGTCTAAATTAGGGTTTTTACTTCAGTTGATTGTAGATTTTTTTGTGAGAAAAATTTCACAAAAATGGATGCCACCATTGGAAATTAGATGAAAATACCTTTCCGACGGTATCTTGTTTGCCAATTTTTGACACCGTGGGTGAAAGTTGTGATAAAATGAAAAAAAGGCCTTGATTTGGCACTTCACAGGCTAAACGGGTGCAAAAATTTAGCACCTCGGGCGCTAGCACCTGGTTGATCATATGACCATGGTAGAAATGTTGGAAAAAAAAGAGGCGTTGCTGGATAGGCGGCAATGAGGCTGAGCAGAGGGGTGGAGCGGAGGAATCTTGGTGGCGCCACTAGTGGATCAAACCCTTCAGTCATCAATCGATGGGAACTTATACCGAGCACTCGGGAGTGGTCAGACAGTCGGGAAATAAATGTTGGCCTCAATGAGAAGACCAGAAAAGAATGGCTAGAAGAACAAATGTCGGCTGAAAAATAGGCTGACAAAGAACTCCAGTGAACGGGGCCGACGGATGAACTACTAATGACCGATCAGTATGATGGAACATGCTGACGACGAAGCTGACCAAAGTACAACCCACAAAAAGGACATTGGACAAGGGTAGAGATCAACGGTGATGGCGGGAGAGTCGGCAGGGAGTTCGGCGATGTAAAGTGAATGGCAATCAAAGATTTGATGGGATGGGTGCCGACAAATAGGTACCTGCAAACTTTGTACAACCAGAAAAACACTTCGACCTCCAATAAATGTATGCAAATTGGAATATGCCGAAAACAATGTATTTTGATTTTTAATATTTCCAAAAGGAAATAAAAAACCAAAAGGATAATATATGTCGAAAATATAATAAAAACAAATTTTATGCTAATCGATTGGTATAATAACCCGAAATTATATAGTCTACAAAAAATATATCAAACAAATCTAATATGCTAGATGTCGACCATGAAAAATAATTGCAGTCGCTTCGTATTAATTTTTTTGCAAACTATATAAAGAGCCCACAAATTTTTGCCAAACTATATAGAGAAATTAGCCCTTTTTTTTTTGAAAAGCAAAATGGCCTGTTGCTAAAAACAAATTGCCTCAGAGGACAACTGAGAGGGAGGATTTTTTTTACTGCAAATTTGTATGGATCGTACAAGTTGATTTTGCAAACCCAAATACCTCTGATGCTCTCGGGTTGATGAATCTGATTTTGATGATTGGGCAGGCAATCCTAGGGTTTTGAGGCCTTTTGAAGACAATGGAAAGCTCAGATCTTACTCAATCTGCTTCATAAATCAACTTGGTCCCCAGGTGGAAACAAGTAGCCTTCAATGGAAACCTTCAAGCCTACAAGAATCTCGCACACCAACTTTCTTGATCCTGGGTTGATGTTTCACTAGACAAGCTCTGATACCATGTTGAGATTATGGATGCATAGGGTCCTTGAAGCTACAGTCTTCAATGGAGGACATTTTCTAGGAAAGATGATCAACCACAAAGAAAGTGTTGCAACTAGGCATGCATAATAGAGATTCTATTGATATTGGATTGATTGATATTGATATGTTACAAATGAACAAGTTGTCTGATTATATAGGCAAGAGGGAAAACCTAAGATGCATGAGATTTTTCCATGTGTATTGATCTAACAACATGTGAACCCTATCTAGATGATTATTAAATGTTGAGATAAGTTCTAGAAGGACAACTCATCTTCTAGAAGGAATCTTATCCCTACAAACATGGAAGAGAATATTATCCCTATTTATTAAATGATTTATTAAAATGCAACCTAGGACTTAATTAATTAAATGCAAGACCTATGTTAAATTATGCTAGTGTAATAATTAAATAATTAATTACACTAAAAAGTTCAATCGAACTTTGGATACTCATACGTAAATTTGACAGACATCCTAGACCTTAAGCGGTTAAGCTCTTCTCCAAGGAACCAAGCTATGATACCAATTTTTGAACAATACAACTGAGAGGGGGGGGTGAATCAGTTGTAGAAAATTTTTAATCCTTAAAACATTCACTAGAACTTAGATAAATCACAAATCTTTACTCTGCTAAATAATTAAACATTCAATGCAAAGGCAAAAACTGAAAAGCGTCACACATACAAAGTAACACCCGATTTACGTGGACAACCCAATAAGGGAAAAACCATGGTGAGGATTAGCTCACACTATAGAGAATATCAAAATCGATTACAAAAGGCTCACTACCAAAACAAGGACTCACTATCCAACAAGGGTTAACCACCCGGAGGGCTCACTGCCACACAGTTACAAAGAAGATAGAAGAGAAATTTTACTCAATTCAATAGAGATTTCCACCATGATTCACTCAACCACTTGTAGATATGCATGAATGATAGAGTCCACCTTCAGCTCACTACATCTAGAAACTCAGCATTTAAGATTTGCATTGATCTGCCACACTCGCATCACATACATCAATCTTGATCTATATATTTCACTATCTCTTTGTGCTTCTTTCACCACTAATGCATTCTTTATTTATATCATCTTCAACTTTGAAACATATCCAAAGGTGTCCATCCATCATTTAATTTAAAATTAGGTCAGTGCAAAAAAATTCTAGGGTGGAATTAGAATGAGGGCGACCCAAATACATGCTTGATGAGGTCCCAAATAAGTCCCAACACACTTCATTAACTTTGAGAGTAGTGTTTAACACAAGGTTGAACAAACCAGTGTAGAACACATAGAACAATTAAGCACACACAACCCTTAGCATGATCCAATCCTTCCAGATACTGAAATTATCTTTAACATGATCATAATAGCTTAACTCTAGAACCGCAATTCATAAGACAACCAAAAAGAAATCTGGAGCAACAATATTTCTCCCGGACCTAAACCAGATACACGAAAAAACTACAGTTCACAACTAGTGAACATAACTCACAATTTTCAATGATCTAGAAGCCCAAATCCTAGATATAGCAGCTTCCAAAAATCATGATCAACATATCTAAACCAACCGAACATAGTAGCAAATCCTGGAGCAACCATTGGACACCTACAACCTTTCTCCATTACAATTTTCTCAATATCCTCAACATATATAGCCAATAACCTGCATCCATGACATTAATGAAAACAACAATCACTTCATAACTAGTTAACCAATTGACATCAATGACAACACCTTCATTCTTGCAATAGGAAGAATACTGTATAAGGGATATGAATGTTAGAGAAGTAAGGCTATCATTGTCCAAAGCATGCATAGATTATTTGCTCCCAGCTCTCTATCAAGATCAAGGCTGAAAATGGAGAATGTATTTGGATAGGATTGAGAGATGGAGATAGGATAAGGGATATGAGATGGAGGATATGGATAGGATTGAAAATATCAAGTGGATAAGATGTGGTAGGTAGGATACATGATGTTTGGGAAGATCCTTAGCCTTGTCAAGATCAAAGGAGGGAAGGGAGGATGAACGTAGATAGGATAATGGATAGGGGATGAGGGATAGTGGAATATGTGGATAGGATGTGGTATGGATGAGGATTTACCACAAGTGTAGAGTGCAAGAGGATGGGGAATTACACATGACATTTTTTTGCCAGGTTTTCATCGCAGTACTCTCCCAAGGTGCCACAAGAAGTGGTTTTCACCATTGGATGAATTATTTCTCTTTACATTTTTTTTTTTAAATTTTGGAACTATAAGGATGAAGAAGGATAAGGATAGGTATGTGGATAGGTGGATTTAGAAGATATTGGATGGATGATAGGGGATATGGAGGAAGGACTTAAGCATTTAGTTTCATGGATTGTATCCCTTGAAGATGTGCTATAATTGACCATTACCATTGGAGGTATGCTCATAGACATTGGTAGTGTAGACATCTAAATTTGACCAGTTAATTTGGTCAAATGTATCCTTTTTCATCTAAGTATCCCCTTATTTTCATTAATTAAGTAATATTACTATTATTTAACTAATACCCCTAAAAGTCCTTTGAATCCCTAATGTATTTAGTTAAATAATTAAATACCTTACCATTTATTCCCATTTTCCTCAAAGAATTAAATAAATAATACATTTATTTAATTCCTCACATGTTACATGCTCCATCACTTTTTCTTAATCTTAATCCATCTCCTAATCCCATTATTAAGGGTGTGTACATGTCTAATCCATGATTAGGATGTGTCACATCCTCCAACTTTTGCAAGTTGGCTCTTAATATTTATTAGTCACCTAACTATCTTCCAATCATTGATTAACTAGTCTAATTGACCCCTTAGTCAACTCTCCCCATCTTCCAAGGAATTTTTAATTCCTTTTTGTCTTCCCAATGTCCTTTTGAGGAATTTTTAATTCCTCTCTCATCTCCCAAAGAATTTTTAATTCCTTTTTGTCTTCCCAATGTCCTTTTGAGGAATTTTTAATTTCTCTCTCATCTCCCAAGGAATATTAAATTCCTTTTATCATCCCCATGCTCATTAAAAAGTAATTTTTAATTCCTTTAGACAACTCTTTGATCTTAGCCCTTGATTTCTTGTCCTCCTTCAATCTCCACCCTCCATTTTGAATTTTCCTTGCTAAATGACTAACACTTAGCCATTTTGCAACCCTAGCCCTTCTAACCAAGCTCTCTCATTCTCCAGAAACCCTAATCATTCTCTCAAGCATTCATCTTGCATCCATAGCCATTATCATCCACCCTTGCATCCAAATCAAGCAAAAACAAGTCGTTATGTTGTCGAAATCAATCTAGGAGCACACAATCGAACGAATCAACATTTGTTCAAGTTAAACTAGGCTAATCTTGAGGTGTTGTTTTGTGTTGTTCTTTCATTGCATTTCATTTGTTTTTGCATCTTTAAGGTTAGAAAACACACTGCACACATTTATGGCATGCCCAGTGGGACCCACAAATGGGTCTGTTCTTTTTATGTGCTCTATTGTTTCATGTTTTATAGGTTCAAGTTACACACAAAGGTGATTCTACTAGTAAAACAGGTGATTCTGCAGCAACATGGGCGATTTTGCAGTCAAAACAAGTGAGCTTGCCTTAAATAGAGGCAAATTTGCATTTTCAGATTTGCCCATCTGTCAAACAGGGGAAAATCTACTCCCTGACTTGGGCGAGCCTGCTTTCTACAAATAGGAAAACCTGCCTCTGAAATAGGTGATTCTGCTGTCAGAACAGGGGCGATTCTGCATCAAATAGAGGCGATTATGAGGTAAAACAGTGACTTTAAGTTTTAGTTTCAGTGTTTGTTTCTTGTCGTTTTTAGGTACTGACCCCCTAACTTCTCCATTTGTGAGTGTGTCTACTTTTCACTAACGTTTGTGTAGTTGTTTCACATTTTTCCAAGGTCATAGGTTCCAACTACTAACATTTTATTGCAAAACGATCAGTCCCAGCACAACTAGTTTAGTTTGTTTGTTATTTTCATACTAGTTAGGTACACATAGAACTAATTAGAGGGTCAAATCTTTTTGTTTGTCATGCTTGTTAAGTGGGTTGTTGATGTATCCAATCCCCTTGCGCCATTTGGTGATCCTGGGTGAGGAGACATTGTAGTCCACTTTAGTCCATTTGTATTACCCAGGAGGTGCTAGTACATCTAAGCTCTCCCCTTGCACTACGTGCGAGCTTGGGGACCAACTTAAAATGTCTAGTATCTTATTTTAGTGGGACCTGCTTGGGGATTTCATCACCCCAAGGACTGATTCCAACCACGCATACCGACGGGGTATATAAAGGGGGGAGAACCAAAGTTGTACCCCAAACTAGTCACATCGTGTCTAGAAGAGCATTGAAGCTAAGGTGATACCTAGATAAGACGTGACAAGTTGGCCCAAGTTTCCAGTACCTCGCTAGGGCTCTTGACTCATACCTGTGACAGGATGGTGTTCACGGTTGTGCCTCACGTACCGTGCATATATCGAGGACTCCCTAGATCACCTTGTTCAGCCTAGATAAATGACTTTGTTTTCCATACCCTTCTCACTAATTTTAGGATTGTGCTACTTAAAGTGTCTTTTATGTGAAACCAGTGTATTTCTTTTTGGTTGTGTTAGCCTTACCTTCTGTTTGTTGCTTGTTGTGATTTTGTCATTTTCCACAGTTAGTTGTTTTTCATCCACTCTAGTCCAAGTCTATCAATTGGGTGAATTTGTCTTTATTAGGGGTGAATTTGCTTCTGTTTGGAGCAAACTTGTTGTCTACAGGGGCGATCATGTCTTTTGTCTGAGTCGTTTCGCAATCATTTCTTATCAAATTTTCCCCTTCTCCATAGATTAGGTGAACCTACACCCTGTTTGGGTGAGTTTTCCATTGTTTTGGGTAAACCTAATCCTTAAAGGGGCAATTTTGCTTGTTGTCTAAGTTATCATGTTAGTCAAATAGCCCATCACATTCACCTGTTTCTTCAAAAGAGGCGATTCTGCTATTGAAACAAGTGAAATCGCAACATTCTTAGGTGAATCTGCTCTCTGAACAACCAATCCCATCTTCTCTTCAGTTAGTTCGTTCATCTGTTCAGTCAATCCATTTGTCTGTTCAGAGATTTCGTTTCCCTGTTGGGAGAGTTTGTTTCCCCGTTTGTCAAGTTTGTTTCCCCGTTCAGAGAGTCTGTTTCCCCCATCAGAGTTGCATGTTTCCCCATTTTTCGACGTTGTTTGACCATTTTTAGATATAGGCAAGTCCGGGTGGTCCCATTTTTGCGTGAAACCATACTGTTTAGGAAATAGGCAAGCCTGCTAGCTGTTAAGGTGAACCTATCACTTGTTTGGGTGAATTTTCCTACTGTTTGGGTGACCCTGTCACTTGTTTGGGTGAATCTGACTGTTGTTTGGGTGACCCTATCACTTGTTTGGGTGAATCTGCTTGTTGTTTGGGCAACCTTGTCACCTGTTTGGGCAACCCTATCACCTGTTTAGGCAAATATATCTGTTGTTTGGGCGAACTTGTCACTTTTTTGGCTGAATCTACCTACTGTTTGGGTGACCCTGTCACTTGTTTGGGCGAATCTTCTTGTTGTTTGGGCAACCCTGTCACTTGTTTGGGCAAATCTAACTACTGTTTGGGCGACCCTGTCACTTGTTTGGGTGAATCTTCCTGCTATTTGGGTGACCCTGTCACCTATTTGGACGAATCTGTCTACTATTTGGGAAAACTTGTCACCTATTTGGGTGAACTTGTCACCTGTTTGGGTGAATCTGTCACTATTTTGGGCGAATTTTCCACCCAGATAGGTAAATTTTCCCAAAAGCAGACCTTCATTTGTCTTCCCGTCATCGTCATTCTTGTTCATCAACACTTTCTGAAAGTCATCGTTTCATCGACCAAATCACATAGATGATTTTTAGAACATCATTAGAGTCCATATCCATCGTCAAATCATTGAGCCCAATCACCTAGACTTTGTTTCAGGGGTTTTGATTTTGATGCAGATACTTCTAAAGGCCATAACTTTTGACTCGGGTGTTCGTTTGGGCTGAAATTTTATGGGTGTTTGAGTTATGAGGTGGCATGTGGTTTCTCAATCAATCCTTAGTCAGTTGGCCCCCATTTTGGCACATTTTTCAGGGCTTGAAACTTTCATCTTGACCCTAAAAATAGTAATTTAGTGTTTTTTTCTAGTTTTTAAAAAGTCATTTTCGTTAATAACTCATAACTGATGTCTCAGATTTAAGATGTTAGTTGGAAATTAATCCTACCTTAGTTTTTAGAAGTTTTTGGGAAAAAAATGGACTCTCAAATATATGCATGTAAAGTTACCTAAAGTGGCAAAATTTGACAATTTTTGAAAACTGCCAAATTTGGCAAAATCCAATTGTCAGCACCTTACGTCATCTAGTTAAAACCCCTAAACTTGGTTTAAAATCAATCCCGTCACATCCTCCAATCATCCTAATCTAAGCTTTAATCCAATTTTAATCTGAGCTTTAATTCAATCCCAATCTGAGCTTAACCTAAAATCCTGATTTGAGCTTTCGTCCCTTTCCATCCAAGATCTTCTAATATCGAACCAAATATTAAGATACCTTCTTCCATCTTCTTCAAATACATCCTATTTATATTTTCATCATCTCTTTTTTCCTTTTAAACATCCATATCCATCCCATCCAACATCATGAATCCTTATCCTCCATCAATGCAACCAAAAATAGTAGTCAAGGGAAACCCTAATTACGTTGATGATGATAATGAGAGTCTTGTTGATCAAGAGGTATATGACATAGATCCCCTTGATGCTATCATTTCTAGTAAGCTTTCCCCAACTGCTTTCCAAAATCCAATCACCCCTCTGAGCTATCTCGTTACGTCTTCATCCATGCTTAATAACGCTTCTTATGCTACCTTCGACAAGGGATATCCATTATCTTCATCGCTTGCATCTTCATCATATCCTTCCTCTACATCATTTTCTTATCCAACATCCATGTCTTCTTATCCCAATCCAATGTCTCAATATCCCTATTATAATCCCCCATCCATATCCGCCTATCCTAATCCAACATCCACCCCTTCTTATCTTAATCCTACATCTCTGTCAACCTATCCTAATTAGACATCCAAATCTTCCCGTCCTAATCTATAATCCCAGTACCTCTACTACAATCCACCACCTACATCCTCTAATCCAACATCCACATCCACCTATCCTAATCCAACATCCACATCTTCTTACCCTAATCCACCATCCCAATACTCCTACTGCAATCTACCACCTCTAACCTCTTTCCCTAATCCAATATCCACATCTTCTTACCCTAATCCACCATCCACATCCTCCTACACTAATCCATCATCCCAATATTATTTTCCTAATCCATCATCCCAATCTTCCCATCCTAATATGTTATCCCAATACCCTTACTACAATCCACCATCCATATCCTCCTATGTCACTCCATCTTCTACTCCACCATGTCCTAACCCTCCATCTAATCTTGATACCCACACTAATCCTAATCCTCCATCCAATCATGTTCATCCATCTAGTCCTAGTCCTACACCCATCCATAATCCTTCATTCACCCCTACCACACCATCTAAGCCCACAATATGCAAGTTCCTCACTCCAGAAGTTCTCCATGGACTCGTGACAAAGAATATATCCCCAACTCCACACCTTGAAGTCATGGAGCCATGCCATCCCAATCCACCATTCATGGTCACTAGTGATGAGAGCCTTCTCCCTCCCACACCTATCATTATTGTTACCACTCCTAGCACCACTCAAACCATTGAAACCATCACACCCATTGAATCCATTGAAGCCCCATCTCCTCCTTCGAGATCTACCAAACCCATAGAAGATAACCAAACCCAATCACCATCTTCTACTCCTAGATCCACCCAATTCATCAAAGACACACAACTCCAATTGACTCCTCCCACTCCTACCATCACTGAAATCCATTCCCATGAACTTTATGAATCCCCCATCCTTCCATCTCCTCCACTTGAAGAGTCCTTCCAACACTCCATCATCATGCCTCCCACACAAGATGAGTCATGCCAAGAGCTTGATCCAAAGCATACCAACATATCCCCTTCTCCACATGAAGATCCTGCCATCTCATCCAATCCACCTCAAGATCATAGTCCTTTATCTACTTCAGCCCATGATCCCATTGTCACTCAAGATCCAACCGCTCCATCTCATGAGCCCTTGTCACCCGCTGCCACAATCCTAGATCCTATCATATCACCTAATCCCTCTCCTGATCCCTTGTCCCTCACTCTTCCTGATCAAGATGTTGCTATCCCATCATCCCCATCTCATGATCCTCCATCACCGCTTAACCCTACTATCCCCACACCACTTTTATATCCCCTTGGTACTCACACATTCATCCATGGTGGTTTCCTTACAGAAGAGGAACCGAGCATATACACCACCCATCCTCCACCTAGTAATGGAATTGCATCATTCTTCCAAAATAACAAGCATCCTACTATAGATCGAATGCTCGGGAACATGAACTATCAAGGAAAAGGTTTAGGCCTTCATGAGCAAGGTATTTTTTGCATCCATGTCAAAGAAAATCCGCACACACAAGGTCTTGGATACATCTCTCAAGACTCACAATATAAAAATGTTGGTACAACCTCTATACGTCCTCAACGATCCTCCAAAAGAATAATAGGCTCTTCCCATCATTCCACTAAACAATTTGTCACCATCCCCCCTCCATCATATCACCTCAAAACAACCATCCATATTCCTCCTTCATCTACTCCATCTATTTTGGGTCCTTAAGTCCCTCCATCCACCGTCACACATTCCCCACATACTAAGTCCATTATGGGCCCTTATATCACAAAATCACATCCTCCATCTCGTCCTATTCCTCCTTTTATCCATCCATCACCTATCCATATCACCCATCATAAACATCCCACTCTCGTTTTCCCTAATTAGGATCAACAAAGGCACGTACCTACACATCCTCCATCCACATATCATCCCCAAAATCCTACCTCCATCACTCCATTCATGTTTCCTCCACATCATCCATCTCCTTGCACCCATCCCATTGCTATTAAAAGAACTTTGGATGCTAAAGTAAAAATGCATAAATCTAAACATCCACATAATTGAAATCCCATCATGTCCCCTTAAAAAGGAATGATGAAGAAAATAAAAATAAAATCCAACATCCAAATCAAACCCATAGGCCACAAAGGCCCACCAAAGCCAAAATCAAAACCATGTGGATCCCAAAGAAAAAAGATGCAATGCCTTCAAATGAAAAATTTGTACCAACATCCAAAGTTGCTAATCCAAAAGATAATTATACACACCCTCCATCTCCTAAATATATTTTGGGTCCTTATGTCCCAAAGTTCTCCATCCCATCTCCTCCATTATCCCCACATCATCCATCCACTAATCCTTCTATCATTTCACCTCCACCACCATATGTGGCAATGTTGGTCCTGAAAACAGTTCCCCATCACACATCTACCACATCATTTCATTTGTACACTTTCCAACACCCCATCCATTATCCCACATATCTCCCACATCAAATCCCTCTAATTCATCCTCTTGCATAATCCATTTATCCTAATAAGGTTGTACCAACATTCAATAGTCACTTCACACATGGGATCTTAATACCTCATATGGAACTTGATGCTTGAGTCCTCCATCTATCCACTTATCACATGTCTTCCAAATCCACTTATTCAAATCCATGTCCTTATCCATCTCCCTCTGCATACTATCCAAAAATTCAAAAAATTCAAAAAAAATAGTAAAGAGAAATAATTCGTCCAATGGTGAAAACTTGGAAGAAAAGCGCCTTGGATAAGTACCATGATGAAAACCTGGAAACCAGGCATCATGTAAATCCCCCATCTAGTTTACTTCCACACTTGGGGGCAACTGCATCCCCTTCATCCATCTCCTCCGACTCACCTATTTTCCACATCTTTTCTGTCATATCCCATTTATCCCAACCCCTCCATCCTCCTTGTGATCTTGACATAGATAGGGGAAAAAATATATACATGCTTTGGACACCTCTTGGCATACATTCCCATCACCTATACACTATCCTATCCTTATCCACATCCATATACCTTCCCTATCCACCCATCATGCTACCATCAATCTCCCTTCCTTATCCATGCATCCTATCCATATCCATCACATTTTCCTTATTTTCCCATCCTTCTGTCTTCCATCCCTCCTATCTCATCATACATGACATATCTAGAGCAAGCAGGGCATCTCCTTCTTTGTGACATAGTCCTTGGATACATCATTTGTCGATCCTATCATCCCTTCCATATCACTATTACTATCTCCCCATCCTTATCTTCCTATCCATCCAAACAATCCCTTCCATCTTCCCATCCTTGTCTTCCTATCCATCTAAATAATCCCTTCCATCCCCCCATCCTTGTCTCCCCATCCATCCATCCAAACAATCCCTTCCATCTCCCCATCCTTATCTTCTTATCCATCCATCATCTCATCCCTTCCATCTCTCCATCCTTATCTTCCTATCCATCCATCATAGCATCTCTTCCATCTCCCCATCCTTATCTCCTTACCCATCCAAAAATGCTTTTCATCTCCCCAGCCTTATCTTCCTATCCATCCATCATAGCATCCCTTCCATCCCCTATCCTTATCTCCCTATCCATTCACCTCTATCCTCATCCCATCTCATAATCCCTTGTCATTATTATTTGGCTATAGGCTTCCCCCCATGCAACCCAATGCCATCTATTTCACGATCATCACTCCCACCTCTTTCACACATCTTTCCAATCTCCTATCACTTCTCATCACTCATCTCTCCATCATGTCATTCTCCCAATTCATCTTTTGATGATTTGGATAACTATCCCATCTCTAAGCTACACATGATCACCACCATCCTATCCAATAGTTCTATCTTGTCTCATCATATCGGTCCCATCATTTCATCCACTTATCATGGTTATCTCATCATCCTTTATCCATAATCGGTTGTCGACTTTGGTCGAACTACGTTGCCCATGTGCTTTCACATAGGCAAGGTTGATCATTTGATCTGCCTCTGGGGCTTTTATCCGTCCATTCTTTTTCATCCATCGTGGCCTCCATTGTCCTCTTTCTGCTTTCTCCATGGTTATCTGTCATCCTTTTATCAAACTATGAGGGCTCTGCACTTTTACATAGGCAAGGCTAATATTTGATCGGCCCTCGAGCCCCTAGGTCTGTAGGGTGTGTCAGTCTTGTGTCATGTCCCTTGTGTCCTATGTTGTGTCATCGAGTATTTCCCTATCTAGCTGGTTCTTCATAAATGAGATCCACTAGTATCATAAGATTCAATGGGTTTCGAGTATCCTGCATCATGTTGATCTCTTTATTTAGTATCCATCTTTGGTCTTAACAGGATCCATCCTTCCTAATTAGACTGCATCAATCCCATCCACCCTTTTGATCCTATGGCAAAGGAAATTTGAGATTTATTGTGATCTTTTGATTCTTTTGGATTTTTTTATCATTTGAGCTTCCTATCATACCTCGTCAAGGTTGCCTTGATCCATCATATCATGGTGCATTTTGACTAGAAAAGATAGGGGCATATATTGATCTTTTTTTTGTTGTTGTCTGCTTGGTTGTCCCCCATAGTACCCACCAAGATCCCTATGGTCTTTTGTTACACTAGGGAATCCTTTGTGCTTGTGGTTATCCCAATGCCTAGCCTAACCAAAGTTATCATGACTTTGGGGTATTGGGATAGCCTCCTTGTTTGTTGTGTCAGTCCTATGCATGTGATACGAAGTCACCTTGGTTCTTCATACCTTGGTGCATAGTATCTCATGCTATACCAAATTTAGTGCTCATTACATGGCAGCATAACACAAAATAATTAACTTACTTGATTTGGTTACTATCAATTTATCCTTCATCACTCTCCTCATCTATCTATCCTATCTATTTTCATCCCTCAACTATCTTCATCCTCATCATTTCATCATCTCTTCAATCTTCTTAGGATAATATAGATTGGTTATTCTAAGAATCTTTTCCTTCATCATTTTCATTCATTTCAACCATCTCACATTTCCATCCAATCCTAATCCATTCAATCTAACACAAATCATCTAATCACATCCTTGGTCTTGTTCCTAGCC
Organism: Sequoia sempervirens; assembly: GCA_007258455.2. Lineage (NCBI taxonomy): Eukaryota > Viridiplantae > Streptophyta > Pinopsida > Cupressales > Cupressaceae > Sequoia > Sequoia sempervirens. The sequence goes on along the minus strand of VDFB02264359.1, from coordinate 190,997 downwards.
TTGCTACAAGCCTTGATCCAATCATCATTATCGTCATCATCATCAGGATGTATCCTTCTCTATCCTTTGGTGTTGTTTTGGGATGTATCCTTCCCTCATCAACAACACTTTCATTATCATCATTGGGATGTATCCTTCCCTCATCAACAACACCTTCATCATCATCATCAGGATGTATCCTTCCCTATCCTTGTGTTTTTTTGGGATATATCATCCCCTCCTCAATAGCACTCCATCCATCATCAACCCATTTTGTCTTGTAGCTTGACTATGACAGCATCACCTTTTTCCTTTCATCTCCTATCGCTCATCATCCTCTCTTATCCATCACTTCGCATCATCTTCCCCATTTACCCTCTCACATCACATTTGTTCTTCATCTCATCCATTTTGAGAGCACACCCATGTTCTCTTGAACCTGCATGTCCTCTCAAGGGGGCATCCTCAATCCCTAATCTTCATCTTCACTCCCATCATCCTTCTTCCTAGTCACTCCTTTGATGACAACTGGGACATCTTTCCCAATCTAACCATGTTCTTCCTGGTGCTATCTTTTAATCTTCTTTTAAATAATGCTACTTTGTAACACCATCTCAAAGAGGGGAAAAATGTAGACATCTAAATTTGACCAGTTACATTTGGTCAAATTTATCATTTTTCATCTAAATATCCTCTTATTTGCATTAATTAAGTAATATTACTATTATTTAATTCATACCCCTAAAAGTCCTTTGAATCCCTAAGGTATTTAGTTAAATAATTAAATACCTTACCCTTTATTCCCCTTTTCCTCAAAGGATTAAATAAATAAAACATTTATTTAATTCCTCACATGTCACATCCTCCATCACTTTTTCTTAATCTTAATCCATCTCCTAATCCCATCATTAAGGGTGTACACATGTCTAATCCATAATTATGATGTGTCACATACTCCAACTTTTGCAAGTTGGCTCCTAATCTTCATTACTCACCTAATTGTCTTCCAATCACTGATTAACTAGTCTAATCAACCCCTTAGTCAACTCTCCCCATCTCCCAAGGAATTTTTAATTCCTTTTTGTCTTCCCAATGTCCTTTTGAGGAATTTTTAATTCCTCTCTCATCTCCCAAGGAATATTAAATCCCTTTTCACTTTCCTAAGGAATATTAAATTCCTTTTATCATCCCCATGCTCATTAATAAGTAATTTTTAATTCCTTTAGACAACTCTTTGGTCTTAGCCCTTGATCTCTTGATCTCTTGTCCTCCTTCAACCTCCACCCTCCATTTTGAATTTATCTTACTAAATGACTAACACTTAGCCATTTTGCAACCCTATCCCTTCTAACCAAGCTCTCTCATTCTCCAGCAACCCTAATAATTATCTCAAGCATTCATCTTGCATCCATATCCATTATCATCCACCCTTGCATCCAAATCAAGCAAAAATAAGTTGTTATGATGTCGGAATCAATCTCAGAGCACACAATCGAACAAATAAACAAGGCCAACCAACCAATCGACTTGAGCAAGGTAACATACTTTGTTTTTGTATTTCATTTTGTTCAAGTTCAACTAGGCTAATCTTGAGGTGTTGTTTTGTTTTGCTCTTTCGTTGCATTTCGTTCATTTTTGCATATTTAGGGTTATAAAACATGTTGCACATAGGTAGAATGATGGTAAGGGAGATGAAATGGATGGGAATATGGAGAAGGATATGGATCTATGTGAAGGAATGAATGAGAGGGATGGAAGGATGGAAAATAGGTGTTGGATAATGGATGGGTTGATGGAAGGCTCATGGATGGGTGGATGGAAATGTTGTCAAGACCAACATTAGCACACACCTTGAAGGGTGATTGAGTTGTGGAGGAGAAGTGGATTTTAAAATTATAAATTGAGATGGAGTGGATATGGATTTTGGGACATAGAGGACCAAAATATATGGATTAGATGATGGAGGATTTGTAGATGGGGTAGCAGACTTAGAATTTGATGAAGTTTTTGGATTAGCAAGTTTGGATGAAAATTTTGATTTTTCTTTGAGATGCATGGCTTCTATGAGTATTTTAGGAATCTACATGGTTTTTTTCTTTGATTTCATGGGCCTTTGGGTCCTTTTGTATTTATATTTTTTATTTTGGATCAAAATTTTCTTTGTTTTTCCATGTCTTTTTGAGGGGACATGTCGATCCTTGTATGTATGTGGATTTTTGGATTTATGCATTTTAGATTTGGAATCCAAATTTCTTTCAATATCAATGGGAGTAGTGGATGGAGAGGAGTTATATAGAGGTATTATGGATCGATCAATGTAGGTAGGATTTTGGAAGGGTTTCAAGGATGTGTGCCTTTGTTGATCTTGATTGGGAATTTGAGGTGATGGATAAATAGAATAAAGGGATTTTGGAATAGGAGTGATGGGAATAATGGATGGAGGGATATAAGAACCTAAGATGGATGGAAGAGATGGACTTGATTTTTGGACATAGGGACCCAAAATATATGGAAGGGATGAGGGATTGGACTTTGGAACATAAGGGCCCAAAATAGATTTGGAGGATGAGGAATGTGAATGTTTGGATTTAGATGATAGGATTTTGGATTTCAGATCGATGGAAGGAGTACCAACATCTAGAGCCTTATAGCCAAGGCCATGATAGTTAGGATTTTCTTGGATTGGGATGGGTTGTACAATCCTTGCTCATGGAGGCCTAACCCTTTCCCTTGATAATGCATAGTTTGACAAATATTTTTTCCAATGGGATACTTGTTATTTTGGAAACAAGGCGCGAGTCCATTTTGAGGAAGATATGACATAAAATGAATAATAGGTTCTTGGAGAAAACTAGGTTGGATGAAGTTGGAAGAACCCATTTGATAGGTGTGGGGTTCATGAGTAGCTTGGATAGGGGTAATGGGATCTTGTTGAGGATTATCATCATGACATGGAGATGAAGGGATGTTATGATATTGACTTGGGGAAGGATCATGTGATGGGGTGGATGGTATAATTTTCTCTTGATTATGATATGGAGATGGATCATGACATGGAGATGAAGGGATAATTTTATCTCGGCTTGGATATGGATCGTGTGAGGGAATGGATGGTATACCTTGCTCTTGATTAGGAGATGGAAATATATCATTAGATGGGGTGGAAGAAATGTCTTGCTCTTGAGATGGAAGAGGATAATGAGGTAGAAGGGGATCATGTGATAGAATGGATGAGGCATCTTGATCTTTATTATAAAAGGGATCATTAGATGGAAGTGGATCATCTTGGATGTCTTCAACAAAAATAATATCATGTCAAATATTGGATTATCAAAGATAGCATGATCAAACATAGGATTACCATGGACATAAAAAAAATTGCATGGAGTGGATGGTGATGTTTGATCTAAGGTTTTTTGTTCATGGAAATGATCTTTATTTAGGCTAGGGTACATATGGGTATGCTTTGTATCAAGTTCTTAACATGTTTGTATTTGTGTGGGGGAGGAAGTTTGGATATATTATTCAACTTGGGTGGGTGGATGGATGGGAGATAGAGTTGGATGCATGACATGGGAAGATTGTACAACTTTATTGGTTCTTGGGAAAATAGGCTCCTTTACTAATATTCCTTTGAGGGAGTTATGAGAGACATGGGATGAAGTGGATTTGTAGGATTGGGGTGATGTGTATGGTAAGGATGTAGGTGATATTTGAGGGGAACTTTGGATGGTGGTTTGGCTTCCCTTATTAAAGGAAGATGGAGGATGAATATGAGATGGATTAGTATTTGGTGGAGGTGGGGATGATGGATTTTTTGCACCAATACTAAGGAAGTACCCAAGCGTGGAATATTTTTCATTTTTGAAGTGGTGAGTGAGGATGAAATCGGTAATGGTGGACGAGGATGATGTGGATGGTAAGGATATGGGTGGGACTTGAGGGGAAATTTGGATGGGTTTTGGTTTCCCTTGTCAAAGTAAGGTGTAGCATGGGTAATAGGAGATGGATTAGAATTTGGTAGAGTTAGGGATGATGGAAGTTTTACACCAATGCTAAGGAGGTATCTAAGCATGGCCTCTTTATCATTATTGAAGTGATAGGTGAGTAAAAAATTAGTGAAGGCTTGGCGATTGGAAAATGGATGGGTAAAGTATTTGATATATGAAGAGGTGGTGGATGGGGAAAGCTAATATTGGTCCACAAGAATCTCATTATCATCATAGGGATCATATTTAGGTCAGTCAACAAGGTTGTTCTCATAATCATCAATATACTTGAGGTTGACCTTGAGTGTGATATTTGGTTTTTTTGGGGTGTGATATGGGTTCATAATGTTGGATTGGGTTTGAATGAATAATGTTAGATTAGAATAGATTAGGTCAAGGATGGAGGATAGATTAGATCAATGATAAATTTAAGAAACTCCCCTTAAAAAAATATATAAAGTTTTGGCGAATCTTTCATTTTTTAGGAAAAAATATTAATTTTTATTAGCGAATCTTTCATTTTTTTGAAAAAATAATTAATTTTATTGGCAATTTTTTTGACATCACTAAAATTTTGTAGAAAATTTTGGCGAATCTTTAAAAATAATAAGAAAATGCATTAATTATGATGGTGAATCCATCCAATCTAGAAATAATTTTGATGGAAAAGTTGGGGCCCGAGGGTCAAAATTATCAATGGGTTTAAGGAGTATATTGTAATATTTACTTGGGCCACCATTGTTTCAAAATATAATATAATGACCCTGCTTATATTCTACAAGGTACAATGTACCCACAATCTATAATTCTCATAGGGCTCAAAATTGATTTTGGATCATTGATCTAATGACCCTCATTGTACTTTGTGAGGTAAAATATACCCACGATCTATAATGTTCATGAGACCCAAAATTGTGAGCCCCATGAGCATTATAGATTGTGGGTACATTTTACCTCGTGGAATACAACAAGGTCGATTAGATTATATGGAAAATCAATGGTGGAAACTAAATATTAGAAATATGGCCCTAAAGCAACTAATAATTATGATATACTATTGGCGAAACAATATAGATTTCTACTATAATTTATAAAAATTAGGCGAATCTAAAATAATCATGTATCGAATATTGTGGAAAATTTTAGAGTTAAATTTTTTAATAAAATAAATTATTTGGCAATTTAAATAAGGCTATAATAAAATTCTGTAAAAATGTGGTGATTCAAGTCACATTATAGCTCGAACTATTAGCCAATTGGTGAATATTAGCCACAAAAATCACTAGAATAGTGGTTAGACATGGTGGAGGATTGATTGTAAGAGGAAAGCTTGGGATTGATTTTTGGTGAGGATGGAAATTAGGATGAATTAGAAATGAATTGGGTATTAGAAGAATAGGACCTAAGGATGAGGATGGGGGATGAGATTAGACTTGGGATAAAATGTCAAAACCCTAAAATGATTTGATTTGATTAAGGATGATTCTCTATACTTAAGATAGATTAACATTCTTAAGTAAGAGTTGATTGGATTTTATTTCTACTTAAGATAGGAAAATTTCTTAAGTATTAATTGATTGGATTTGATAACTATACTTAAGATAGACTAACATTCTTAAGAAACTTTATATTAAAGATGAAATCAACTTAAGGTCTTGATTTTTGATTGGGAGATTGGATTTGAAATGGATGATAGTGGATTAACGATATGATCCTTTGCTGAATGATTGGATGATGATGAAAGGATATGGGACAAGAAGGAGATTAATTTATTAACCAAATTTTGATGTTCAAGTGATGATTTTTAATTAAGAATTTAGCGATTGGATGTATGGTTGAGATAGATAAATGGATAATGGATTATTAGATTTTGGATGAGTATAGATGGATTAGATTAGGATTTTGTTGGAATGGGATTAGGTTGAAAAGGGGATTGGATTAAGATGATGATGAAGGATGGAGACTAAGGATGATAGTGAAGGATGTGTATTAAGGATGATGATGGCTAGAGGATATTAGAACCAAGATTAATGATGAAATTGGATTTAGAATAGTGGATTTAATGTGGATCATTGGAGGATGATTAGAGAATGGTTAGGATAAGGATTAGAAACTTGATTGGATTAAGAAAATTAATTAGGATTAGGGTCATAAATGATGGATTAGGAATGGATTGGGATGATGTGTGGATTGGGATGAATTGGATTCGATGATTGAGGATGATTAGGGAAAGATAAATGATTAGGATAATTAAGGGGATAATTAGGATGATTATGGATGATTAAGATGAGGTGATAAAAATAAATGATTAGGATGAAGAGGGATGATTAAGATGATTAATGGGGGTGGTTAGAATGATTATTAGGGATGATTATAATAATTAAGGGGGATTATTAGAATGATTACGGGTGATTAGGATGGTTATGAATGATTACGGATGATTAGGATGAGAAGGATGAGAAGGGATGATTATGATGAGAATGGATGATTAGGATGGAAAGGGATGATTAATATGGGAACATGGAAGAAGTGTACTGCTATTGCATTATCATCGACAAAGGCTGAGTATCGAGGTGTCGTGTTGGCTAGTCAGGAGGTTTTGTGGCTTCGTCAGTTGATGACTGAGTTTGGATTCCCTTCCACTCAGCCCACTACTCTTTGGTGTGACAATCAGAGTGCCATTCATATTTCACGCAACCCAGTGGAGCATCAACATACTAAGCATATTGAGAACCACATGCACTTCATCAGGCAGCTCATCCAGGATGGTGTTCTCAGCTTGGAGTATTTTCCTACAGATCAACAGGTTGCATACATCTTCACTAAACCTTTGGCATCGCCTCGTTATCTTCAGTTGTGATCAATGCTTGGGGTGAAGGAAGTTTTCCTTGGGGGGTCTTGAGGAGTCCTCCTTCCTTCATTAGTTTTTTTCTTTTCAGCTTTTTCTCTCTTTTGGAGAGGAGTTTTCTCCCACAAGGTTTTTCTCCTTTTCTCCACTTGTGAGAGTTTTTTGTTTTGTACATGGGTACCTCATTAGGCCTAGTTGTTGGGACCCATATTTTGCATGTATGCTTTGGTTTGTACCTCCCTAAGTTGCACTTAAGGGGGGGTGTTGGTGTGAATAAGTCTTGTACCTAGTTCATTCCTTTACTAGGGACTTAGGGGACTTAATTCACATGTTAATTTTACTTAGGATATTAGTTGTCATATCTAGATAAGTATTAGTTGTCTTATCTAGAATTTCCACTTTCCTAGGTAGTTATGAGTTAGTTGTCTCATGTGATAGGATTAAGACACTTGTCATGATCTTGTCTTATCCTATCTCTCATCCTTGCCTTTATAAGCAAGGCATCTCTAGCATATTATTGAATTGCATAGCATTGTATTGTATTGCATTGATCATATTGTATCATATTGCAATCCTTGTTTGGTGGAATAGCATCTTCCATTTTTGCTTCTCTCTATCTCTTGTGGAGGTTCTTTGGTGTTGCAAATTGAAGATCTTGGGTTGATAACTCCAACATTATCTACTACCACCAGAATGGCATTATGTTTATTCCTGGACATAGGCAATCCTTGCACAAAGTCCATACTTACACAAAGTCCATACTTATGACTTGCCACTTCCTCTTTGGTATATCGTGTGTGTATAACAAGCCTATAGGATGATGATGCTCAACTTTCACCCTTTGACACTCAAGATACATTTCCACAAAATCACCCTTCATTCCCTTCCAGAAATACAATGGTTTTACATCAGCCATCATTTTCGTCACTCCAGGATGTCCAGAGTATAGTGCTTCGTGTATTTCCTTCCATACCAGATTTTTTAATTCCTTACGTCTGGAACATACATTCTACCCTTATATCTAATTAATCCATTAGGTTCAAATTGAAAACCTTCATACCTAGAATCTTGTGGAGTATTAGTGAGTGCTTGCTTAACTTGCATGTAATACTCATCTTCCTTTCACTTTTGGAGAACTTTCCCCTTAAAATTGGTTTCGATTGTTACAATAGAAGCAATGTGTCATCTTTGACTTAATGTGTCGGCAACCTGATTTTCTTTTCCCTTAATATAAATGATATTAAAATCATAGTCATCTATTAACTCTAACCATTTTCTCGGCCTAGTATTCAAATTAGGTTGAGTAAAAATGTACTTTAACCCATTATGGTAAGTTTTCAACTCAAAGGGTTTTCCTAACAAATAGTGCCTCCACATTTGCAATGCATGAATCACAACTGCTAATTCTAAATCATGTGATGCATAATTCATCTCATATGGTTTCAACTTCCTAGATTCATAAGCAATTACTTTCCCATCTTGCATCAACACACCTCCTAACCCTTCTTCGCATGCATCTATGATAACCGTAAAGTTACCTTCAAGATCTAGTACTTTTAAGATTGGTGTGGTGGTTAATTTCTCCTTGAGTAGGTCAAAATCCTTTTGACACTTCTCAGTCCATTAAAATCTCTTTCCTTTCTTTTGCAAAGAATTAATTGGAAAAAAAATCTTAGAAAACTTTGTAACAAACTTCCTATAATACCCTGCCAAACCCATGAAACTTCTTACCTCTGACACATTCTTAGGTATAGGCCACTCAATTACTACTTTGATCTTTGTTGGATCTATAGCAATTCCCTCTACTGAAACCACATGACCTAAATAATGTACCCTCTTTTTGAAGAATGTACACTTGGATAGTTTACTATACAACCTATGTTCTCTCAAACGTTGTAGGACCATTTCTAAATGCTTGCAATGTTCTTCCTCATTTCTGAATAAATCAATATATCATCTAGAAAAACTAGTACAAAATTTCCAAGGTAATCCCTAAACACACTATTCATTAAGTTCATGAATGTTGCAAGTGCATTTGTTAAACCAAAAGGTAAAACAATGAACTCATAACGTCCATATCTAGTTCTGAATGTAGTTTTAAAGATATCTTCATCTTTAACCCTCAATTGGTGATATCCAAATCTTAGATCTATTTTAGAGAATACGGTGGCACCCCTCATTTGATCAAAAAGGTCATCAATATGTGGCAATGGATCATACTTATTCTTAACTGTAGCTTTGTTAAGCATACGATAGTTGATGCACAAACGCAACATTCCATCCTTCTTTTTAACAAAGATGATTGGTGCTCCCCAAGGTGATACACTTGGTCTTATCAATCCTTTCGAAAATAATTTGTCCAATTATGTCTTAATTTCCATAAGTTCAGTGGTTGTCATCCTATAGGGTACCTTAGAAATAGGTTATGACCTTGGGACAATATCTATAAAGAAGTCAAATATTCTTTTCAGTGGTAACCCCGGTAACTCCTTTGGAAACACATCCGAAAATTTCCTTAATATTGGATACTTCTCCATATCTAATTTTCTAGTTTCTTCTATTTCTCTATCTTCTAGTTCCTATAAACTTTGGAACTCTGAATCATCTCTATCCTTCCCAAGTTCTTCAATCTTTACAATGAAGAGTTTACACCCTTTCTTCTTAGCTTTTAAAAGTTGCATTGTCATAATTTTTTGAACCCTAACCTCTCTAGGTATCCCATGGAATTTAACTTGATTCCCAAAATCATCTAGGCATTCTACAATCTTAGCATGGAAGTCTACCTTAGCCCTATGTTTCCACAATCAATTCATACCTAGGATAACATTATACAATCCTAGAGGTGCGACATAAAGGTTAGCTTCTGTAGAAAAACTAAGTAGTTCTATCCTAGCCTCGAATAGACATTGATCCACCTTTGCTCTTGTTTGGTTTGCATACTCTACATTCCAAGACATTGCCATGTGTCCCGCCTTTCTAGATAATTGTTTAGCTATTCTAGGTGAAATGAAATTCTTAGTTGCACCAGTATCAATAAGAATAGAAATAGGTGATCCAAATAAAATACCTGGCATTTCAACAGGAGTTACTTGGTACTCTGCCTGACGATCGTCCACTACTATATGTATCTTATGCTGAAACATTGCTTGTTGAGTGGGTAATGGATTACCATATGGTTGTGATCCAGAATTTTTATTGGGACATTCACTAGCATAGTGATCCCCTCTGCATATAAAACATCCAATAGGAAGTCCTCTTTTCCCTATGGTTTCTCTAGACTTGTTAGTATTTTCACTAGCCTTATTGGTATTACCCATGCTAGATTCATTCCTTTTTCGCTCTCTCCTAAACTCTTTTCTATTATTGCGGAATCTTTTCCCATTTCCTTGGATCATTTTGCACAGATTCCTCCTTCTTAGGAACTATCTTGTTAGGAACTTCCACATCCTTCTTTTGCTCTTTTCTTTCTTGATGAGTGGAATTAGCCCTAAGCTTTTACTCTTGCTTAATTGATTTCTCATATACAAGATTCATTGTTATTGGACCATTCATGTCCACTTCTCCTCCAATCTGAATATTGAGTCCCATTATAAATTTCCTAATACGAAAGTGCTCATCCATATGATATATGGGAACATAGCATAGAATTCAGGTGAACTTCTCCCAGTATTTGTTGACCAACATGTTACCTTGTTTCAAACCCTGGAAATCCAAGAGTTTTTGGTTATAGTAAAGTTGTGGTAACCATATTTTGTGGAAAATCTCCACAAATTCTCCCCATGTCAACTTCCATGAGTTGATACTAAGTTCCAACTTCTTGTTTATCCACTAATTAAAGGATTCCCCTACTAATTGATACACACCCCCATGCAGCTTTAGTGACCTCATCATAGTTTCGTATTTCAAAATACTTTTCCATTTGTACTAGCCACAATTTAGCCTCATCACCTCCAGCACTTCCATCAAACTTAGGTGGAATTATCTTCGTCATGTCCATAGAAGGCGTAGGTGATTTTTCCTTCTCATGATTAAGGGTTTCATTATGCCCATGGGAAGAATTTTCTCCCTCATGATTATTGGCAGGTACTTCCTTTTCTATCCTATCCTTAACTCTTTCTTGTTCAAGGTTAGCCAACCTTGCCAAAATTTGGTCAAGCCTAGCCTCTACTCCTGTGGTTCCTTGTCCAACCTCTTGAATTCCACTGGGATTAGTTCATGTCCTCACCATGCTTATGTGATTGGTTTCTACCTATTGGCATTTAAAGTCACACCTTTGGAATGTGAATTTGAAATGGACAGCTATGCACAATTAAACTGCTCTTCAAATTAGGAGGGGAAGCTCCCTCTTGCTGATGGTGTTGAAAGAAAGTAAACTAAAAACTAAGTTGCCTATCTTTTTTATCAGCTAGAGCACAAGGTTTATAAAACACAAACGTCGCAACTGAGATTTTCTAATTTAAGAACTTCAACTACGACTAACTTAAGCTAAAGACGTTTCTAACTTCTCAAGTAATACGCAAAGCAAGAGAAACTAGAAATGAACAAGGTTGATTTTCTGAAAAAGTGCTTCAATGAACTCTTTCTCAACATACATCTACACACTTCAATGTAAGCTGAAATTAAGATCACAAAAGCATAACACAAATAACGGAAATTTGAGACGTTATACCAAGGCAAAGGAGGCTCATGATTTTATTTCTCATACTTTTGGAACAAAATCTACTACAAACATGCTTGGAACAAGAGCTTGCAGCTAAAGAGGCTTGCAAAACTTGTTTTCACACAAAAGAGAACAGCAATTACAACTCCTTGTTGGCTAAAAGAGACTCAACAATTCACTATCATAAAACAATTGAACAACACTGAATAACAAATAGAAGGCACTTAGGCTAAGCGTTTTGTTATCACTAGCATGGTTAAAGAAAACTAATGAGAAAAGGCTCTTATTTATAGGCAAGAAGAGGATTAGGGAACCCTAAAATCTCCTTGCTTTCACAATCTAGGGCTTGCTTAGCAAGCCAAATTTATTTCTAAATCTAGAAAGAAGATAACATCTAACACCTAAGAAAGCAAAAAAAGCGGGAAACGCCAACTATTACATTTATCTTCTTTCTCTTCTTCAAAGAATGGATAAGAATCGCTCCAAGAATAGAAAGAAAGCTTCTATATGAAAGCCATTTTAAATCTCAATCACATCCGCTAAAAAGCAGGAAACTGTGTCCCGGTTCGGTGCATCTATCCCATCAATAGCAAAGCTGCGTTTTTCCAAGATATCTTCTCCATTTGCAATTGATCTCAAGAAATATTTGACCTCATTGGCCGCTTTTTCAAATCTTGTTGACATCCTGGTAAGGTGATTCATTCTGCCACCAACTTTATTGCTGCTATCATAGTTGTGAACAATACTCAAAAATTGAGCGTGCACTTTGTCAAGCCCAACGTAAGAACCATCTTCAAGACTGTATCAAGAAGGAATCTCTATGACAAACTCATTGATTAAGAGAAGAGCTTTGATCACCCTTTGTCTGTAGGAAATAAACTCCTCGGATATCCTCTCATAAGTTTTAACCTTGAAAACATGACGCTCTCTCCAAGCAAGGATCTACCTCTTGTGTTCTTTTGAAGTCATTGATCCATAGGCTATATTTAAATCAGCAATGATGATTTCATGCCTTGGTTTTACTTCAGCCACTAATTGTTCAAACCCTTGGATACCTTGACATAGCTCATGAGCATTTTCTCTCAACTGAAACTTTTGTGCCAAGATCTCATGTCCTCTGATAATGAAACTCTCAATCCACTTTTGAGTTTCTTTCCAATAAATGACTAGCTATCTCAATTGATGATGATCAGTTGGTGTCTCTAAAACCTGGGGCAGCAACTGGGTTGCCTGTGAAGTACCCTGGACAAGATTAGAAATGAAAAGCCTGAGCTATTGTATTTCAGCCTTGAGGGCTACTTTGTCTTCTCCGTCCTTGATCACTCTTTCTTGAAGGCTTTCAGACACAACTCTGAATAGACTAACATCTGCATGTCTGGTGTTTTTACCAAGATTAGCCTTGACCATCACAAAGTCATCCATCTCAACTTCATCTTTGTTCTTCTCCTCTGGGGGTGATGCAGTCTCCATGACTATTTCACCATCAAGATTCCTATCAAAGTGAACTTAATTCTTTGCTTTCTTCTTAGGAGGTTCCTGATAGATGTTATCAAGGTCATCAAAATTCACCTGATATGAAGGTCTTCTTCTTACCCTTCCCAAGGAGCTCTCAAGCCAAGAAACGGTAGTATCTTTACTAACTTCCTTAGGAGGTACAATTGCAATTTCTTCATCATCTTCAATATCAAGGTCAATGTGGATTGGTGAAGACCCAGTCAGTGGTATGGAGTCATGTGCTAAGGGCACTTCTTTTGTCTCCTTCTGAGGTATAGGTTCTTCTGGAGGAGCTTCTGCTTCAACCATTGATGGCTCCTATATGACTATACCTGAGAAGTCTAGCCTCCTTACATTTTTGGTTGACCTACTGCCCTTCACACCATCTTGAGACTGACTTACGCCTTTCCCTTTTGATTGTGCTCTGGAAGAGGAGGGAAGTGATGACTGTACCCTTAGCGGCTCTGCTGCTAGTATGGATTTATTCCTTTTGAGAACTAGGAAGACCTTGCTATGTTTGAGGACTTGCCTCATCTTTTCTTTGACTGAGAGGGATTCCTTATTAGCCTAATTGACTTGCGAAAGGGGTTGATCTGCAATTCCCTTTTGGGCATACATCGGGAGTAACAAATCCTCATCATCATCTGAAAATCCTTTGATATCCTCTGATAGGCAGTCTTTCATCTGGTGAAGAGTGAGTCTCCTGTCACTACGCCTCCACACCTCGAACTCATCTATACAATTGGCCCAAATATCTTCAAGGGTGGATATGTGAGCATAGTTTCTCTCAAGTCGACCAGGGTAGACACCATGAGGATCATATGATCGTCTCTCGCTGTAAGGCTTGAGACCAAGTTTGTCTAACTCATCTCCCATTTTTTTAGCATTTGTTGTTGTCCTGCATGTATAGATTCCCAGTCCCAATGGAAAATTGAGGGTGGGTTTCTTTCTATTCCTCAAGAATGTGTGGATATTGTGTGCTTGCCTTAAGAAGTCCATGAAGACAACTTTGTCTGATGGGTACCTTGGTAGCATGAGCAAAGCACCGGAATAGCCATAGACTCTGAGATAGGTGAAAGTAGGAAACTATATGAACCAATCTTCCCACTCTGCCATCGTTGCCTTGGCGACTGAAGAGATACGGACGTGCAATTAATTGTCCAAGTCCCGCACTATGTACATTAGGAAAGCCTCATTCACCCTCTTGTAGTGATGCAGTGACTTCGTGAATTCCAACTGAGGATAGTAGTTGTAGATATATTGTGCGCTCAATGCTCCTTCAGTGTTCAACCCTTTGAAATGACCTTGGTAGGCCACCAGGTAGACTAGGTAATAAACCATATGGAACTCATGAATATGGAAATATTTTGTTATATGCTAATGAAGGTTGTCACTGATCAAGGTGGGCCAATCATAGAACTTAGTCTTCTTCATGATATGGGGTATCGCGTAAAACATCCAAGACTGAAACTTGGTAGCATCTTCTGATCCGGTGACCCTATTGGGCAAGGTGATTATGATAGCAATCTCATCTTTGAACTCTCCTCGCCCGACGTTCTTAGGCAAAGTCTTATGCTTCTCTTTCATCCACCTTTGTGCAATCTTCTTACTGTACTTGTCTTTGTGCATTTCCCATATCCTCTCACATTCACCCTTTGAGATAGTGACACTTTCAGGCCAAGGGGGAATGGAAAAACATTTCTCGATCATATCAGACTTCAAACTACAAATCAATCTGCCATCAACTAATTGAATCTTCCTTGTAGCCGGTTTGTAATGCTTGATGCAAGTGATTACGAACTTGAGGCTCTGAACTGATATAAGAATAGACGTTGCAAGGAGTCTACAGTGTCCCGGGTTTCTGATGGTAGTGTTGCATGTGCTCTCCAAAGTGTGTAGATCAAACACCGGCTTGATATGATGCAAGTTCATCTCAGCTATTTTGATGAAATCATGGTAAAGAGATAATTTGGTCTTGAATTCATTGGGAGTGTACTCCATTTTGAAAACCTTGAAGAATGACTATAAACTCGCCTAGGTTCAGACAAGTTCTGAGCAACTTACTATTTTTAGAATGCTGATTTTTCTTCCTCCAATGACAAATTTTTGAAATTTTTTTGAGATATGGGTTTTGCTCAGAATTTCATTGCAAGACAACCCAGATCGTCTGTTTTTAAATTTTTGAATTTAGACTAAAAAAGCAACAAACCCTAATTTCTTCAATTTTTCACGAAAAAAGTTGGCACCTGGGTTTTGTTCAGAATGCAATTAGAAATGGACCCAGTTGATCAGATTTGAAAAACACTGATGGTTGATCGAAAAAGTAGCCAACCCTAGAATTTGAAATTTTCTTGAAAAAAGTTGTGATATGTGTTTTCTTCAGAAGACTGATTTGAGAGGACCCAAATGATTAAAAATTGAATGCACTGAGGATTTCACTGACATGCAAAGCAAAAAGCAGCTGCTGCAACTTAATGAATTTCTTGAAAATTTCTTCAGAAGAATGAGATAACAAGACCCAAATGGCTGAAAATTGAAAATCTTGGCCTTCTTCAAAATTTTGATCTTTTGGATGAAAAGGGTATGAAAAAGCAAGGCCTTATGCTACTGGTCTAAAAATTTGATGAAGAATTAGCAAACTTGAGTTCTTGAATCTTGAAATATCACTTCAAACTTGTTGCTCCAACTTTCTCCTTTGAGTGCTACCTACAAAAATAATGAGAATTACATTGAAGAGAGGTGTTAAATAGACTTAGGGTTTGAAACAGGTCTACTTTCTTTTGCTTTTATCTTCAAAAACCCTAAAATTGGTCTGTTCAATGAACTTGGACATCCTCATCCTCTTGCAATTTTGAAATTTTTGAAAAGTTTGAAAAATTCACTAAGGCATTGAAAGTTGGGTGCCCTTCTTGACTAGGGGCACCCATTTGCTTCAGACTTAACCATTTTTCTGAGTTTTTCAACTTTTCTTCCATTTTGACCCCTGGTTTGATCCTGATTTTTGGATGTTCAGTTGATTCAGTGAACGATCTAAATGATTCATTGCGAAGCTCGACTAAATCTGAGAAGATAGTTCTAGAGGCGTCTCTGGGGAAAAACTATGTTTTGACCTTCAAATTCATGGGAGCCTATTTCCTCCAGGGGCACCCATTTTGTCCAAAGTTAGCCATTTTTTCATGATTTTCAATTTCTTCATTTCTCTCTGATCTTCTGATGAAATCTCTATTCTAGGAGCTATATTGATCCGATTAACTGGCTAACAAGTTCACTGGATAGCTTGGATGAAACCAATGAGGTGATCTTAGGCATATATTGGCAAATTCCATCATTTCTGACCTCAAAATTTTGGGCGCCCTTTCTCTCCAGGGGCGCCCAACTTGACCAGACTTAGCCATTTTTAGCATTTGTTCATCTTTTCTCTTCTACAGATGATCATGCCTGATCTGGTGACCCAGAGCTTGGATTGGCTGATGGCTAAGCTTGTCGCAAAGCTGAGAAGATTTTGGAGGGGGTTCTTTGGGAGCAACTTCATCAAAAAGTTGAATTTGGGCCTTCAAAATCTTGGGCGCCCTTCTTGGCTGGGGGGGCCCAAATCAACCATACTTAGAATATTTTCTTGCATTTTCACCTTGCTTTTGATTTTCAAATTTTCACTCTCATCAAACCCTTTGTTCAGCCTTTTGCATCTAATGACTGTCATCTTAGATTGACGTGCTGGAGATCTTGTTGGAAAGCTTGATCAAATCTAACAAAGTCACGTTAGAGCTTCACTAGCGGATTCATTTGTTTGGACACTCAAAAACTTGGGCGCCTTTCTCCTTTAGGGGTGCCCATGTTCTCTAGACTTAGAAAAAATTTCATTAGATTTTATCTTCAAATTCAAACCTTCATTTTATACCTTCAACTTTGATTTGAATTCGCCGGAGATTAGCCAATAGGATGCCCTGATGAAGATATATGTTGCAAAGAAGACTGAATTCTGGAGAGATTGAGCATTTTAGAAAACCCTAACTACCGGATTAGGACCCTGAAAAATTTGGGCGCCCAAAGTTCCCAAACTTAGTCAAATTTTGGTGATTTTCATTCTTTTTCATTCTGACTTCTATTTGAATCCTCCTTGTTTGATTTCGAATCCCAAATGACTAGATGATCCTATGACTGTATCGTTGGATTCGTAGCGAAGCTGGAAGAAGAATGAGCAAATTTTCTTGGAGGCTTAAACCCGAATTTCAAAATTTAATGCCCTAAAAAGATGGGTGCCTATTCTCTGCTGGGGCGCCCATGACAAGCAGTGTTAGAATATTTTTCATAGTTTTCACCTTCTTTCCTCATTCTTCGCACTTTCTTACCAACTCACCTCCTGTTGAACACCTGAGTGTTGAATCTGACGCATGGTAGCTTCCTAACCTCCATTGATGACATCAGAGCTCCTCATATGCTTCTGAAAAAGCATAATAGAGCCACTAGGGAAAAACTGATCTTTTTGATATTCTGACTGCACCAGCCTGATATGGAAGTATTTTGAGCCAATCAAAATCAGTTTGAACTCTAACGAACTAACTTTCTATTTTTAGAAATTTTTTCTAGTATCAGTTTCAAAACAAACCTAGAAAAAGTTACTATTTTTAGGAAATTTCTAAAAATAGCAGTTTTCCTAAAAAGTAGGGATGAAAAACTAAGATCTGGGTTTTATAGATTAGGTCACTCTGAGCATACCCAGATCGTCATATTTTGGAAATTTTACATTTTAACCCCTCATGCAAGACATGCACACCCAAATTTTGACCTTTTTGACAGATTTAACAAGACTTTTACTCATTTCTTCAAAATGTCTAAGTGTAACAAAAAATTTAATTTTGGGGTACAACACTACCTGAATGTTTTATCCATGTTAGACTAAATTATGTTATCAATTATCTTATGGGAAACATAAAAATAAGCATTCATATGTACACAAGAATTCCACATAAGGTTAAGCACACGCTTCTTTTGATAAACACATAATTTTATTCATTTCTTGAGGATTTCGATATCCTTTCGATTACATGGAGTGACTATTTAGATAGTCGAGTGGAGAGTATCCTTCAGATTCACTCTCAGACACATAACTTAAAGGAGTATAACCTACATACTAAGACAATTTTTTTCCCTATCTTTTCGTTCATCTCTCATTTGTTCGTACCTATCCCAAAAAGGATAATAACCTTTGGATTTATCATCCAATACATAGTTTCGAGAGGCAATGTCAATATGGTGTTCATCAATTATGTAGTCTACACTTTTTGCATACATTTGTTCATGAGACCATTTCTCATCTTGCAGTGTCCATGGTACATATCCCTTGGACTCATTACTCAAAGAAATTGCTATTACTTTAGCCAATGGTAGAACTCTAGGATCGCTAAAGATGAATGTCGGACTAACACTTTCTTTTGAAGGCATATCCCTGGAAAGTGGTAATGACTAAGACTTTTCTGGTGAGATGGTTGGTAGGTAATTGTACATAGCCTCCATCTTCGTCTTCCTCTTCACATCACTGATCGGAGAAAGTGTGTGACTAAAGGTTTTGGTCTCACTCAACAAGATAGCATTATCGTAGTTGGTTCCCTCTATGATTCTAACGATGGCTTCTTTTTCCTTCTTTTCCTTGAGGTAGTACTCGTTTCCTATTACTAACTTTCGAGCTGTTAATCTGAGATGCACCATCCTGGCACAAGAATTCACAACATTAGATAATGTTGGATGGAAAGAATGACGATCACATAGGTTCCAGAGCTAAACCTAGTACCTTTGATACCACATGTAATGTACTAACCCTTCTATGAAGTAAAAATTTCTAATTTACACCATATGAGTAAATAAACTAAGTAATAACGCCATTGCAATAAAAAAATTATTTTCTTTATTGATAATTTCCAATCAAAATGCATAACATACTACAACATAAATTCCTTTTCATTTTGTATAATACATCAAAGCAGAAAACATACATTTACAAACATAGCTCAAAGAGCTTTAGAAAAAATAATTGTAAGACGGTCCAAGATCCTTCCTTTCAAATCTTGGTTCTTTTGTCACTTGTTGTGGAGGAGAAGCATCACTCAAGTGTTTTCCGCCAACCACGGACTCATAATGCGGTCCCCCACACATCTATCATTCGATAGATAGCCCTTCCCTTTGACGAAGAGATTGATAGAGTAACCAATGACAACAACCAACTGAGCATAGTGTTGTGTCCTACATAACTAGAACTTGTAATCCCACAATCTGTATCTAACATGTAATACTGGATCATGGTGAACTGACAGTGGACCCAAAGGTCACCACACTACTTTGGCCAAAGTGTTTCATTTAGTATGTTCTACTAAGGGTCATCTATCACATACACTACTCAAGGATGATTTGACTTAGGGCTATCTTAAGTTACACATAGGTATTTCCTTCAATGGATAGTCCATCATCCCATATAACCTACTACCATATTAATCTACTATGAATAAACCTACTTAACTAGTAAGTTCAAAAGCTAGGAATTTTTCGTTCAATGGATAGTCCTTCATTCCAAAGATAACCTATATACTTGGATAACCCTACTTACAAGTAAGTAAACAACCCCCTCCCATACTAAATTATCTCTCCTAGGAGTAAAGACAAGCTTTCCTAGTTAAATCAATAACTTAGCTAAATACACCATATGTGCTTTACATGTTCAATCATACCTAGTATATAATACCTATGATAAACACCCATCTCCTACTATGGAGTACTTAAAAACACAATATGAAAACAACATAATAGCTTTAACTTCTTTTTCAAAATAATCTACATTCTCTTAATGCATATATAGGAAAAGACATCTCAACCATGCATGCAAGACACATCAATCAAAGTAAAATAACAAAGAAGAAGAGATCCTCGTGCCTGTTATCGCTTATCCAACTAAAGACAGCAATGCAGCCCTTTCCAATCAGCAACTAGCTTAATAATCAGTTTCTCACAAACAAATCTATCTCACTTGTTGATAGCTTACTTCTCTTGAACAACAATGATACCTCTCACTCACAAAAGAATACTCTCTATATCTCACTACAAAAGATATATATTCTCTTGGGGAAAGAATGTGTCCCTCACAAATGAAATAGTTCAACTATTTATAGAGCAACCAAGCAACCTCAAATCCTTCAGTTTAGGCATGCTAATGGATAGCAAGCTTCATGCAAAGAAACACATGAAACCTATCAGAAAAGGTGGTGAATCCTCAAGCTAATACTCAGCTTATTCACCTACAGGTCGACTTGTTTTGTGACAGCAACTCAAGACTAATTCAATCAACATATGCAAAATTTGAATTGAAAAATAGAAAAAAATTCTACAACAATTCAAACTCAAAGGTAGTGCCAATTTCAATTCCTATTCCTTCATATTTGGTTCGGTAAAACTCAGTCAATTCCCATTTTATGACAACAGGTTTCCATCGATCCAAAAGGTGAATGAATCGACTTGGCAGTTTAATATGTTAGACAAATTCAAGCATAGACTTAATTAAGGCATCAACCAAGTCAAGTATATAATAGACAACAATATCAAATGTAATGCAGCATCTCATATCGCGTGCCATTCATTATGATAATCGATTTCCATTAACAGTCTAAGCTATTAAATTGGCCTTCATTGACATAGTCAATGTCGACCTCCATCTCATAGTCTATCAACTACAAAATAGCCTTTAATATGTCAGCTTTAATGAATAAGAGATAGTCGATCTCTATTAACATATATAAAATGCTTAATATATAAATTATATACATATATATATTTAAATACTAATGTATTTATATATATATGTGTGTGTGTGTGTATTTCTATTAATATATATATGAGTACAGACAAGATAGTACTTAATAAACACATTATATTGAATGTATGCATATATATATATATATAAATGTATATGCCTCTATGTACATGTATGTGTAGGTATATCTATATCGATGCATCCATATGAGTGCATCCATTTGCCAACGTACACATGTATCGATATACATATACTTATGGATACGTGCATATTATACATATATATATGTTCACATCCTATTCACATATAGCCATTCATGATTACCATCATATTGATAAGTGTTTACGTGTGGTACATCTATGCATATGCATATACGTGTTTTTAGATCTCATTGACATGCATGTGCATATATGTAAACATACTTCCACGTACATCCCACTTGTCAATATAATCGTAATAGCACAAGATCTCACAAGCTCAAATAGACAACATCACCCAATGCATGCAGAAGTAAAAAAGACTCCCAAATGTAGACATATGACTAGGGATGACTTACCTATTACCCACAAACTAACTCAACTCAATCATTCTAATGTGGTGTGTGTATATACTCAGATAGTTTACTTTTACTAGTTACCCGACCAAGATCTTCTCCCAAGTGATACTTTCCCTCCACCTGGAGGAATGGAACACATACCTGCATCCACTAACACATGCACACAACAATCAATTGTTCATAACAATATGCAACATACATAACATCTCCAAAGTTAGAATAATAATAATTCAATAACCTTTTATTCACAAATATGCAATTTTTCACCCTGAATAACATCAACTGAGGTAACATCAAATGAGACAACACCAAATGAGATAACATTCATATTGATAACAAGGTACAAACATAATTTATTCATCTCCATAATTCTCATTACATTCAAATTTACCCTATGCAGTAATAGTAAATAGTAACTACACAACTGGGGTGTTACAATTGGAAATTTCTATGATATTATCACTACAACATAACTCAAAAAATGAATGTTAGTGACATCTATGTGTTAGAATTTTTGTCATTGATGTCAAAGGAACTTAGGCATTTGATGGTGATGATTGATGGAAAGTTCACCATGATGCAATTCATTGATCAAAGAAGATTAAATCAAGGGAATTACAAGAGCAAATCTAACCTCACTAATGAGGGCTACATCGCCCAAACCCCACACAAAACACAATAACAAATAACAACATAGAAAATGCAAGATAGAAAACAACCCAGTTTTAATTATTTTTCGAAAATGAAATTACAAATTCAAAAATTACAGGGCTATAGCCTCATGGGCTTGATTCATTACATCCAAATACACTCTAAAAATAAAATATATTATTCGGAGCCACAATCTACACTAATGGAGCCACCTTATACAACCTCCACTTAACCCTTTTATTTTTACCCAATAACTGCCCTAGAATGTTCTAGAAAGTGTAGCTTCCCCTTTTGTTTTGGCGCCAAAAGTCTCACCATTTGATTTCTTGCCTAGGAAGATATTTTAATGAAATTCACTTTTTAGTGGGGTATCTTCTTGGGGTCATAACTTTAGACTCGAGTGTCCGATTTTCTATTATAATATATCATTGGAAAGCTTTTGAAGAGATTTACAACTTTGAAACCATTAGAGATCATTAGCTTTTCAGGGCTTTTAAGGTTTTCAAATTTGAATTTGAAGCTACATTGGAGAAATTTCTCAGGATGGAAACTTTAATATCTTCCAAACCATACATGGTATTAAGACGATTCTTCCGCCACCGAAAAAAAAATTCAGTTCTTCTCCTTGGGGTAAATTTTTAGGTCCATATGAGCCATTTAGGTCAACTTACTAAAAATAATAAGTGATCTTTTTACACCTTTTTTGACTTTTCATTGTCTTACACCCCTTAAGTGCCATCATGGGAATCAAAAAAACCAAATAAAATAAAGAAAAACATTTTTTTGGGTGATGCAAGATTACCCCTACACCATTGGATGCTCTTGCATCAAACACCTAGGGTAATTTGAAAAGTGACCTTTCCACTTCTCAAGAGTTAGAAGGAAACCAAGATGGTTAACCTCAACCTCAGACAACCATGATGAATCTTCAATAGTCCTTCCTTTCCATTTAACTAGATATTCTTCATACTGTCTATTTCTTGTACTTCTACCCACACCGCTATCTAAGATTTCTTCTATCTCTTCCTTCTTTGAAGTAGGTGCTGGAATTTTCCACTGTTCTTTTATTGACCCATCCTTTGTATCACCTTCATGATACTCTGTCAAATCAGAAATTTTGAACACAGGAGAAATGCTTATTCCACTAGGAAACTCTACCTCATAAGCATTTATTGAATCATGCTTCTTCAGAATCTTGCACGGTCCAAATTTCTTCATCTTTAACTTGTATGTATCAACTAGAAACCTCTCCTTTCGCAAATGAACCATGAGTTCATCTCCTACCTAGAACTCCTTATACCTCCTTTTTTGATCTTCCTTAGCCTTATATTGTGAGTTCATCTTATTGATATGTTTCTTCACCTCTTCATCCAAATTCTTCAGGTGCTCAGCAAAATCTTTAGCCTCAGCACTACTCTTCTCCCCCTTATCCATCTTCCTTAGTTCAGAATCAATTCTTGGACTACTCCCATACACAATCTAGAATGGTGATTTACCAGTGCTCCTATTGACAAAAATGTTATAAGAAAATTTTGCTTATGGTAAAATCAAATCCCATCCCTTGGGTTTGTCTCCTACTCAACATCTTAGTAGGTTACCCAAACTCCTATTCACTGCCTTTGTTCATCCATCTTTCTATGGATGATGTGTAGAACTAAACTTCAAATTGATCTTCAACCTCTTTTGTAATTTCCTCCAGAAATAACCAATAAATTTGGTATCTATGTCAGAAACTATACTCTTCGGTAGACCATGTAGTCTCACCACCTCTCTGAAAAACAACTCTGTAATATGAACAACATCACTGGTCTTATGACATGGAATGAAATGTGTCATCTTTGAAAATATACCCACCACCACAAATATGGAATCATACCCTCTCTATGTCATTGGCAAGCCAAGAACAAAATCCATGATAATTTCCTCCCATGGCCTCTCAAGTATAGGTAATGGCTGATACAATCCAGTATTTTGACTTGTTCCTTTCGCCATCTGACATACTCTGCAACTTTGTACAAACTTCCTCACATCTTGTTGTGATTGTGTTCAGTAATAATTCTCACTAACAAGAGAAATGGTCTTATCTTGACCAAAAT
This sequence comes from Sequoia sempervirens, assembly GCA_007258455.2. NCBI lineage: Eukaryota > Viridiplantae > Streptophyta > Pinopsida > Cupressales > Cupressaceae > Sequoia > Sequoia sempervirens. The sequence goes on along the minus strand of VDFB02264359.1, from coordinate 166,929 downwards.
GTCCAACCAATCCTCCACTATGCTTCTCCTTGATTAGATTCTCTCTCATAGAAATTTTTGGAATGTACAATTGACTCCCTCTAAATAACATCCCATATTGGATTAGGAATTCCAATCATTTTGTCTTATCCAATGTTACAGGTTCTAAACAAGATTTTCAAGCCTTTGTAAAGTCTAGATCTTCAAGATACAAACTCTTGAGTTCATTGAACCCAACAACCTCTATATTCATCTCTATCAATAAATTTTTCCTTCTACTTAAGGCATCTGCAACTCTGTTTGACCTTCCACTCTTATGCTTCAAAACAAAAGTATAACTCTGCAAAAAATCAACCCATTTGAAGTGCCTTTGATTTAACTTTCCTTGACTATTGAGATACTACAAAGGTCGGTGATCAGTATATAAAAAAAAATCTTTTGGCAACAAATAGTGTCTCCATTTCTTCAAATCCTAAACTATAGCATAAAACTCTTGATCATAGAAAAAATATTTTTTCTTAGCATCATTCAACTTCTCACTAAAATAGGCAACAGGCTTACCTTCTTAACTCCAAACAGCTCCTATGGCAGTGCCACTAGCATCAAATCTACTTGAAAGACCTTATTAAAATATGGAAGTGTCAAAACAGGTTGCTCTATGACTTTCTTCTTCAACATATCAAAACTCTTTGTTGCTCCTACATTCCATTTAAAATCCTTTATATCCCCTCTCATTGCTTCAGTTAGATGTGCACAAATACTACTTAAATTCTTAATAAACTTTCTATAAAAACTTGCTAGACCATGTGAAATGACCTTACATCTGTAACACTCCTCAGGGTAGGCCATTCAATGATAGCTCTCACCTACTCTAGATCCATTTTAAGACCCTCTGCTAAGATAGAAAAACCTAGATACACCAACTCTCTCTTCACAAAATTGCATTTCTTCAAATTGATCAACAATTTCTCCTCTCAACTTCTCAAAACCTTTTCTAATATGCATCAAATTCTCCTCCAATGTCTTGCTAAAAATTAAAATTTCATCCAAATAAACAATGAAAAATTTACCTAGAAACTCTTTCAATACCTCGTTCATGAGCCACATGAATGTGCTTGGTGCATTAGTTAGCCCAAAAGGCATGACTAACCACTCATACAAGCCCTCTTTGGTCTTGAAGATTCTTTTCCATCTATCTCCTTCTCTAATCTGTATCTGGTGATAACCACTCTTTAGATCTATCTTTGTGAAGTACTCAGCTCCACTTAAACAATCCATGATGCCATCCATCCTTGGCAAGGGAAATTTGTACTTGATGGTGATCTTGTTGATGGCTTGAGAGTCTATACACATCCTCCATTCTCCATCCTTCATTGATACTAGTATTGTAGGTACCGCACATGGGTGCAAACTCTCTTGAATCAATCCCTTCCACAACAACTCTTGCACTTGTTTGTTCAACTCTTCATTCTTTGTTGGAGTCATTCGATGGGCTACCTTATTTGGTAAATTGGCTCTAGGAATTAGGTCCATCTGATGACTAATCTTTCTTACTGGAGGAAAACCCTCAGGTACGTTATCAGATACAATATCTTGAAACTCATCCAATAAATGTGAAACCTCTATGGGTATCTCTTTATCATCTTCTCTATCAACTCTAGGAATCAGAGCATAACACATATGTTTTTGCTTCATACCTTCTAAAAAATTTCTTTTGTCAACCAAATAGATTCTAGAATTACTACATACCTTTTCCTCTACCTCTTTCAAGGGCTTCAACTTATGATGAACTCCATTTTTCAAAGAATAGGTGTTGGCATGTCCATCATGTACTTTTCATCGTTCAAATTACCATGGTCTCCCTAGCAACATATGAAAAACATCCATAGGCATAATAGCACACAATACCTCATCATGATAATTTCCAATCTTGAACTTTACTAGGAATTGTTCATTTACCAAAGCTTTATGGTCCTTTTGCAACCAAGCAATCTGGTATGGATTTACATGCCTTCTTCTCTCCAACCACAACTTACTAACCATCTCTTCTGAAACAAGGTTATCAATACTACCTCCATCAATAATAACATTACAAACTTTACCTTCACACTTACATTTGGTGTGAAACTAATTCTTCCTTTGAGTTGGTTCTTTCTCCTCATTCAACAAGGCTCTTATGGCAACAAGAACTTCTCCTCTTTCTACATCCTCAAAATGTGAAGACTCGGCATCTTCGTCTACATGTGCAACTCGTGCATTACCCTCATGTCTTCTATTTGTCCTTCCTTGATGTTGAGGACACTCATAGGCTCTATGTCCTTCTCTACACTAGAAATAGGTTCCACAAAAGCCTCCTCTTCCCAGTCCTCATCCAAATCTTCCTCTTCCTCTTTGGTCTCCATTATTTTGATCGCGAGGATAGTAGGTGTTATCTCCTTTCTGGTTTTTATTGCTACCGGATCCTTCACCCTTCTTTTGATCTTCATTTTGACCTCCATATGACCATCCACTAGTCTTTCCAACATGACCCCACCTCTTTTCTTTCTTTCAAACCTTCTATTCAAATTTTCTTCTACCTTCAAAGTAAAATGATATGCATCTTCAATGGTAGACATTCTTACTAGACCCAACTCTTCTTGAATACTCAACTTCAACCCATTTCTGTAACGAGAAAAAATTTCCTTGTTGGTCTCAAAATGGCCTATTCTAATTAGGACACGATATAATTCTTTTGTATACTCCTTGAAAATTTTCCCTCTTTTTTCAACCCTTGCATCTTCTTCAACAAATCTAGCTCATAGTCCATAGGAATGAATTGTCTTTTTAATTTTTCCACCATCTGGTCCTCTAGTTATTTTCTCTTTTCCTCTTCAATTTCTTAGTTATACCACTTTCCACCAAATATTTGCATGACCCTTTAGCTTGGTCTTTGCAAATTTAACCCTCTTAAGATCTTCCACCTCCTCATACTCAAAGTACTCCTCCATATCATTGATCCAATCAATCAACTCTTCTAGGATAAGATTTCAAGAAAATGTAGAAACATCAATCTTTGGCATTTTTCCAATCTTGGAGATGGCCTTAAATAATCTAACTTTCTCTAGATCTATTGCATCTTGTTCTTCTTCGAAATGTTCCTCGTTCTCAATTTCATCTTCACTCTCATCTCCTCTTCTTGACTAAAACCCTTGATGCAGCTCCTCCTGCAATGCTTGAACTCTTTTTTGCAAGGCTCTAAAACCCTCTTCTGGTACAACAACATTTCTTCCACCACCACGGTTTCTTCATGCAGGCATTCCAATCACTTTTCTTAGAAACCCACAACCACAATTTCTAATTCAAACTACCTCACATTCAATGATTTGTTTACACACTCAGGAAAACTTGCTTTGATACCACTTGATGAGGGATACATTGCCTAAACCCCACATAAAACACAATAACAAATAATAACACAGAAAATGCAAGATAGGAAACAACCCACTTTCAATTATTTTCTAAAAATGAAATTACAGATTCAAAAATTATAGGGCTATAGCCTCATGGGCTTGATTCATTACATCCAAATCACCTCTGAAAATAAAATCTATTATTTGGAGCCACAATTTGGACTAATGGAGCCACCTTTTACAACCTTCATTTAACCCTTTTATTTTTACACAATAACCACCCTAGAATGTTCTAGAAAGTGTAACTTTCCCTTTTGTTTTGGTGCCAAAAGTCTCGTCATTTGATTTCTTGCCTAGGAAGATATTTTAATAAAATTCACTTTTTAGTGGGGCAGCTTCTTAAGGCCATAACTTTTGAATCAAGTGTCTGATTTTCTATTATAATATATCGTTGGAAATATCTCGAAGAGATCTACAATGCTGAAACCATCGAAGATTGTTTCACCCACTTTTTGATGCTTCTAAGGTTTTTATATTTGAATTTGAAGTTGCATTGGAAAAAAAAATTGAGACAAAAACTTTAATATATCCCAAATCGTACAGGGTATTGAGACGATTCTTTCACTGCTGAAAATATTTTTTAGTTCCGCTCCTTGGGGTAAATTTTTAGGTCCATACAAGCTCGTTTAGGTTGACTTACTAAAAATAGTAAGTGACCATTTTTCACATTTTTTTACTTCTAACTATCTTACACCACTTAAGTGTCATCATGGGACTCAAAACAACTAAAGAAAATAAGGAAAAGCATTTTTTTGGGCGATGCAAGATTACCCCTACACCACTGGAAGTCATCTCCCTTGGAGAAAGAATAAATAAAGGTTTTGGAGTGTGGAGAAGAAGTTTGTGAGAATAAAAGAGAACTTTCAAAAATGCTAGATTTTGTGAAGAGGTTATAGCAGATCCATAGGAAGGTTATGAGTATATCCAAAGGAAGTCTATGAGTAGAAATATAAGTTGATTTGGAGTAGATATTTAAGGTATATTTATATCAGATCTTGAAGGTGATTAATAGCAGATAGAAGACAAATTTTAAAGAAGTTTTATTTTCAAGAAGAATAAGATTTTTTTGTTCAAGAGATTGGATTCTCTTACTAAGTTGGTGCTTATTTGTAGATATTGGTGCCTACAAAGACAAAGCGAGGATTGGTTTCTCCAGTAGGTTGGTTTCTACAAAGTTTGTAAGAATAATTTTATATAAGAAATGTTTTTCCATGGTTTTCTCCTAAAATGGTTTCCATGTAAATCTTGTGTTCTTCGTGTGTTATTCATTGTTGATGTGCAATTGATATTATTGTGTTTTCTAATTTTAAAAGTAAAATATTGGTGTATATTGATTCACCCCCATCTCAGTATAAGCATGTGTTTCATCAATTGGTATCAAAGCAAGTTCCTTCATATATTATAGCTGCTAGAAGGAAGTTCTCTGAAGCACACATTATCAAGAATGGTTCTCCTCAAACAGGGCTCCATTGTTTGATAGAACAAACTATGCCTTTTGGAACATAAGGATGCACACCTACTTAATGGATCTTGGATTTTTTATTAAGAAATTAGTGGTAAGTGGATATATAGTTACATCATCTCCTCCAATAAATCTAGTTGCAAGGAAGGCAAGTGAAAATAATGCAAAATCCACGAATTTAATTTTGTGTGGATTAATGAAATCTCAATTTGTCAAAGTGATGCATTGCACATTACTGAAAGATATGTGGTACAAAATTTTAAAAATTATGAAGGAGATGATAAGGTAAAGAAATCCAAGCTTTAAACTCAAAGGAGACAATTTGAAAGCTTGAAGATGAAGGTTGATGAAAATATTATAGCCTATCTACTTCGTTTGGACGAAATTGTTAACACTATTAGAGGTCTTGGAGAAGAAGTTAAATAATCAACAATTGTGTAAAATTTGCTAAGATCTCTTCCTTTAATATTTTATGCCAAAGTATCAGTTATTGAAGAGATGACAAATTTAGATAAATTAACTACAGATGAATTGCATGGGATTCTCACAACTTACGAGATGAGGCCCAAAAATGAAAAGTTGTCAAAGCTATAAGTGGATTTCAAAGTGTCAAAAAAGTTGAAAAATAAAGAGCCAAAATCAAGCGATAATTCTAGCAATAATTTGGATGAAGATGCTCATTTTACAAGAAATATTAAGAAAGGATCTAGGAAATATAAAGGTTAGCTTACATTCAAGTGTTTCAATTATAGAAAAATAAGACAATTTGTTGCTAAATGTCCAAATCTAGAATTTAGTGGTAGTGATGAAGAATAAGATCATCACATAAAGAAAGGAAGAAAAAATAATCAATACAAAAGGAATCACAAGGGGAACAAGAAGAATTTCTATTATCACAAGGAAAGTCTCTATTCTTATAGAGATAACAGCCCATTCAAAGAAAGTGATGAAAGTAGTAAGGATAGTGATAGAGATGAAATTATTTTTATGGAATTAGAAATGGAAGGCGATGTCATTGAAAATGTTGACAAAATGAAAGATAAGGTGCATTCAAATGAGGAAGAAAATGTCAAATTTGATGAAGAAATTGATGGAGAGGTAAATCTTGAGGAGGAACTCATTTATGCCCTAAGTGGAATAAAAAATATCAAGAAAAATAACATTAAACTAAATTGGTAAATCCAACAATTTGAAAGAGAAGTTGATGATTCTAAAGAAAAATTATCACAAAGTCTTGAAAGAATCAGAAAAACTCATTATTGACTTAAAAGTGCAACTTGAAGTAGCAAAAAGGATAGAAGAAGAAGTTAGATTTCAGTTAAAGGTGAAGGAAGAAAATTTTGAGAGGTTTGTATCCTTAAGGAAGGAGATAGAGAAGATAAATTCTCAACTAAACAAAAATCAAAGATTTGAGAAAAGTATTGGAATCCTAGATGATATCCTAAGTTGTCAAAGGTCAACATTTATCAAGATGGGTATTGTCTACAACAAGGAGTAACATTCTAAGGGTGCATAATTTCCAAAGAAAATAAATGATGAAAACCCTAAGGGTTATGTGTTGCTGTAAATAGATGTTTTACCTATCTAGGTCCTATTTACATTGTTAAGTCCATTTAGGTCCTAGTTTCTTTTTTCTATAAGTCTTAGTTGTCTAGATAAGATTTTTTATCATATCTTATCTACTTGGATTTTATTTAATGCATGTGTCCTAGGTCATTTAATATTGAGTCATGTCATTTAATTATGACACTGCTATTTAATGTTGGTACATCATCACCCTTGCCTATATAAGCAAGGTTTCATATGTACATTATAACAATCAATCAATCAATCATCTATGAACAACAATCAAGTTTATTATGGAAATCTTGCATCCATAATCATAGAATGATATTTTTTCCATCTCTCTTGTGGAAGTTATTTTGTCATTCAAGTGATCCTAGAGTGTTAAGAAGTTCACCATAAACTCCTACATGGTATCAAAGCTTAAATGCTGCAAACTTCTCATATCTGAGGGACCAATCATGACATGAAATATTTGTTGGGTGTGAGTTGGGGTCAAAGACCTCACCATTGAATCCAGAGCATAAGAGAAATTTAGATTTGGCTTTTATTTCGTCATATATCATCTGATTTATAAGGGTTTCAAGTTGGGAAAGGGTTACCAAATCCAGGAGGTAGCTAAATTTTCAGAGCACTTTGGGCAAGGGTCACAGAGAAAAAATCGTACTCCATCGGTAGAAAAATTCAAGTGCAAGAAAAAAAAAATCTCAAGTGAAAAAAAATTTCAATAAAATTTGTACGAATTTTTTAAAGGAAAATTTTCAATAAAATTTGTACGAATTTCAATAAAATGTGTAGGTAGTACGTAGCATTCCTGTCAAGGATGCATGGAAACCTACTTTTTTCCCTCACGTGGAAGGCACCGCATATGGCTACCAACTCACCAAAACCATAATATTTTGGATTCCATCGAATATTCCACCACAAATTCTTTTCACCTAGTCAGAAGAATATTCTACGAGCATATTCCATTATAAGAATATTTCGTCAAGGAACGAATATTTGGGTAACGAGCAAAAAACCATCAATTTTAATTGCATAAATTTTTGACATCATTACTACATCAACAACCCCTTCAAATTTTCATCTCCCTCTTCATTGGAAATTTTCATTTGGAAGGAAAACTTTGGAGGCCCATAACTTGGTCATACAAACTCTTTTTTCAACTCAAATTTTTTGATTTGGGGTAGAATTTCATGCTCTACATAGTGGTGCAGTTGTTTTTTTTTATTTTGGTGCCTGATTTTTCCAAAAATTATAAATTCTCATAGGTTTTGTTGAGTCGTTCTCATTTTCAAAAAATTTGGGGCTCCATTCTTGCTCCTATGGTAACATTTTTGAGTGATTTTTTTTAATTGCATAATTTTCCAGTGGTGTGATCAGATTTATCTCATATTGTGTAGAAATTTTCCTTTGAGATTGTGGCCAAATTTGGAAATATGTATGCACTAACATCAAGTCCACTTTTTTGGGGGTGTCTTGGTCGAGTAATTGGGGGGGGGGGGAATCTTGTAGTGGTTGGTTACTTTATTTTTGCTTGGTTTGTTTTCTTGCAATGGGGAAATCTCAAATTGAACTCCTAACTCCATATAACTATACTTCATGGAGAAAATCAGTATGGAATTATCTCATGGGGAAGGGTCTTATAGGCTATCTAAAGGAAACTATTCCTCAAACTACTAATGCTAAATAATTGGAAAGATAGGAGATTGATCATGAGAAAACACTTGGGTGCATATGTTCATTAGTCTCATTTGATTTACAATTTCATGTTAATCATGCAAAACACCTAAAGAGGCTTGGGATAATTTTGAGAAATTATATGGTAAAACAAATAAGATTAGGGTTATCAAATTGATAATGATTTATTGAATCTTGATCCTATTTTTTTTACCACATCCATGACTACATCTCCAAGATCAAACAACTAAAAACACAACTGAAAGATTGCAATATTGATAAAGAGGATTTACAATTGATTTTGAATGTGTTATCAAAGCTTGGTCTTGAGTATTCAGTGTTTATTCCTGGATTTCATAGCCATCAACTTTCTATGGAGAATCATATGTTGATCCTAAGTTTGATGACTTTGCAAATCTACTAATCCAAGAGGAAGCGAAGTTAACTAATATGGGTCTAATCAAGTCTTCCAAGTCCCAAGCATTGTTGGCTAGTGAGTCAAAGGTACCGAAAGAATAAGGGAATACTAAAAAGAAGAAAAATAAGAAAAAGAACAAGCCAAATAAGGAATCAAAATCCTCTCCCTCAAATGGAGAATCATCTAAGAAGGAGAGGCCTACTTGTGCATATTGCAATAAATCAGGGCATTGATGAACACCAATGTTATTCAAAACAACTTGATGATTTGAAGCATCTTCTTTCTTCTTCATCATCAAAGGGTTCATCTTCTTCTTCTTCATCTAAGTCTAATCAACTCAAGGGGTGTGCACTTGTTGTGCTTGCAGATTCTAAGACAAACAGGCGATTACTCAATTCAGGAACCTCACATCACATGGCTTCATCCAAGAGTATGCTCGCTTCATTTGATACTTTTTCATCACCACCAATCTTGATGGATAACAACACATATATGTTTTTTTGTGGGAAGGGATCCATTGACATGGATGACAGAGAATTTAATGATGTTCTTTTTGTACCTTCATTGTTAACCAATTTCCTCTCTATCTATCAAATCACACATGGTGGAGTAGGTAGGAGTGTTGAGTTCTCACCCAATTCCATCATAATCTGGGATTTTTAGAGCAGAGATATAGTTGCAATTGGGGAGGTTGATCACCAATATTGTATCTACACCTCACATTTTGCTCCTAATGATTTGGCAGATGTTCACATTGAGGCATCTTGTGTAGACACTTTTGAGGAGATTCAATATGGTCATTTGAATCTTGGTATACTTTCATCTTCTGAGGATCGAGTGACATGTTTTGATATTCCATCTCCTTCATCTACTATTGTACTTGAGGATGCTTGTGATTCCATATATTTGGCTCCTTGTGATTTAGTGTAGTAGGACATTCGTCATCTTCCGGAGTTGGCTACATGGGATGAGTACTTGACAAACATTGTTGATTTGTTTTGTGAGTCTCGTATTTCAGATTTGGGAGACATCATTGATTGTATTCATCTTCTTTGTAATGGAGATGATCCTTCTTCATTTGTTGCGAGGGAACACTCTAACCCTCTTATTCATTCTATACATGATCATCCTTTTTATTTTGACATGAGTGTGGATACTTTTGGACAACATTTGGAGGAGGCTTCTTTGTCTTCAAAGGAGGTATATTTGTCTTTGAATTATGTTCTATAATTGTTTCTATGAGTTTTGGATTGTCTTCTTCAATAGTGTGGCCTAGAATGCTTGTTTGGAGTGTGACACCTTTCAACATCAACATGGAGACACTTGATAATTATTCAGAGACATCTCACATCATCATTATTTTTGTATCTTCCTTTCAGGCATAAGAAGACATCATACATATCATCTTGGTCTTGTTTCTTCCCAAGGGGAGGAACATTATTCAATGGTCATGGATCATCTTCAGCATTCATTTTCGGACATCTACCATCTTTACAGGAGACTCTACATTGAGGGGGGCCTACATTGTCTCTCTTCTTCTCACTTATTGGGGGTAATCTTTCCTCGAATGGGGTTTTTTCTTCTCATGCATCATTGAGAGCATTTTATTTTCTTATCTCTCTTTTGGAGAGGATTTTTGTCCCACTAGTTTTTCTCCTTTTATCCATTTGTGAGAGATTGCATTTGCATTTATACATGGGTACTTAACATGGCCTCATATTTAGACCCATCTTTGTGTCATTTGCATAATAATTGACTCCCTAAGTTGTACTTAATGGGGGGTTTTGGTAGAAATACGTGTTTTACCTATCTAGGTACAATTTCCATTGTTAAGTCCACTTAGGTCCTAGTTGTTTTTTCTAGAAGTATTAGTTGTGTAGATAAGATCTTATCATATCTTATATAATTGGATTTTATTTAATGCATGTGTCCTATTCCATTTAATATTGAGTCATTTCATTTAATTATGAAAGTTATTTGATGTTGGCACATCATCACCCTTGCCTATATAAGCAAGGCTTCATATGTATATTGTAACAATCAATCGATCAATCATCTATGAACAACAATCAAGTTCATTCTAGAAATCTTGCATCCATAATCACAGCATGATATTTCTTACATCTCTCTTGTGGAAGTTATTTTGTCTTACAGGTGATCTTGGAGTGTTGAGGAGTTCACCATAAACTCCTACATTATGTAGATGTGCTAAAAATCTCCAGTAATAATAAAAATAGTAATATGAATGAAAATAAAGCTCTACAAGAAACCAACACTCCTCCAAATGTCAACAAGGATAAAGTGCAAAGATTCATTCCTCCAAGGCGACCTCATGTGGCCAGGTTCCAAAACTCTTTCTTTAGTTATTATTTTTTTTGCAATCAATTTGGTCACAAAGCAATAGATTATAGAGTGCTTGAGATAAATACATATGGTCAAAGGGTAATGGGTTATAGGAACCACAAAATAGATAATGTTTCATAAATAAAATGGAAACTCTTATAGAATGGTAAACAAAAACTACAACTTGTTTGCTCCTCTATTTGATTTTAACATTATATGTTATAAATGCAACTATAGGCATACAACACATTTATGTAGATGTGATTTTGTGGAACCCCATAGATAGAATAAGGAAGTGAAGACCATAGATAAACAAAAGGATGAAACTATAAAGTTTGGAGAAAGAAGCAAGAGAAAGATAAGAAAAAGGAAAGATCCATGCTTGTGCAAACTTCCCTTCATGCTCGAAATGAAGGAAATAAATGATATATTGATAGTGGTTGTTCAAGACACATGATTAGAGACAAGTTAAAAAAAATCACCTTAAATAATGTGAATGGAGGGATAGTAAAATTTGGAGACAATTTTATCCCAAAGATAGGAGGAATAGGTACACTTAGCTTGGATAATGGAAAAAAATAGATTTGAGAATTTTTTATATGTTGAAGGACTAAAAAAAAATATCATGTGTGATTTAAATGTGTGACCAAGGACACAATCTCATATTTCATGTTGAAGGTTGTGAAATCAGAAAGGAAAAAATAAGGAAACTTGTTGCAAATGCAAGTAGAATAGCCAATAATCTTTATATACTTAATAAAATCAAAGGAGAAAAAATATACATGGGACAAGAAGATGAGAATTGGTTATGGAAAAAAAGAATGGGAAATATAAATTTTGACAATCTAGTGAAAATCAACACAAAGCAAGCAGTGAGAGGCATGCCAAAAATTGTAAAGCCTTCAAACACTATTTGCAAGTAATTCCAATATGGAAAGAAAACAAGGATGAGTTTAAAATCAAAGTAATATTTTACATCAAAGCCTTTGGAACTTGTCCACATAGACCTTTGTGGGTTGACAATAACAAAGAGTTTGCAAGGTAAGAGCTATTTTATGTTGCTAATTGATGATTATTCTAGGATGACATGGGTTACATTTTGAAAATAAAAATCTAAAGCATTTGATAAGTTTAATACATTCAAACCCTTAAATAAAAATGAAACTATCCAAAAAATAAAATTCCTAAGATCAGATAGAGGAGGTGAGTTCACTTCAAATAAATTTGAATAATGTTGTGAAAATCATGGAATAAGAAGACATTATTCTATTGCAAGAACTCCACAACAAAATGGAGTTGTAGAAAGGAAAAATATAATTGTTCGGGAAATGGCTAGAACTATGTTAAATGAGTCCAATTTATCAAACTCATTCTAGAGTGAAGCGATCCATATGACAGTCTACATTCTAAACTAAGGACAAATAATATTTAACAATAGTAAAACATTGTATGCACTATGGAAAGGCAGGATTGCAATGGTAAATTACTTCAAATTATCTATGAGAAAATTCTATATTAGAAGAGATGATCAAGATTTGGAAAAATTTGACTCTACGTTTGATGAAGGAATCTTTCTTGGTTACTCTTCAAGGTTTATAGGTGTTACAATAATAGGTTGAACAAAATTGTTGAGAGTCCAAATGTAAGGGTGGATGAAGAAATGTATCAAAAATAAAAATAACATGAAGTTGATTATCAAGAAGAAGAAAGTTGCAAAGAAGAAGATATAGAGGAAGAAGTTGAAAATGAGCTGATTGAACAGGACATAAAAAAACCCATCTAAATTTATAAGAAGGAAGCATCCAAAAGATCTCATTATTGGTGGTAAAGATACAAAAATCTAGACAAGAAGGCAATTGGCCAATATATCAGATCATGCAAATTTGGCCTTACTTTCTAAGATAGAACCTAAAAACTTTGCAAAAGAAAGCAAGGACAAGAACTGGGTAAGTGCCATGGAAGAAGAACTAAACCAAATTGAAAAGAATGAAACTTGAGAACTTTTCCCAAGACCCAAGGACAAAAAATTGATCGACATTAAATGGGTCTTCAAAAATAAATTGAATGAAGATGGCCAAGTTGTGAGGAATAAAGCAAGGTTGGTATGCAAAATATATGCACAAGTAGAAGGTATTTATTTTAAAGAAACCTTTACCCATGTTGCTAGATTGGAAGATATTAGAATGATTTTGATATTTGTTAGTTTCAAAAAAATGAATGTCTATCATTTATGGATGTTAAGTCAGCCTTTCTTAATGGAAATCTAGAGGAAGTGGTATATATTGAATGCCTAGAAGGGTTCTTGTTGTCAAAAAACAAGGATTATGTGTGCAAATTGAAGAAAGCACTTTATGGCCTAAACTAAGCCCCCAGAGTAAGGTATGTGAGACTTGATAAGTACCTACAACAAGGGTTTAAGAAGGGAATTGTTGATAACAATTTTTATATCAAGACTATAGTTGATGATCAGTTGATAGTTGTGGTTTGTGTGGATGATATTATATTTGGAGGAAGTAGTGATAAAATGTGTCAAGATATTTCCATGGAAATGCAAAGTGAGTTTGAGATGCCCATGCTTGGTGAGTATTCATTCTTCCTTGGGTCACACAATTTTTAATTAGACAAAGATATTTTACTCTCTCAAACCAAATATATCAAAGATATGCTAAATAATTTCAAGATGGAAGATTGCAAACCCGTGAGTAGACCCATGGTCACAGGATGAAAATTGAGTAAGGATGATGAATCCCTTGAATTTGATCAAACTCTTCATAGATCGATGATTGGGAGTTTATTATATGTTACAACTTCAAGACCAAATATTATGTAGGCAGTAGGTATGGTAGCATGATTTCAAGTAGCTCCAAAAGAAACCCATGTGCAAGCACTAAAAATAATATTTAGATATCTAAAAGGTACTTTGGATTTTGGCTTGTGGTATCCAAGAAGTGAAGATTTCACCTTAGATGCATACACTGATGTGGATTTGGCTAGTAGTATTGATGGAAAAAAGAGTACAAGTGGAGGAGCATTATTTCTTGGTAACAGTCTCGTATCCTGGTTGAGTAAGAAACATCCTTCAGTCTCTCTATCCATAGTAGAGTCTGAATATATAATAGCCGCATCTTGTTGCACTCAGGTTCTTTGGATGAGGAAAACATTAAGAGACATCAAGGTAGAGTACAATCATCCAATATCTATATTCTATGATAACACTAGTGCAATCAATATTTTAAAAAATCCTTTAATGCACTCCAAAAAAAATCATATCCCAATCAAATATCATTTCTTCAGGGAGAAGGTAGCATGTCAGTGGGTTAGGATGGAGTACATTGCTACACAAGAATAGATTGTAGATATCTTCACAAAGCCCCTTCCAAAAGAGACTTTTGAGTATCTTCGACAGAAGTTGGGAGTAATGGCCTATTCAACTACCCATTGATAAAATTCATTATTCAAGGGGATGGTGTTCAATGGTATCTCATTACTACACTATGTTACAGCTCTAAGGATTCCTTTTCTATTGATGTCAAAGGAGGAGAAGGAGAGAAAAGGGGGGGCAATAGAGACTAGGGGAGCAATAGAGCAAGATTATTTTATGTTGGCAATGACAAGGGGGAGATTGTTAAAATTATTTTCATTGATTTCAAAGGAACTTAGGCATTTGATGGTGAAGATTGATGGAAATTTTATCATGATACAATTCTTTGATCAAAGAAGACGAAATCAAGGGCATTACAAGAGCAGATCTAACCTCACATGGCATAATAAAAATCTTATCAATAGTGGATTTAACCTCCCTCCACTTTGGTGCCTCAATTGTGATAAAAAAAAATTAAATTAAATTAATTTTATTTTGGGCCAACCCTCCTTAATTATGGCACCCATATTTAGAAGATTAAATAAATAAAATAGGTCGACCCCTCTTTGTGTGGCACCCATGTTAGAAGTGTTTAAAAATAAGATTAGATTATATTTTGTAAGGGCCGACCTACCTAATGGAGCAACCAATTTAGGATGTGAAAAGGTGCATATAAAATTGAAAGTTGTCTCGCTTAGCAAAGTGACATACCCATTCATGGAGTCACCTCCCTTTGAGGAAGAATAAATAAAGGTCGTGGAGTGTGGAGAAGTGTGTGAGGATAAAAGAGATATATCATTTAAACACAACAAATTTTGTGAAGAGGTTATAGCAGATCCATAGGAAGGTTATGAGCAGATCCAAAGGAAGTCTATGAGCAGACATATAAACTGATTTGGATCAAATCTTTAAGGAAAATTTATATCAAATCTTGAAGGTGATTAATAGCAGATATAAGGCAGATTTTAAAGGAGTTCTATTTTCAAGAAGACTAAGATTTTTGTGTTCAAGATATTGGTATCTCTTACTAAGTTGGTGCTTAGTTGTGGAGATTGGTGTCTCCAATGGATTGGTGCCTACAAAGATAAGCCAAGGATTGGTGTCTCTAGTAGGTTGGTGCCTACAAATTTTGTAAGAAGAATTTATATAAGTAATATTTTGTTGTGGTTTTCTCCTGAAAGGGTTTCCACATAAATAGTTCTTCTTGTGTTATTTATATTTGATGGGGTGCAATTTATATTATTTTGTTTGTTAAGTGTAAAATTAAAAGATCGGTTTATACTAATTCACCCCCTCTCAGTATAAGTGTGTGTTTCATCACTATCCCTCCCCTCCAAATGGTTGCATAAAAAGGATGAAAGGAATTAGAGAAGAGGAGGGAAAAATTATATAATCAAGATAAGGAAAGTAAACATGAAAAAAGATACCATCACATGATCATAATGGAAAGTCATGGGCAATATATAATTGCAAAATCACATGCAATAAAGGAAAATAATGGTGTCCCCAAATGTTGCGCTTAATAAAGAAAATTGATAAGGTAAGAGTAACCATAAACATTAGATGAGGATAATGTAAGTATAAATAAGATCGTAACATACAATCATAGTATATAAGCACAATAAGGATAATAAACATGGAATTGTAAGATAGAGGCATGATAAGGATCATAGCAAGTATAAGATAAACATATAAGCATAAGGTATGTACATGGTGATCATGTGGAAATAAGTAAATTTCATGAAAATATAACATAACATATAAACATGAGAAGCATTAGGATTATGATAAGCAAGTAAACATAATAATCATAATACACGTGGCATATAAATAGAATATGAGATAGACATTATAGATATAGTAGATAGGAGATGTGAGATCATAAATTATATAACATAGGAAAATAACAAAGAATGTGTGAAAACCAAAGTGGTAAATAAAAAATATTTGAAGTATGGGAACTCCATGATTATATAACATAGGAAACATAATTTGTAAAACATGGAACATATGAGGGCATAAGAGTCAATCAAGGAATATAGGAAAATATGGAATATAACAAGAAAATTTAGGAAGACATAAGATCCAAATAGAGAATGATCAAAAGGAAATATTCTCCCAAGTGGGGTAGCCAAATTACAAAACATAATATAGAAGGTGAAATGATAATAGAAGATGCACAAGAAACATGGAATAAATAAAGGCCAATAGATAAGAACAAATAAGGAAAAGTAAATGTTAATATTATAATGCTTAAGGTATCAAAGAAAAAAATAGAGAGATTGATATCCAAGAGATCATCCTCATCCCAATACTTGTAGCATAAAGTTCTTCCCCAATTACATGGCTTTCCTCTTTACAAGAATTGCTACTTAGGAAAAACACTATCAATAGGTGTAATTATAGGATTTTCTTTATTTACCCATTTTTTCTCATTTCTTTGGAGGTGGATTCATAGAAAAAAATACATTTTTTAATATGAAAATTTTTAGGCTAACTTTTTATCAATTGGTGAATTTTTATATTTTGACCTCTTAAAAATGGTGAATTGTACGCATTTCACAATTGATTTGTTAATTTTTCTTGTATTTATCATAATTCACCCTAATATATATATTTTAGTTTCTTAGAATAGAATTTGATCACAACTATATTTGTTCAAATTATATGATCAAGCCAATTATTAACCTAAGTCCAATCACTTGGCTTTGAATTTTTATTTTTTTAAATTATGGTTCAATCACATCCAATAGGGCAATAAATTTTATCATTTTTTTTGTGATCACCCATTATTTCATGTTATTTTTTCTCCAATTTGATGACATCAGCCATGCAACTATTACTAATTTAGCATAAAGGTGGTGTGATCACTAATGCAATTTTTGGCAATAGTATAGATAATTTAGCATAAAATAATACACAATCACCCACATAGTTAAAAAATAATTTAAGAAAAATGTGTAAAATCACCTACATATTTATAACTAACTTAGGATAAATATGTTCCATCAACCACACAATTAAAATTAATTTAGGGTTAACATGTGTAATTAGCCGTGTAAAACTTATTATGTTTTATTTCTATATATTTTGCATCACCTCAACTCCATGCAATTCTAATCTAATCACATGTTTATTGGCTGCTAGCAATTTCTTTGAATCAAGTAAGTTCATTGGAACACAAAAATAACAAAGAATTAGTTCTCAAAATAAATTAAGCACTATGAGTGAATGGTTTGGCTAGTCACAATATCTCTTCCTACAAGTGCACAATAGCATGTATAGAGTTTCATATGTCACACGAAGGGTGAAATAGTAAAACCTAGTAGTGATCGAATTTGGTTTTGGTTTATTTTTCCTTGATCATCAATATTTCTTTGAATATCCCACAACATATTCATTCTTTTGTTGATTGAGAAGGTGTGTGTAGGCACACAAAGAGTGAATTAAATGTGTCTATGTATATTTAAGTGACCTATATGTGGTGGTCCCATTTGATATATTTGTCACTCAAGAATTTTAAATTTTCTGAAGTAATTGGCATTCATGTCATGTGTAAGGTTAAATGACTAAAGGTAGGAAATTTTCTCTTCTCTTTTTTGTTTACCCCCTTACCACTTGATCTTGTCTATTTATATTAAACCATCAGCTTGTGTCCCTTTTTAATAATTAGGGTCTAAAGACAAATAATACAAAGGGATTTTTAAATCTACCAAGGCTTAGGTATCATAATTTTATTGGTTAGAAATAGCAACCTAAGGAGATGGTGGGCCCCAGAAATAACTTAGCATGTAATTAAGCCTTTATATCCATGACTAAAGAAGCAAGCTATACATTCTGCATAGGGAAAAACAAAAAAGTTTAATTATGCACAACTTTGATAACCATGCAGCCCTCAGCCATATATCTTTTTAGTACTTGCCTTATGCATAGTACTATTGTAATGACATTTTTATATTCTTTATATTCTTTCATTTCACATTCCCAGCTAGGTTTTGTGGTTATACTGTTCCTTAAGACTTGTTTCATTTAATTATTTCGAGACTCTTACCATTCTCTTGCTTACCGTATTTGGACTGTTTTTCAGAACGGTCCATCATCAAAGAAAGAAACTGAGGAGTTGGATCATGCAATTGCACTCTCTCTTTCGAAAGAATTGACAAGACCAAATGGTGCATTTGATGATTTCAGAAATGTTAAAAGCTTTTATTTTATTACAGGTCTTTTTAATTTGAAGAGAGAACTGTAGTCTATTTGGGCATGTAAACTAATCTTTGGCTTCTTGCTTCATATTCTTTTTCTTTGAATTTTGATAGTCATGGCTGTGAAATTTCAGCATATTGTGTAGAGGTGAAGTATTGAATTCTTGTGCATGTCATACAACTCTGTTCATCTGTTCACGGGGTTGCCATTCGTGCTCACATATCTTGGATTGGGTGGACTGGTGGAGAATATGGTGTAGGGAGTTAATTTTGCATCTACAGGAGCAGGGGTTTTGTATTCCAGTGGCACTGATCTAGCTAGTTTTGGAAGGGTCACCCTGCTCACAACTTGACTGCTGGTCATTTGTTTGTTGGTCAACATTTATAACTAAACCTCTTTTATTCTCCTATGTTGTCTTTTCTTCCTATTGTCTAGCACATATATAAGCAACAGAGGTGGGCAGACGTCTGAAAAGGCCATACCCATTATATTATTGGAGGGGATGCAATTTTTGGTCCATTTGACATTTGTTGAAGGTGTAATTTTCTACGTTACTGGAAGCAGTAATCTAAAATAGAGCCCAATTAAGATTCTAATCTTGGACCTCCCATGTGAATAGCTGAATGCAAGCACTCAACTACCATCTCCTTTTCATGCTATCAACACCATTCCCGTACACTCAGAATTGCTTAAGGCAGGGACTCCAGCTGGCGCACAGCTCTTGTTTTGTATACATAGGGATTCAAAGATTTAGGAAAATATATAAAGGTTGTGCTAATGAATTTTATCAAGGATATGAACCATTGAAAAAAAAAATTTATAGCAAAGATATAATTAAAAGAATCAAATGTGATATGTGTTGTCATAAGAGTTAAACAATAAAGCATAATGGTGCAAAACTTTGATTTGATCAATTAAGCTCTAAACATTGATCTTACTGAGATAATCTCGAGACATCTAATTTGAGCAATATTTAAGAAATTAAAAATAAAAAAGATAAAAAATAAATTTTCTTTAAAAATAAATTTATGTGCTAGAACTCCATGACCATTAGACATGAATAAAATTTAATGAGTTCACAGAAATTAAAAGAGGCATGAGTTGACATATAAGTGAAATAGTAAAACGTGTCATCCTAAAACTTTAGTTCTCTCATTTTCCTCTCCATCACAAATCATGTGCTAGAACTCCATGACCATTAGACATGAATAAAATATAATGAGTTCAAGTGAAGGTTTATTTAATACAGTCAAAATTAGAATTATTTCATGTTCTTATAGGCATATTGATTGGAATGAGTATAATGATTTTGAGAAATGGACTTTAGGGATGAATACATATGATTTATTTGCAAGGTTTTACAAGGCCATGAATTGTTGCACTTGTGTAGCACTATGTAATGTGATCCCATCATTTTGTATCATTTTCCTATATTTTGTAACATTCCTTCCCCGCATAGATTTTTTTTTGGTTTTGACATTATTTTTTATTTATTCACATTTGTTATCACTATGTATACATGTGTAGTTTTCTTTCCATAGTTTATAGTATTCCTTACAACTACACAATATTGGGCAGTGTTACAATGTGTTGTTTAATTGTGTAAATGTGTTGTTTAATTGTGTAATAAAGTGAAGTATTATTATATGTAACACTTAATAAAAATACCATCATACTTTGAAGTGAGGTATTGTGTAACACTATGACATGAAGATGTCATTCCCAAATAAGGAAAATAGAATAGGGCCACAAAATAAAATCAAGGACTTCATGATATCATTTTTTTGCTATTGGACCATTCTTAGGATGAACTATCTTTGTAAATTCCAAATATATGGTCATCATTAGTGTTGGGATAAGATATGTCAACCTTGCAATCTTAATGTTCTTGTTTAATATTTTGTATGTATTTCTATTTGATATTTTAGTGTCTTTTTTCTCCACTTGGTAAAGTTGGTGTGTGCATAAAAAAATGGATCATATAAATGAACTAATTAAATTAACCCATTTATTCACAATCGAATGTAACACTCAAGGTAAAGCAAAGGGTTAGCAAATTTAATAATGAAAACCAAAGTTTATCACCAATGCCAACCCTTATTGCACCAGTCCATGGTGGTTGTGCTCAAGAATTATGGTTTTAGTGGTATGTGAGTGCCTTAATCAACAACATGATAATGTATATGAAGATGATGCCCCAATGGCTTAGGATGGAATCCTATTCATATTTTTTGCCTATGAGATTAGATGGCTAGGATTAAAAGTAGAGATCAAGGGCTTAAATTGGTTGAGACCCTTGAGAGGACAAGTGCTCAAATTATTGGTGGAGATGGAGGGTATATGGATTGAGGGTAAACCAATTGTGGAGATTCCCCTTGGAGAAAGTGAAGGGATGAGATGGAAATGGGGTACTTTGGAGTATCTTTGAGGGATGGGAAAGTATTTTGACCCATATGATGTATAAAGGATGTATCTTGTGTACAAACTAACCATGTCTTTGTACACCTTAGAGGATGTGGAGGATTTGAGTGGATTTAATTAGTATTTTAATATGCAAGAGGAAGATTAAGGGGATCATGGATTTTAACCCACTAAATGAAAAATGAAAAATAAACAAATAAATAAATAGGATATTTATTTTATTTTTGGGATGAGGATGGGGGACTTAATTAAATAAATATTTAAATTCATTTACCTAAGGTGGACTATAGAATAAGATCAATTAAGTAATTTTAGGCTAGAAACTAGATCAGGTGATTAGTGATGAACGATAGATGAACAACAATTTTATTAATTAAATAATAAAATATTATTTAATTAAAAAGGGGATACAAATTGGATAATTAATTTGAAAAATATGGATTTATTCAATCAATTATAGAGGAAATGGTTAGATAATTAGGCTAATTGACGATATGTCAATTTTAGGTGTCTATATTTGGCATCCCATTTGGAGGTGGCATTGATTTCAGCTTTTGGTATATTTTATCCTCACATGAGGATTTAGGCATCCCATTTTTATCTTTGTATGTTTGGCAATGTGTTGACATCATGGTAGGTGTGTTAGAGCATCTTGACTATTCTTCACGAATTTATATATTTCAAATCTTTATAATGCATAAGATCATATGAGAGGGATGTTATATAAGAGTATTGACCAATCTTCTGATAGAGTTGGATACTTTTTTATAAATCATCTAATGTATAGGATAATGAAGAAAAATTGGATTCCCAAGTTTAGGTAGTTAAATATTTCACCTTATGCCAATATGACATGTAAGGAATATGCTAAATATAGTTGGGGTATCTTAGATCAGGGAGGGCATTGAGATTTGATCCAACCAATTTGGGTACCATACCTCGTCTGGGATTGTAAATTATTTACCAAAACCATCCCATGGTTTCACTTTATAACTCTTTTATAATTAGAGCTTGGAGTAGAAGTTTGTATAGGTTGTTTTATAGGTTATAGGAGTAATAAAGTGTTGTCAAATTCAAAGGGATAAGTTGTATTGATATAATACTCTTTTGAATTATTAATGCAAACTTAGGTATTTTTAGATTTTTTTGCCACAAGGGTTTCTCCACATAAATATAATTTATATGGTTTGTATTGTCTTTATGGTTATTTTTATTTCCATTATGTTTTGTTATTGATAAAGAATTTATAGCATTAAATTTCAATATATCTCATTGTTTAGCTATACCATGTTTTCTACATTTGGTATCAAATCTATGGTTGGCTTGATTAGAGAGAGAAACACCTTTCTTGAAGTGTGTGATTGAGTTTTTATCACACTTGGAGTACATTGCATTTTCTTGCAATTTCAAGTTCTGAATGAAAGAGATCATGGCTATCTCACCTTGGTTGGAAACTGAAAAGTTAAAAATAGTTCAATAGCACAAGTTTTAAGCTATGGAAGCTAAATATGGAGAATCTTTTGGAAGAAAGGGGTCAATAGATTATCATTATTAATGAAAAGAATATGTATAGTCTGTTTGATGAGGAATGGGTAAAAGTCAATAAAAATGTGTGGTAATATTAATTTATGTTTATATAATTTTATTTTATTCAATATTTCTACTGAGATTACTATATATAAGTTGTGAAGTATAATATAATAGATTTATCAAAAAAAGAACCTTATTAATAATTTGTTCTTAAAAATAAAATTATATTCTCTTAAAAGGAAGGATGGGAACTTGATTTGAGAATATTTGAATGGGTTTAATATAATCTTGAGTTAGTTGCAATCGATTGATGTTAATATAGAAGAAGAGGATAATTTTTTTTGTTGTTATTTTCAGTACTTGAATCTTAGGACAATCTAATTCTTATACTTAGTGGTTCTTTGATAGATCTAAATTTGAATGTCCTTGTTGCCACCTTACTTATAGAGGAGATGAGGAGAAAGACTTTAGAAGGATCTAAAGATGCATTTCATATGTAGGTAAAATATAAAGAGATAGGTAAGGAAAAGAAGAAAGGAGATAAGGATAATTCTAATGATAGGTCTAAGTACAAGGGAAGGTCCAAGACATCTTGTAAGTGTAGATTGAGGTGTTGGAACTACGGAAAATAGGATAATCTCAAAAAGGAATATAAGTAAAAATAATAATGATGATTCATCTGCAAATAATTGTATGATAGTGAAGCTACTAATGCTTTTATTATTTATACTAAAATGACCTTTGAATACTCTTAAATGATAGATCCAATTACATCCTACCACATGACTCCTCACAAGGAGTGTTTCTTAGTGTGTGTGTGTGTGTGTATATATATATATATATAAAATAATTGTGGGGAATCTTTCCTTAGAGATAAGAGCACACCAAAGATTATGAGTCTAGGGGAGATAAAATTGATTTTCAATGATGGAAGGGAGAAAACCCTAATAGATGTATTGCATATCCTTGGTTTAGCTAAAAAAAGTATTTTTTAATCTAAAACAAATTATTAGGAGTGTATGTTACTTTTGAGAAGAGTGGCTATAGGTCGAGTAAAGGGAATTTAGTGTTCACTAGAGGCACTCAATGTAGTAGCTTGTTTAGGCTATAAACATATACTTTCTATAACCTTGTGAATGTAATTAAGAACTCTATCTTATAAATTGTGGCAACTGAGTATGGGTCACATTAGAGAGAAGGATCTCAAAACTATCATTAATAAGAAGGTGATTTATAGTTTATCTATTTGTTCTATTAAATTTGATTTGAACACTATTTGTATGGAAAATAACACAAAGTTCCATTTAAATATACTATTACTAGAGAAAAATAAACCTTAGAGGTTATTCATAGTAATGTATTTGGTCTTGTAGATGTGCATTCTATTGAAATGTTTTGCTACTATGTTTCATTTATTGATGATTTCTCTAGATATAAATGGGTTTACTTTTTGAAGCATTAATCTATTTTATTTTCTAAATTTTAATATTTTAAATCAATTGTTGAGAAATAGACAAATAAGAAAGTAAAGATTTTAAGAACAAATAATTGTGGTGAATTTTTCTCTAGAGATTTTGATGATTATTATAGGCATGAAAGGATTGTTAGATAGAAAATAAATCCATATAATCCACTCAAAAATGGAGTGATAGAAAGGATGATATGACCTCAATGGATAGAGCTAGAAGCATGTTAAGCAATGATGAGCTTGAACGATGTTTATCATGGGTTAAAGTTGTGCACACTACTTATTGACTAGTTAAATATAGTCGAGGGTATCTTAGACAAAGGAAGGTGTTGGGATTTGAGTCCAACTAATTTAGGCATCATACCTCCTTTGGGATTGTAAATGCTTTACCAAAACCATCCAATTATTTCACTTCATAATTATTCTATAAATTAGAACTTGGAGTAGGTTGCATAGGTTGTTTATGGATTATATGAATAATGAAGTGTTGACTAATTATGAGGGATAAGTTGTGTTGATGTGTTGATGTAATATTATTTTGAAGGATTAATACAAGATTGGGTATCTTTGGGTGTAGATTCCTTACCTCAAGGGCTTCTCCACATAAATCAAATTGTTATTATTTATATTTCCTTATGGTTGTTTTTATTTCTAATATGTTCAATAATTGAAAAATAATTTGTATCATTAAAGTTCACGATATCTCATTATTTAGTTATACCCTTTTTCTACACTTAACCATCAAAAAAATTACTTTTGGCATTTATGTTGGCATCCACTGTACACTCAATGATAGACTATACATGAGAATTTCCTTCTTGTTGTAAATTCCCCAAGAGATAGTGGAAACAATTATTATTGCTTATAAGAAAAGTTAAATTTTAAAATGCATTCATGTGGATTTTTTAAATTAAATACGTATGACTTATTCTAAGTATAAGTTTATTCTTAAAAATACTATACATTTTTTATTTGTTTTTAGTAAAGAGGCAGGAGATGCCTATATATAAAAATATAAAACATGAAAATACAAAATTTATCAGTGATTGACACCTGAGACTGGCAATGCATTTTAGAAGCTTATACAATCAATATCCATATGTGAGATATAATCCCCTAACCCCATTAGCATCACTGCTTTACATGTAATTACAAAATTAAAGTTGCCCATCCCCTGAAAAAGGCCTTAGACTAAACATACAGGCCAAAGATAATACTATACATTTTTGTTCATTTGTTGCAACTACAAATTCATGAGATCATTGGAATAAATTGTAGTATGGGTAGAAGTAAATTTATCAAAGGATTTATATTTTTCATAGGCTCCTCAACATATCAAATTGTATATTAGGCCAAAATTTTAACTTAATTAATGCATAGGTGTGATTAATATAGATCATTTAAAGAATTATTTTTATGGTTAGGATGAAGGAGCTAGTGGCCAAGGTGGGAGAGGGTTAAGTATTTGAGATTGGATCAAACACAACATTATCTCATCTCATATATAGCTACTTAGGTTTTATAATAATGGCTTAATGATTGATGTTGATTTTGTTTATATGGTCATGTAAAATGGTGCATGAAAGCACTGAGATATCATTGTAGATGAATACCATAATTACAAATTTATCTTAGCAAAATTCTCTTTTACCCTTTACTTTTAGTGTTTAGATTTTTCTTTCCTTTTTCAACTACAGATGAAATTTTTTGGTTCATGTGTCGAGGATTCCCAACATATAAAATATATTACAATGGACATTTGTATTTATTGGTCAAGCACACTATATTGGTGTGCTTCTTACTAGTGTGTTGGGTCTTGTGATGTTCTTCTTACTTATTTCCATATCATTAAATTTATTATTACTATTTATTTTAAGTGATTTTCCTATTGATATATTTTTAAACATAAATATTGAATATTGAAGAGGGTCCTTAAACACTTAGTGTTGTATAGAAGATTCCTTGGTGTTTTGTAATCTACTTAAGAAAGAACCTTTGACTATGAGGTGGTTTGCACTATATCTTGAGTCAATATGCCTACCAAAAGGATGGGTAGAGGTCAAGGTGTTATCCATGTTTCATAATAAATAACCAAAATGTTTGACATGATGAGAAAATTTTAGATCCAATTATATGTTGTAGAAGAGGATGGAAGAAGAGGTCATATGCCTAGAGCTAATGAAAGTGATGATGGGCAAGAATATGGATAGATTGTTGAACACATTAACATTGAAGAATAATACCATGAGTAAAATATGTCAAAAGGATATTTTTAATAATGATAAGATGACTAGAATTAATATTCCTAATTATGTCTATAGTTTAAATCTTGATGAGTTGATTGATTGGTTAACTGATCTAGATGAAAATTTTGAGCATGCAAAATTTGTTTATCTTGATGGAGTGAAGTCTACAAATGCAAAGCTTAAAGGCAATGCTAAAGTCTAGGTTCATTCCTATGAAAATTTAACTTGTTGAGAAAGTTATAAAATTTGAGGTAAGAAGATATGTGTAAATTTTTACACCAAGGAATATTATATATTAACAATTAGAGTTGGTTATTATAAAGATATTTGAGAGAAGGTGGCAAAGTATGTCAATGTTTTAAGGGAATTTACTCGAGAAGAGTTAAGTATGATTAATGTACAATCTATTGGTGAACCATGTTAATTTTCTCTAAAAGATAAAGACAAGTTGAATAGGATATTTTAAAATGAGTAAAATAAGTGAGGAGGAGAAAGTATTTCCCCAAGAGGAAGTTGTGAAAATGATGGTAGAGGAACTTGTTGGTTGATAGTTTATAAATAATTAGTTTAAATTAAGAATATTAGTTGGGAGGTAGTTGAAAGTAGTTTTGGAATATTATAGTAAAATAAGGATCTATAAATACATATTAGAAAATAAAGTAATATCATTCAAAACTATTATATCGTATATCATTTTATTTGTAGCAAACACGGTGTAGATTCTATGATTTTTTTATTTTTTTTCTCTACCATTTTTAATATGGTATCAAAGTGGTTACTAGCATGGAAGGTGAGTGATCTTGATATGGTTGAATATTATTAAAAATTAGGTTGTGCTATACTCTTTGATTCATCAAGTCGGGATCAATAAACCACCACATTTTGTCACTAGTATAAAAAAATATTAATGTTATAATATATTTTTTATTTTGAGGCAAGGATAAGGTTTTTTTATGTAGCATGGTTGGATGGAATTATGTTGTACATACTTATGGTTTGTTGTTATATTGATTACAAGATAAGAGATAATAGATGCCTTTCTATTCATAGGATAAGGTCGCATGGGTTTTACTACTCAAATTGAGTATATGAAAGCTAAATTAGATATTCTAGTTGCTATCTAATAGATTGAAAGGGTTGTGATAAAACAAATGTTTACAAGACTAGTGGATTTAAGATAAAACCATAATTTAATCTTAATATGTGTGGATTTCTTGAAGAAAGGTATTGATGATTAGTAAAATTAATATATAAGAAATATTAAGAAACAGGGAATAATTGGACAATTTTGGTATAGTTATTGCTAGTATACATGTAATGGACAATATGTTTTGAGATGTGACTTGTCATAAAATGTTGAATTCAATACTAACGAATTTTTATTTATTTCTTAGCATATACTATTTAATGCAATAACTTGATGGTAGATATGGACATAAATATTGTGTTGATTTTTTGTTAGTGATTGTGTATTTTTTGGCATATTTTGGACTCACCCAATTAGATATGAGGAATTATGATGTTGTATTGATATATTTCCAAGAATCCATAGGTTTTTGAGTGATTTGGTTGTTAATAAATTTGTTAAAATGAATAAAAAATTTCCCTTGTCACCATCATTTAATGTCCTTGTCGGACTCCATTCAATCTCAATCTCAATCTTAGAAGCAACAAATAATGAAGAAAGAATTGATTGGAGATGCCAAGATACACATATTGATGATATTATTTAAAAAAAAATACTTGAACAACCCATGCTTCCAAAGTTTTTGCAAGGTTAGATTGTCTCGAAGAAGAGTGTTCTATATGGTGCTTCAATCTCCTCATATTGAAAAGAAGTCCAAATAATAGTTTGAAAGGTGGGTATAAAGAAACTACTCAAAAAAATAAAAGAGAAAAATTTATATTGGAGGCTAAGAGGCATCAAAGGCTGGAGGTCTATTATCATCTTGATTTAGCTTCTCATTCAAAAATGATGTTTTGCATGAGAATAGCCAGTTTCAATTAATGTCCCTTCATGGAGCAAGGGGGCTTGGTATCTCATGGAAGAACATGTGGATAGTATAATCTCTTAAATGGAGTGGGACTATATATAAATTAGTTCGATTTAATTTTTAAACCAAAGGAGGGATTCAACTCCCATAGTAAATTGGAGGGATATTGACACTTTCAAAGGAAAGTAGACTCTCAAAGGAGAGTTATTCTCCCATATATAGAACTAGAGGAGATATTTTGACACACAAAGGAGATGTGGACTCTCAAAGAATATTGTTCTCTCACTATGCATGGAGGATGGGATTATATTCACTCATGTGGTATAGAAGATTTATAGATTTGAAAATCAAAAGATTTGCTAATGGAGTCAATTTGGTGTTTCTTGAGTGAGCAAGGAGAATTGGTGAAGGCACTTCATCAAAGTTTTCAAAAGGGTTGTGTTCAATCCTTGCAATGTTTCATTCTTTTTTTGGAATGATGTAATAAAGGGGGAAATTTTGGTTTTAGATTACATCATTAGTGTATATAGGTTACATAAATAATAATTAAAGATAAATGTCAATTGATAGTTTATAGATAGATGTTAACTTACATTAATAATATTAGTTGGGAGGCAATTGAAAGTAGTTTTATGATATTACGGGAAAATAAGACTTTATAAAGCCACATTGGAAAGTATTACAAAATACCATTCAAAAATATTATATCATATTTCATTTTATTTGCAGCAAATATGATGTAGATTCCATGCATTTTTAATTTATTGATCTACCATTTTAATAGCTATAATGATGTAGAGGAAAAATAAGATATTGAAAGATATTGCAGAGGTAGATAGAGAAAGATATGGGAGAGGTGGTCTAAGATAATTGAGAAGAAATTGTTTTAATTTTGGAGCTAAAGGAAATAAAATATTTTAATGTAGTCATTTATTGTTTATGGATTTAATTGTGTGCAATTTTTTAATATTTATACATATGGATATAAAATATTGATTTTTTTGTTGTTGCCTATGTCAATATTATGTATATATGGGTTGTTAAAATTTTAGAGTGTAATTAAATACTTTTGATAAAATTATGATATATCATAAATTTATGGTAACCTTCGGGCTTGTTTTTTCATTTTTTATGTAATTAAAAATTGTTCTATTTTTTGTCACTTGCCACACCTTGTACCTCATGCAACCTCTCATGTTTATTTTAGACCCTTCCTCTCTCTTTTTAAGTTAGTCTTGGTCTACAACTAACCATTTTTCATCTCCTTGAGCTCTCTAACATCTTGATGATGGATCACAAAGTGTGATATGAACATTTTTTAATGATGTTAAAAAATCACATATAATAAAATATAGAAACAATAAATGGTTGTGTCATGGATTGTGGAAATATATTTTTGATTAAGGTAAAATTGGTTTTAAAAGGACCTAAAACCATTTAACAAAATGTTGTCTACAAAGTATCCAAAGATAAGCATAAAATAACATACAGGTTTTATAGGGACCTAAAACCCAAACACAAGAAGCTACCTATAAAGAAAACAAGGATAACCAACAACCTACCTACATTAAACCTACCAAGAACAAAAAACTAAAAATCTGGAAATGACAGAAAATCTAATGTAACTCGTTAAGAGTATTTGTCACTTCCAACTCGTGTTGGTAGAAGCTTTAATGGAGATTCACCAGATTGAGCGGATCTTTTTTCTCCTCTTGGAAAGATTTCTTCTTACCCTTGGTACGAGTGCTTGGCCCCTATTGTTCCATAATGGTTTGTTTTCCTTTGGCCCTATTCTCCTTCTCAGACTACTCACTAGCATTGGAAGCATCAACAACTTGATCTTCCTTGAGTTTTTTAAATTTTTCTATAAGAATACAAATGCCTTTTGCACTGTTATGAATTATGCATTGACTAATTTTGATAATACGCTCTAGGTTCTGGTTTAGATATAGCATCTTGTCTTCTAGGCCCTTTACATAGCTCTCATAATCCTCTTTCATCAGACTGAGCTCAGTCATGATTACTTCCAAAGCCAAATGAATTTATTTTTCCTCATTCTTCTCATTGAGGTAATCCTTCTCACCCATGATAGCATTGATTTGATTTTGTGTTGACCTCAACTTGATGTTTATTTGGTTTATCTCAAGAAAAAACCCATTTAGTGATTATAAATTGACCCGCCACCCCATCTCTAGCAAGCTTCAAGACATTATAAATGTCCACTTTGTTAGTATTGAGTTGGGGGAAGTCCTATATCAAGTCTTAAGGGGAGAACATATTATTCCCTTTAGCAGATTCTAAAGTAATATTAGGGATTTTTCTACTATAACCTGCATGCATATTAATCATTTCCTTCATTTTACCCTTACCTTTACCTTTCTCGCAATCCTCCTTTTTGAATTTTTCTTCTCAATAGAATTTTTTGAAAATCTTTAGGGCTTACACCTTCAGTATGCGACCCACTTGACCATGAGATTTGAGCGCGAGTCTTTTTCTTGGTTGACTTGCCCTTTTTTAATTTTTCATCCTCGTATGGAGGATTGGAGAACATCTCCAAATTATCCTCTTCTCTCTAATCCTTATCCTCATCTGACACTACATACTCAAAACCCTCTTTAGAGGAAACAATATGGGCTCAGATGTTGTGTTTAAAAGGTAATTTCTTAGCCATAGCAGGAGATGGAATGATTTTCAAGTGTTCATAAGTAGCAGTATGAGGTCCTCATGCAACACAAGTAATTTTACATTATTTTTCTTCTCTTTGAGACCAAATTCTAACGATGCAAGGAGATAAAAAGGAAAGGATACCAGTTGTTTGTGATGGAAGTGATTCAAAAGAATAAAATGGAAGCCATATATATGTGTACCTTCCAAGAAGGGTAAAATACCACATAATAACCTCTACCACCTCCACCCAAATGGGTTTAATTGAAAGACGATCATAACCACAAACATTGAATTTTACCAACTTCTTCCTCTCAAAATCCTTTAAAAACTATTTGACCTCACCTTTCAATGCTTTCCTATCCCTAAATATCTTTCTGCCTTGGGTAGAAAGCCCGATAATTTTTGCAATAAGGTACTCAATTACTACTAACTCCTCATTTGCAAAGATAGTGTGATCCTTCCATCCTTTTACAAATGCCTTTGTGACTTTAGGATCATAGCCGTGCAACTTCTCCAGCTATGAAGTAACAACCCCATGCTCTAAAATCTTCCAAACCATATCTTTCTTCCTAATATCTTCACAAGAAAGTGGTTTAACCCTGCTTCTATTGCCACCCAATTTTACCATGCTAAGAAATAGGGAAAAGTGAATAGAACAACGGCCCCACTGAGTTTAAAAATTTTGGAGGCCCACTAAAATACCCACAATCTGTGTGACAAGACCTCAAGCATTGATTACAATTAGTGAAATTTACAAGGAAAATATCTCACGTATCATTATAGCATAAAGCTTATTCATAATCATCCTCCCATCATTACTAAAACACACTATTGTGATCTATATTTACATCATGATAAATTAAATTTTGGATGTTAAAAGGGACTTCACTCAACTTTTACCAAAATTGAGTCGAACCGTTGCCAACCCGAATATTAGAAAAAGTATTAGAAATAATATTTCCCTCCCTATAGACATGGGAAATATAAAACTCATCAAAAGAATTAAGAAGCAAAATAGAATCCTTGATAAAAAAATATTATCAAGCAACTTGGATCATTGATCTTTTTCAAACAATGAACAATGTTCAAAGAATATCCTTCAAGTCAAATCTTTCAAAATCCCTGAGATTGAGTCAGTTTCAAACTATTGTAGGCAGCTACAGCTTTGGCAACATGGTTAGTCTAGGTACCCAAAGGGAGTGCCACAACCGAAATAACTGAAATAGAAGATCTGAGATAATTACACAAGCAACACATCTTGATGAAAATTATTCTAGTCATACATAAGTAAGTATGTTAGAAAGAGGTGATTCATTACTGATGAAAATAAATTTGTTGAAACCTACAATAGATCATAATGAAGTAGTATAGAGTAAAAGTTTATTCAAAAATGTATATTAATTTAGAGGTAAATGTTACAAGGTAATTGTTGATGGTGGTAGTACTAATATTCTAGTTTCAAGAGAAATGGTACAAAATTTGAATCTAGAAAGGATATAACATCCAAGCCATTATAGTTTAACTTGGTTAAAAGGATAAAAAATTGGCTAGTGAACAATGTCTTCTTATATTTGAGATCAAGGTTTCTAAGGATGAATTATTTTGTGATATCATGCTTGTGGATTTTTTTCATGTATTGTTGGGTATAACATGGTAATTTGATATGATAGTGAAGGTAAAGTAATAATATAGTGTAGCAAATGGAGCTCTCTTCAGGTGGTTCGACATTTTTTCAAAATTCTTTGAAGGCAGGAAATGTTGGTTCACCTCCTTATGGTAATGGCAGTAGGTGTATTGATGAGTTTGTTGAAGGCGCGAATTTGTCAGTCTATGGGGAAGCTATTGGTAATGATGGTGGGTCCTCTTTAGTCTCTTTTGTTCCGAACTCTTTGGTTTTTGGGGATGGTGTTCACTCTGTTTCTTGTGTGGGGGCCTTTCCGAGTCCTCTTAAAGTGGGCTTATCCTCTTCTCCTTGTCCAAAGATTCCTAATAATGTTTCTTCCAGGGAAGGACAAAAGTGTGTGGGGGTCAAGTCTGATGGACCTAGTTGGTCTAATCTTTTTGGCACTAAGCCTAAGGGTAAAATTTATTCTCCTTCGGTTAGCTTTTTGGCGAGCACGGCTATTGGGGAGTACATAGTGTCTATTCCTGACTGTATCATTGTGAAGCAATTGGAATCAATGGAATTATCCTTGGTTGGGAAATTTATGGGTCCTTGTCCAAACATTGAGCCGGTGCGTAATCTTGTCTTTAAGAGACGGAGGTTGAAAGGTCAAGCAGAGGTGGCGGTGATGGTAAGGGGTTTCTTTTCATTTTCCTTCACTTGTGAGGAGGATATGGTTACTGTTCTTATTGGTGGCCCATGGATTATTGGAAAATCTTCGTTGGTCTTGAAGAAATGGGAGGTTGGCTTTAACTCAAGTTCTTGCTCATTCTCTTCTGCACGTGTTTGGGTTCGGTTCCCGGCTCTTCCTTTGGATTTTTGGGATGAGCAAGTTTTTGCTAGCATTGCCAATTCTTTTGGGAAGCTTCTTTGTATCAACCAGATGACGGCAGCACATAAAAGGTTGTTGTATGCGCGTTTCTATATGATTGTTGATCAATATATGGATTTACCTAAGAAGATAATGATAAACTCTAAGTTAGGGGGTTGGAACCAAGTGATTGAATATGAGTCTATTCCTTTTGCTTGTTTTCTTTTTTAAGAAGGTTGGGCATTAAGCAAATAATTTCCCTTTAAATCCACCTAAATTGACTCTTGCTTAACCTTTGAAAGAGTGGAAGGAAAAGGAGAAATCGAAGGAGAGGCTGAAAGCGGATGATGATAGAGTTGTTGTCTCTTCAAAGCAAGTTGTGGGCCTGGTAGAGAAGAAAGGTGTCTTGAATAAGGTGGAGGAGGTTTAGGGAAAGAGTCCATGAGGCTCTTGTGGATTCAGGGAAATATGTCCCTATGAAGGCGATTGATATGGCAGCCAGTTTCTTGTTTCCTCATGAGGATGATCAAATCCTTGTAAGGGATGTGTCTATTTTGGAAGAAGGGGAGTTGATTGCTCAGGTGGAGGGGAACTCTTTTGGTGTGGTAGAGGAGTCAAGAAGTTGAGAGGATGCCCTGGTGGATGAAGGTAGGGGACTGAAGCCCTTTAAGCTAGTGGAATCTGCTTGTCCTATAGATGTCCTTGTTTCTCCTATTAAACCAAATGTGGTGCTCACCTCTTATGTCATTGGGGATGACATGCATAGTTCTCTTCTTGTGAAGGAACCTCCTTTCTCACCTGTTAAAACTAGCAACAAGAAGAAACATGCTTCACCTCAGGGTGTTGCAACTAGGAACTTCAAAAAATTTGATTATGGTTCGAAGCTGAGGGGTAGGGGAATACCCTCTCTATAGCAACATAGGGAGAAAGAAAGCAAAGAAAAAATTCCTAATGGTTCTCAAAAAGCCATGTTCAAAATGTGCTTGAAGGGCGCATATTAGAATCTCCTATGAAGATTCTTTTATGGAATATCAGAGGGTTGAATAACCCTCATAAGAAGGATCTCCTTGCTAATTTGGTAAGGGATCATAAACTGAATATCATCTTGATTCGGGAAACTAAAATGCATGTGGATAGGTTGGACAGTTTAAAGAAAAGGTTGTTCAAAGATTGTGGACTCCATGGCTTTGATGCAGAGGGAGCATCTGGTGGTGTGGTGACATTCTAGAATTCGAAGGTGGTGATTAGGAGGGTTGTTTTTGGTGAATCTAACCACATTGTAACCTCTTTTTATCATATTAGGTATATTTTTCTTGAACTTCTTCTAACATTTACACTCCTAATGTGAAGAGTGCTTGTAAGCGGTTCTGGGGGAGTATAAATTCCTTCAAAGTTTTTCATCCTATTGATCAATGGCTAGCTATGGGTGACTTCAATGCTCCTTTGAGTTGCTTGGAAAAGATGGGGGGATCCCAAGTGGATGATGAAAGTAGATTTGATTTGATGTTGTTCATCAATGATAATACTTTGCTTTATGTCGACTTGTAGGGTGCCTCCTTTACCTAGTTGAACTGTAGAGTGGGTGATGCGTTGATTCAGGTGAAGTTGGACAGGGCCCTCCTTTCTCTTGATTGGTTGATTCATTATTCTTGCTCCCTATCTGCCCTCACTAGATTGGGGTCATATCACTTCCCCATTTCTTTATCGGCTGACTTGGTTGGTAGAAGGCGTTCCTTCCCTTTTCGGTTTGAAAAGATGTGGGTATCTCATTTTGATTTTAAAGAATCTTTCAACTTGGTGGGATATCTAGGTTGATAGTACAGTGATGTATAAAATTCCTAAGAAGTTGGCATCAGTAAAGTCTAATGTGAGGGTTTGGAATAAGTCTTCCTTTGGGCACATCTTTCATGAGAAATCTCGTATTAAGGAGGAACTTGATCTCTTGCAGTAGTCTATTCAAGCTTTGGGGTATAATGCAAATGTGGCTAATGAGGAGAGCATGCTTTTGTCTCATTTACATAATATTGTGGCTTAAGGAGGAAGAATTTTGGAAGCAGAGATCTCATATAGTTTGGCTCAACTGCGGTGATAGGAACACAAAGTTTTTCCATATCACTACCTTGAAGCATCGAGCCTCAAAAAGGATTAATTTTATCCACCACAATGGCATGTTGATCGAGAATGATGGGGAGATATGAAAAGTGTCCTCTGCTTTCTTTGTTGATCTCTTATTTGACAACTTTGTTCCTATTTTGGCTGCTCAAGACTAGGTGTTAGATGTTATTCCTAGAATTGTGACTGAGGATTCTAATAACATGTTGTGCAGTATCCCCTCTATTAAGGAGGTTAGGAAGGATTTCTTCTCTTTTGTTGGGAATAAAGCCCCTAGCTCAGATGGCTTTCCCATATTCTTCTTCCAAGAATTCTAGTCGATTGTTTCTAAAGATGTAGTGGATGTGACTAAGGAGTTCTTTGGTAGCTGCAACCTATTGAAGGAGTTGAATGCCACCTTCATTGTTCTTATACCAAAGATTCTAGTGCTTTGGCCTTTAATGAGTTTCGTCATATTAGCCTTTGCAACTCTATCTATAAAATCTTTTCAAAGGTTTTGGCTATAAAGCTGCAGAGGGTTCTCCCCTT
The DNA here is from genome assembly GCA_007258455.2 of Sequoia sempervirens. Classification (NCBI taxonomy): domain Eukaryota; kingdom Viridiplantae; phylum Streptophyta; class Pinopsida; order Cupressales; family Cupressaceae; genus Sequoia; species Sequoia sempervirens. Next base: position 131,031 of record VDFB02264359.1, on the reverse strand, counting down.
GATTATTTCGCAACAACAATGTGGCTTTGTTTTTGGAAAAAAAATATTGGATCCTATCATCACTATTCATGAAAATATTCACTCACTGATGGTTAATAAGAAGGCTAGTTTCTTCTTGAAACTTGATCTTGTGAAGGCATATGACCAGGTGAACTGGCATTTTTTGGCTAAAGTTTTATCTACTTTTTGGTTCTTGGATAATTTCTTAAAGCTAATCCCAAGTCTCATCTCAATGGTGTCTTTTTTTTGTTTTGGTGAATGAATCTCCCTCTGATTTCTTTAGGAGATCTAGGGGGATGAGATAGGGTGATCCCATTTCGCCCTTCCTTTTCATCATTCTAGCTGAAGCTTTTGAGAGATCTCTTCAGAAGCAGGTTTATGTTGGTTTCATTAAGGGGCTCCATCCTACTTCCTCTCCCCCTGCTCGCATCAACAATTTTTTTATGACATGATTATTATGGGAGAGTCGATTGTGGTGGAAGTGAAAGCAATCAAATTGGTGTTGTAGGGTTATGAAGTTGCCTTTGGTCAATTGGTGAGTCTTCCTAAGAGCACGCTTTTTTCCTCAACACTCCAAATAGAAGGAAGCACAAAATTGTTGGTATTCTTCAATGCTCTATTGGAACCTTGCCTTCGATTTATTTGGGTCTGCCTCTTGGTGCTAACTCGGTCCCTAATTCTTTCTAGAATGGTTTGATTGATAAGTTCAACGCTAAGTTGTTCCAATGGATAGGGGTGCTCCTTAGTCAAGTCAGTAAGTTGGTTCTAATTAAATCTATAGTGAAAAATCTCCCATTGTATGCTCTTAGCCTCTTCCAGATTACACATAAATTATGGGAAAAGATTGAAAGTATTCATAAATGGTTCTTATGGTCAGGTGTGGAGGAAAAGAAAAGAATGAGATTGGTTTCTTGGGAGGAGGTGTGTATGTCTAAATTCCATGGTGGTTTGGGATTGAGGGAAGTTAAGGTTTTCAATTCTACTCTCATGGAAAATAAATTATGGTTTCTTCTGGCTAGGGAAAAGGATTGGATGGTTATTCTTGTTTCTAAATATCTCTCTAGAGTTGATAAGTTCAGGGACTTCTTAAAGGAATATTACATTCCTCCATTGGGTTCTCTCTTTTGGAACTCCTTGGTCAAGGTTAGAAGTGTTATTTTTGCTGGTTTGCAGTGGTCGATTGGCAATGGTAGGGATATTCTCTTCTGGGATGATTAGTGAATTGGTCATGGTCCCCTCTGAGATACTGGTTGGGCAGCTCTCTTCAGGGATCTTTGTGTTCAGGAATTCAGGGTTCTTGTTGTTGATTATATTGTGGACCAGGCTTGGAGAAGAATTCATGAAGAATTTCAAGAGTTGGAGACTCTTTATGGTGTGCTTTCTTAGGTTCATATTCCCGTTACTCCTCAAAGGGATCGTGTGGTTTGGAGGCTACTCCCACAAGGTCATTTCATGGTGGATTTTGCTTTTCATTCAATGAACAATATTATGGGCCCACACCCTCCTTGGGCTCTTGTGTTGACTTCAAATCTGATTCCAAAGATCAATATATTCTTGTGGTTACTGGTGTAGGATAAAATCTTGACCATTAACAATCTTTGGAAGAGAGTCTTCTCCTTTCCTAATAGATGTTGTCTTTGTGAGGATGATTTGGAGGACAACCATCATTTTTTTATTGGATGCAATTTTTCTCGGGAGGTTTGGTTGCTTGTTCAAAATCTTTGGAAGGTGGATTGGATCTTCCCTTCTTCTATTTGGGAGCTTTGGCTCCAATGGCAGTTGCCCACCTCCAATCTCTCTCTGGGTCTGCTTTGGTCCCTTAATCTTCCTCATATTGTTTGGGGCCTTTGGAAGGAGAGGAATAATACTTTTTTTTGGAATGTTTCCCTCTCCCTGATTTCCTTGTTTTTCAAAATTCTCTTGGCCATTAAGGAGAATTTCTTCTAGGTTGTTGCTAAATCTAATGTCCTTGGCCAGGTGGTGGTTTCTGATTATGATTTGTGGGTGGTTGATCAGTGGAAACTTTCCCTTAAAATTTCCAAGCCTTTGAATAAATCCAAGTCAGATAAAGAAGGGGTTATTTGGTATTCTCCTCCTCCTAGGTGGTTAAAGTCAACTTTGATGGTTCTGCTAAAGGCAATTTGGGACATGTTGGTTGACGAGGAGTGTTAAGAGATCATAATAGTAGGCTTGTTTCAGTGGTGGCACTCCCTTTGGGGATCCAGACAAACCATTTTGTTGAAGCTATGGCAGCCTATAATGGTTTAAAATTGGCTAGGGAGAAGGGGGTTTCCAAAGTTTGGGTAGAAGGGGATTCATTGAATATTATTAACTACCTAAGGAAAATTTCCCCTCCCTCTTGGTCTATTGAAAGACTCATTACTGATGCTTTATCCATGCTAAATGACTTTGATGAAGTGTATATTTCCCATGCCTTTCGAGAGGCTAATGGGGTCATGGATTTTTTGGCTAACCGTGGCGTTTATTTGGCTAGGTTGTGGAAGGTTAATGACAACTTGTCGGTGGAGCTTATTTCCTTGCTTAACAATGATAACACCTAATGTTTTGATGGGGATCAAGTCGCTAGGTGTTCTAAAGGGATGGCGAGTTAATTATTACCATCTAATGATGATTAGACGGTTAATGGTGGTGGTGCTCATCAAAATTTGTGAGAGGATGAGTTGTATGTTCAAGAGGGATCTAGCCATTATTGTTTTCTGTACCTTGAAATGCAGGTCCGCACGCTTTCTGGGTGTAATTTTCTCTATTGTCTTTGTGGTTATTTTCTTTTGCATTTTGTGGGGTTTCTTTCCTATGAAGTGTTTGGTGCCATTGAATATGGGAGGGGACAAGTGTAGGACTGATCCCTTTTCATGTGTCGAGTTTGAAGCTAATGAGGAAGTGTGGAAGATTTTACAAAAAGGTGGGGTTTCATCGTTCTTTGAGAAGTTGCATGGGTATGAGTCGAATGTTTCACAGGAGTTTTTTTATGCTTGGCATGGCCGGGTGTTGAGTTTGTGTGGTGTGGACATCACTATAAATGAGGAGTTGATTGCAAAAGTAATTGGGATGTCGAATCAAGGGAAGAAATTCTTCAAAGAGAAATCTATGTTGGGGTGGCCAAAATAAATTTCTTGAGATACAAGGAGAAGGCTAAAATGGTTAGACATTAGTGTGGAGGTTTTGATCGCTCCAAAATTAAGCCTATTTTGGTTGAGGTGGTCGTGGTTCTGATGCATTACTTCACCTTAGACGAGAGGTACACGACTCTTTACGGGCACCACTTTGTGTTGTTAAATCACTTATGTCATGGTAAGCTTGTATCATTCCCTTTCTATCTTTTGTTGTATTTGGAGAATGGGATTTTGGACTTCAGAAAGAATCCTAGAAATACCTACTTGCATCAGGGTTTGATGTTGTTGATTATGTAACATATAAAATCTAAATTTTTTATTGTGTCCCCTATTCCTGGTAAGGTCAACACGGCCAAGAAGAAGGCTAAGATTGGTGGGAGTTGTTAGGTGGAGGAGGAGGAAGAGGATGTGGGTACAAAAATTGAGGATTAATCTTTCGCCTAGTCGAATGGTTGCCATACAGACCTAGATTATACCCCATCTACTAGGGGTAAGAAAAGCTCTACTAAAAATGCCAAGCCTTCTTCTTCACATGTGAAACGCAAAATTTAGGTTGCTTGTGAAGAGGTGGCTTTGGAAGGGAATCAAAGTAAAAGGAAGAATTTGAAGCAGGGGTTGATGGTTTCCCATGTTGTGGGGGAAGATTTGTAGGAGGAAAGTGGGGTTAATAAGGTTTGTGAGGTGGCATAATTTTTTAATGAGGAAAATATTCAGGATGGTGATGGAGATGAGGGGGTCCCAGCTATTGGGAAGGCGAATAATTTTGTTGATTTAGTGGACTTCCCTGTTGTGTCAGCTTATAAAGATAAAGGAAAAGAAAAGATTGTGACGCCTAATGGTTGCCAGGAAGAAGACCCTCCGATGAGTTCCCACCAAGGGAGGGGTTTGTATTGGGTTCCAATGGATTTTACTCAGGCTTTTGGGTTGGTAAAGCAAGGGTCAAATGTCTTTTTTAATTTGCTTATGTGGTTGGTTCAAGAGGTTTAGGACCTCCATGGCAAGTATCACATTATTGCCCGATGCAACATCTCGACCCTGTAAAGCTTAAGGCAGAAGGATTCTATTTTTAGTATGGTTAGGGAAGTGAATTCTAATCTCGACCTTATGGTGGAGGATGTTTCTAATCTAAAGAGTGACCATGGTCCAAGGCTATCCACTGTTGAAAGGAATTCCCTGCAGATGCATAAAGATATCAATGCTTTGATTAACCTCAGCAAGGAAAAGATTGAGTCCTTTGTCAAAGGTTTAATGTTCCTAAACTAAAAATCTAGGGAATGGACCGATAAATCTTTGTTTAATGATCCAATGAAGTAGGATGGTGATGAGGACAATGAAATGGGTAAGCAAGCTGCTGATTTGGGGATGGGGTTGAGCATCAGTACTCAGAGAAAAAGAAAAAAGAAAAATGTGGTGCCGATGCAAGATGTCAAAGAAATCATGGAGATGGGAAATAAGGTGATTTCCAAGGATTTGGAAGCAACTAGGATGTTAAAATAACTTCTTTAGTCATAGATTTGTTTTGCTCTTTTGTTTGGTTTGTGGATTTTTTTTATTTTTGTTGATGGGTGGCTAATTGTTGTTTAATCAGCCTGTTGTTTTTTGGTGGAGCAACTTACATGCTTTATCTTTGTGTTGTTGTTTATCTTGTATAGGGTTTCAAGGCCCCTTCAAAACCTGTTTTACGCTAATAAAAAACATGGCAATTTGATAGGAAATTTATGCATGAATACCATGCTTGTGGATTTTTTCATGTATTTTTGGGTAGAACGTGGTAATTTGATAGTTATAGTTTGATGAAAAATGGAGTGAAACATGTAAATTTTCCTTAAGAGGAAGATGAAAGATTGAATGGTACTTCTAGAGTGTTGCTAGTAAATAATAAACAATTTTTTAAGGATATTAATGAAAAGAAGGTTTGTTTTTATTAACAAGAGTATGTATATATAAAAGGTTACAAATGTAGATAAGTTAGCACATCCAAATATTTCTATTATTAAAAAAACACATTGAAATTATTTAATGCAACCACTAGAAGGGTTATTATTGTTGCTTAGATAATGTAACCACCCATTTCAATGGTGCACTCAATACCAATGACATGAAAAGAGAAAAAAAAAAAGGTAGATTATGAGTGGTCTAATTTGAAACACAAGACAACCTTTGGTATTAATAAAGATAGTTCCTTTGTAAGATATACAATAAGCTCTCAATTAACTAATTATACGAGAAAAAAGGAGATCTAAATGCATAAAAAAATCCTATGGTGATGCACTATTTCAATGGTTGGTACACTAAATACCAATGCCATGCAAATAAAAAATAAAAGGGAGCTTATGAGTGGTGTAAGTTTAAATATATGACAACCTCGGGTATTAAAAAATATAGTTCCTTTGTAAGATATGCAATAAGCTCTCACTTAACCACTTGTAGGATAAAATAAGAGAGAAATTTATAGAACAATCTTGTAATAAGAATGGTGATGCACCAAGATGAAGTAACTTCCACCCACTATCTATCACTAAAATTATATAAACAAATGGATCATTAATCAAAATGAGAATAATATAAAAACATATAAACATACATAAACTAAAGAGATATTCATTCTCATAACATAAATAAAATACCAAAGAAATATAATTAGAATTTCTATCAATGTTCTTGAAAATGAATAAGTTTACATACACGAGAAGGTTTGAAAGCCTTGAAAATTTGAAACAAGGCTTGATTATCAAAAAATAACAAATAGAAGAAGATTTATATTGTTAGTTTTATGATCAAATTTAATGCACAAAAATTTAATTCAAAATCAGACACAATAACACAGCAAATACCCTAGGAAAACCCTCCACTTGAGGGAGAAAAACCCAGCAACAATATATCACTTATATATTGAATGTCAACACAAAATATCTCCTTTACAAGATGCTGATAAGAGGGCCAAATAGAAGCATCACAAACAGATGCAAATACAAATGCAAACAGATGTAGTTCACTTATTAGAGATTTAGCCTTCAATAAGTAACAATCTACTCTCTTATAGAATTCGCAATCTACTCTTCTTTCTAACTCGCACTTGTGAATGAATAAACTATGAATGATCAACTTAGCCTTCTATGATGAACCGAACTGATCTACTCCTTTCTCTTAATTTGCGCCTTAGACTAATGATGAACAATGAATAGAATGGATGATAAATGGTGAACAAATGAATTCATAAATATATCAAATGATAGAAGAGACACAACTCTTCAAAACCAAATTTGGCTACAATAATGATAACAAAACAACTAATAATAAGAGGTCGACCTCTCTTAGAAATACATGCCTCTTCATAAGTCTTAGTCGGCCTCTAATGATAATCAAGATGCCTTTTCATTTGGACACAACCAATAGGGAAAAGGTCGAAACACATAGGAACTCATGCCATTTAAATAAGGCACGCCTCTTCATAAATAGAAGACTTTATAAATTAAATAGCTTGAGCTATTATTTAATTTATTCAATCAAGGATAATCAACAAGCTGGAAGAATATAACTGAATTTGTAACATCAATACTCCCTCTCAGCTAGGGAGGATACTTCCAGCTGCACAATACAAATCACCTCATCGTGATGTCTATCACTATGGCTACAACCATAAGTGAAAAGAGAAAATATCACCTCATTGTGATATTAGATATCGCCTCAACACGATATCAACCATAATGGCTACAACCATACTATGGTGTGTACAAGTGTTCATCACTTGTGTGCTGTTGTCACCTCAACATGACTTTCACCATGGCTCTCCTAGAGGGTGAAACACAAGTACAAAATATGTCATGGAGTCACACACATGACATCCACCATGACTCTCTCAGAGGGTGGAAACAAGGGCTTTCACCTCAAATCTCAAAGAGAAATGCATTAACAAGGGCTTGCACCTCAATTTCCTTCATCTCAGAGGAAAAGCATTAACAAGGGATTTCACCTCAAACTTCTCTCACAGAGAAGAACTCATTATCAAGGGATTTCACCTTGAACTTCTCTCAAAGAAGAACTCATTATCAAGGATCACTGATATTGATTATCATAATGAATGATAGTAGGCTCCATTGATTGTCCAGACAATCTTGTAAGGATCGTACAAAACCACACTGCTTCTCGAGCTGCCACACAAGATGCAATAAACTCGACCTTTGTTGTACTTAGTGCCATTGAAGACTGCTTCCTGCTACACCAAGAAGTCATCACAAACCTCAACTGAAACAACATCCAGAGGTGCTCTTCCCATCAACAACACAACCATCTTCTTTAGGTTCAATAGGCTCCCTTTGAATCTTTAAGTACTTGCATCAACCTTTTGACCTCATCATCCAATATTGCTTGTAATGCTTGCCTTAGATAAATGTTTTCCAATGCACACCTCTGGTATTGTAGAGAGTTCAAGGTAGACCTCCTCGACCTCATAGCAGATCACTCTATTCTGAATAGGTTTGCAGAGCTACCAATATCAAATCCAGATGACAGTCTTTGAGCAATTATGATCTCAACAGCTGAAGGGATCCTCTAAGGATTTAGCACCTAGCCTTGCAATACAGTAATCTTCACTTCTTCTCAGTGAGTTACAAAACTCCCTCTTGATCCCTGCTTTAAAGATTGCAAAGAAGACTTCTAGAAGTGAACTCCCTCTAACCACCAGCCCAGTTCCATGGCTACAAGTTGTGACTTCACGCTTGATCATTTCTTTGGTTGGCATGACTTCCTCATAAGATACCTCAAGCTTTTCATTGCTAAGCAATATCTCATCACCTTCCTGCTTCTAGATGTTCACAAAGCATTTTAGAGAGAGATTACTAACAGTTTATAACTATCTAAAGAATTATCAAGACTAGAATCATACAAGGTTTACTATCTCAGGTTATAGCATGAACACATAAGAATTTATGAATAATATTAAAACATGAATAAATAAATCAGCCTAAAGAGAAATATATCAAAAGATCATAATGAAGGGCTAAAGAAACTTATCTTTATATAATTTTGATATAAATCTTTCTTCAATCTTTTACTCCTCTCGAGAGTGCCAAACTCAGCACAACAAAAAAAAATTTGCACAACTACAGATTTCTTGAATGCATTATGCAGTTAGCATGTAGAACCAACTCTCTCCAAGAGTTTAAGGCTCTATCACAAATCATGCATTAGAGAATGATATCAATGTGACCAATCACCATCAAACTTTCAATTCTCTTTTTATTTCAAAGTCACACTCAAAAATCTTCACAACCAACATGAAAATACTAGCAATAAATGAAGTCTTCAAAGGATCTTATGCTAGTGAACACAATTCAAGAGAAACCACTCTCTCTCTTTACTAATTACAAGATCCAAAAAAAAGATATAACTTAACAAACAAAGAATACTTATCTCTTTAAATATTTTGATGGATGCAAGATACACTGCTCTTGAGCACAGAACAACACACAAATTTCACGGCTTGAACACAGGCCCATGACTTAGAATAGAAATTCCCTAGAATCCTTCTGAGGAGAGAAATTATTCATATCCACAAATGAAGCATGTTGATTAGGCCTGGTTGGTAAATCCTTTGCATAGTGACCAAACTTGTCACAATGAAAACATTGGACTTGGGAGAGGTCCCACTTCTTCTTGAATGTGAGAGCACCATCTGACCCTTTATCTCTATTCTTCTTGAAGTATTCTTTCTTTCCTCTTTTTCCTTTTTTCTTCGATGATTGAGCGAAAAGAACATGAATTTCTTCATTTGTAGAGCTTCGACCAATACCTCTCACAGCCAACCTAGACTCTTCTTGAATACAGTCCACCCTCAAACGATCAAACTTGGGAAGTTTCGATCTCGTGTTGATTCCTTGAATGTAAGACTCCCAAGATGAAGGAAGACCATTAAGAGCCAACATGGTCAAATCCTTGTCATCAACAATATGACCAATGGTAGAGATCTGATCTCTCAATTCGGAAATCTTCATGAAGTAGGTGATGACAAATTCTCCTTCTGCCATCTTAACATGATGAAGTTGTTGCTTCAAGGCAAGTGCCCACCTGGTGTTGTTGATTTCGTACAGTTCCTCCAATGTCTTGAACATCTCCCTTGCAGTCTTCAACTTGGAGACAATTGGAAAAATGTGATCCTTGATGGAATCAACCAACAACTTCTTCGCCTTGATGTCTTTCTTCTTCCATTGCAACTTCTCTTCTTCCTCTTTAGGTTCAGGAACTTTGGTCTCCACAAACTCTGCCAAATCATTCTCCTCCAATGTGATCATGATTCTAAACCTCCATGAAGTGTAGTTTGACGCTCCCTCAAGTCTATCTTCAATCTTCAATCCGTTCACCATCTTGATTGATGTAGAGATGGGCAAAGAATTAAGACGAAGAGAAAAGAGTATCGTTGTAAATCTGATCACAATCTTCTCAAACCCACTCTGATACCATGTTAGTTTTATGATCAGATTTAATGCACAAAAATTTAATTCAAAATCAGACACAATAACACAGCAGATACCTTGGGAAAACCCTCCACTTGAGGGATAAAAAACCCAGCAACAATATATCACTTATATATTAAATGTCAACACAAAATGTCTCCTTTACTAGAGGTCGATAAGAGGGCCAAATAGAAGCATCACAGATAGATGCAAATAGATGTAGTTTACTGATTAGAGATTCAGCCTTCAATAAGTAACAATCTTCTCTCTTATAGAATTCACAATCTGCTCTTCTTTCTAACTCACACTTGTGAATGAATAAACTATGAATGATCAACTCAGCCTTCTATGATGAACCAAACTGATATGCTTCTTTCTCTTAATTTGCACCTTAGACCAATGATGAACAATGAATAGAATGGATGATAAATGGTGAAAAAATGAAGTCATATATATATCAAATGATAGAAGAGACGCAATTCTTCAAAACCAAAGTCGGTTGCAATAATGATAACAAAACAACTAATAATAAGAGGTCGGCCTCTCTCATAAATATGTGCCTCTTCATAAGTCTTAAGTCGGCCTCCAATGATAATCAAGATGCCTTTTCATTTGGATGCAACCAATAGGGAAAAGGTTGGCACACATAGGAACTCATGCCATTTAAATAAGGCGCACCTCTTCATAAATAGAAGACTTTATATATTAAATAGCTTGAGCTATTATTTAATTTATTCAATCAAGGATAATCAACAAGTTGGAAGAATACGACTGAAGCTATAACATCAACATATATCATATTGGTATTGTAAATGGCATTAAGGTCTAATTAGTAGCCTATCTAGGTAAATCACTCCTTATGGATAGGGTGAACAATATTGAGCTAGGATTTTACATATCTTGGTAGTTTAAATGGATAGGTACCAAGAAATTCTAGACTACTCTAAGGATCCTTTAGATGATTGCCATTTTTTTGTAATATAAGATTGTAATTAAAAGATCCCTAATATAGTTTGCAGGTCATAGGATCTTAACGAGGTGGCTTTTAAAGAAAAAGAAAAATAATAATTGTGTAAAATTAGATTTGGAGAACCCACCTCTCACTAGTACAAATGTGATTACATCTAGAGGAGGACTAAGGATGGTTATAAATATATATACTTAAGGTCTGGTTTCTCCATGCACTAGATTGATATTTTGGGCTAGATAAAAACATAGAGGGCCTTATAGGCTTTCTTTTGAGTCTTGAGTTTTATCTTCAAAACAAGATAATTATGGATTTAGGTAATATTTATTTCCTTCACATGGGTTTTCCTTATTTTTATTATTTAGTTTTGAACTATTGAAGGCATTCTCTAATTTCTAGTAGAGATTTGACCTAATTTGTAAGAATTGAGACATAGAAGCCTTGTTGAGTGTTGTAAATAAAGGTAGATTAGGAAACTTTTTGAAGGCTCCTATGGTGAATAGAGTGAGGAAAGTTATTAAGAAAAATTATTCCTAATTAAAATGACTTTGGGAGAATATATCATAATCAAATCAGTTATGGAATTCTCAAGGAAGGCTCTCATAAAGGAATTACATGGTCATGGGATAGGTGAACATTCCCTAAATTATTGGTTACAATGTTTTTGGGATTCAATTTAAGTTGTGGTCCTACCTTCCATATTCTACCTTTTGTTGGATGTGATTTTTCTTTCATAGCATGGAGAATATTAACAGGATTTTGTAAGATCATCAGTTTTGGGATTCTATCTTTTTAGATTTTTAACCTTGGTTAGTCTATTTGATCCCTAGTTAAAGGTTTCAAGGAAGATGTTAATTTGGGTAAAGTTTCTATATTACCTTTAGAAATTTGGTTATAGAAATAGTTGAGAGTGCTCGAAGATGTAGTTAGCAAAAACCTAGAACTATATGTTTCATTCTTGACAATCTTATACTAGACCATCATGAAGGTTTTACAAGAGATTGATAATAATGAAGGTTTGGAAAAGTTGATGGAAATTATGGTCGGGGATGAAACCTATTAAAGAATTATAGATTATAGTAAGGTGCCTTTCAATGTATCTGTTCTAACCTATATGGGTATTTGGTTACAAACTATACACAACCATTTGTAAAAAAAATATGGCATAGAAAGGAGGTAAAGGATTTTGGTAATAGCACAAATAATTTAGTGGATAGCATAGAATGCTATTTTAATCTTCATAAAGATAAAAATTTAAAATTAGGTCATCTTACCATTTTGGTAGGAGAGTTATTTAAGTAAAATTTTGATGAGGAGGATGTGGAGAAGACTCTTTATCCATAAGACACGAAGATAAAGGAGATTGTCAATCCTTCCAAAATACATTATTCATAAAAATTGGTATCTAGTTGGGAATCTACTCGTAGATTTTTTTCTAGGATAGTAGATTTTACTTTGGATTCTAGTGATTCTAAATCTTTCCCCTCTCTTAGACTCGTTTGTAGTTGATCAAGGGGTCTAAAGAGGGGGAAATGCCTAGAAGCTTGGAATCTCTAATATTATAGAGGTGAAGAATATTTTGTCATATTTCATGTTATAAAGCTCTCTTGGAAATAAAGAGTGAGCACAGAGTCATTAGAGTCCTAAATTAATCATTGAATATTATCTGAATCAAGGTGGGGATTTAGTTAACAATATTTGGCATAAAAGAAACCTGCGATATTGTGTTCAATTTGGATAAAAATGCAAACTAGTGAAAAGAGTTGTATGCATTCCAATTCAATCTTTTCATTCAAAATAGCTGGAGTATATACAATTTGGAGAATTCCAAAAGTCACCACAACCCTAGGATTTTGAATTAAATAGCTAGCTATGAGAAAATACAAACAAAATTACAAAAAATTTAAAAAAACTAGGAATTTATTTAACCCAACTTGGCGAGGTCATAACTTTTCGATCAATGCTTGGAATTCAAAACCATTTACATCGTTGGAAAGGTCTCTAAGAGTACTAAGTCAGTCCCTAAAAAATAGTGCCTTCGGCAACCAATTTTTAGGGACTAACACAAGTTTCAACCCCGAATTCCATTCCGAAGACCTCCAAAAACATGATTTACTAAAACCTAGAAAATACAAAAAAAATCCAAAATTTTGGATTTTTTAGTTTCACCCCTAGACTGTTCTGGATCAAAATACATCCTAGCAAATTCAAGTAGATATTGGTTGAGATCTAGAAGTGAAAATTTGGGTAAAGAAGGTAAAGTTGGATTACATGGTTTAGCTTTGAATCCTATCTTAGTTTCAAGTAATTTGAGGGTGGGAAAAAATCCCATGTCAAGCATTCACAAGATAATTTAGTTTTATAAATTTAGTAGGGGAAATATAAATATCTTATGAGGGTCATTAGAGTGCAAAAACCACTAAAGGTGTTCCCAAATAATTATGTTGTTTGTTAACATTTGAGGTCTAAAAAGTCCCTCTAAAATATTTTAATTAGGTGGGTTTGTCGAGATTCTCAGGCCTTGTGTTCTCCTAATGCAATAAAATATGGGAAAGAATCACAAGATAATTTGGGAGTGTGGAAGATTGTTACGGGATTGGGATGTTAGGTCTCTAGATGTTATTGGTAACTCTAGGGATCTATTAACAAGATGTAAGAAACTAGTTTCTTTATTATTATTTTTGTTATTGAATCAATTCTTTGGAACAAAATCCAATTCAAAGACTTGGACCAAAATTTATCAATTGTTAATTGTTATGGGTCTTATGAGGAAAGGAAAAATAATTTGGATGATTTCTTTGAGTTATCTTTTGTTATGGATGGAATGGATATTGTTACCAATACCGAGTTTACCCTTAGAGAGAGTGAAATGTTGACTCTCTCCTCAATTGATAGCATGGAAACATCTTGAGATCTATGGGTTTTCCATAGATCGGGATGAATATCTAGAGAGATTTTGTTCACTTGATGTCTCACCTAAAGTAACCTATACTATTATTGCTTGAGGAAAAATGAAAATAAAATGATTCCAAAATGAATTTCTACAACCTAAAGGAGGTGATACACCAATTTTTTTGTGGCTTATATAGTTGTTTAACACACATAATTTTTCAATAACTAAGATAATTGTTGCACAATTTACGTTTTGTGAATATTTATGCATCAATATTTCATAGGAAAGTTGGAAGTGTTCTATAGTTTAGAAGGAAAATGAAATGTTTTCACAACTGATAGATTTTTGAACCAATAATATAACCTATAGCATGCATAAGGTATGTATTTTTCTACATGTAGGTGTTTGAGAATGAGACAAAATTGAGGATAGTATATATTATCATAGAACTACATCAATTATTCATGAATGCACACAACATATAGATTTGAAAAAGGGTCAAAAATACTTTATTTTATTGATAAATTATGCTTACAATTGCAATAAAAGTTTGAAAATGTTCTATTTCTTTGAAAAGACTTTGCAATCCACTCTTATTTCTCACTGAGTTATAATACTTAGCTTTTTTTCAAAGAAGAAAGAATTGACTAATCTCTAGCCTAAACATCATATTTCTCAATCCATCATTGGATATAAAAAGGGGAATGCTTAAAACTATTAAATGGCTTCCCTTTTTGACTCCTTTGAAACTCTCAAAAATGTCCTAGCTATGCAATGGGGGGAATGAAAGATGACTTCTTCAACTATTTTCTCCTATATCTACTCCTTGATCCACCTATATGCTTGTAATTGTTGTCCCCACCCTCCTTGATAGGTGGAAGATTATTCAAACCACCTCCTAAATTCTTATAACTTGTTCAAAACTACTCCATCTCATCCCAATTTCCTTGACTATCACTTGCATGATAACAGGGCATGTGATTTCTAACTCCCCACAACTATACTAACTCCTAGGAGGTGTAGGATAAGGCTTCTTCAATGCATTTCAAAGGTTTCTTTACTATTATTAATTAATCACCTTTCTTATGACCATTCTCTACTCACTTTACTATCTTTGCATTGGTGTGTGCTTCCCATTTAAGACTGTCATATCCTTTGTATATTTAAACATAGACGTTGTTTGGTCTTCATGTCTCTATGACTTCCCTTTTTCATGATTGTCTTCTCACCTTCAAATATGACTACCATTATCTCACTTTCATTAAAAACCTTTGGGTATAAGACTACCATCCTTGAGTTTATGATTGTGAACTATTGTTTGATACATTTTCATAAATGTTAGAGAGGCCATGGTATACAAAAAAACCTACCTACTATCATTTGAACATTTTTATCACTATTCTTACACTATCATTAAGGAAATTTTGTCACATGATAGTGTAATTTTTTCCTGCTCTTCATGACTTGACTATTGATTGTACTTTTTGTTAATATTGTCATGACATGTGTTCTTTATTTAATGTTCATTCTAGTTCATACCATTATGCACACCAATATACATAGGGTGAAGACAATGTCATTTATTATTATGAAACATTAGTTCCCCTTGCACATTCATATACACAACATATTCATACATGTATAATACTACATTTTCATCATGGCTAAATGATAAATAATTGATACATGCATAAGATGTGAGCCTTTTTGCATAGAAGACAATATCTTAGTTTTATAAATATTTAACAACAAGAATGTTTATATCATCCATGATAACCATATATAACCATTATTGATCATGAGGTGATTATAACTTTGTGTTTTCTTCTAGAAAACTCCTTCTTGGAAACCTCTATGGTATACAATATTAGGAATTGACATCTATTACAACTCCTTGTATATTTGACTACATCTTTATGAGGTGTTGGCCAATAATAACCAGTATTCAAAATTTTAAGAGTTGTCCTCTTTGTTGCAAAATTTCCTCCACAAGGCTCATCATTGCATGCCTTGCAAATATCATGGACTTCACCCTCTCTGATATACCTTCTCGTTATATTATCAGACCTTGTATAAAATAAATATATAGCTACCTATGAATAAGAAAAACTTCTTTGAATTAAATGTCTTTTCTCCCTTGGTGAGAGATGTGGTGGTATTTTCCTTGCAACTAGATATTTGGTGATGTCTGCATACCAAGTTGTATGCAGAGATAGGGAAAATAAGTGATCATTTGGAAATGAATCATCTACAATATCCTCTTCTGACTTTGTTGGTGATTTGGAGAGAAATTCTACTAGCACATTTGCTTTTCTCGGTTTGTCTACTATGGTAATATCAAACTCCTGAAGTAGCAACAACCATCTCACAAGTCTGCCCCCAACTAGTGGTTTGTTTATTAAGTACCTGATTGTTGTATGGTATGTGTGGATGAATGCAAAATACCTTGTGATGTAATGTCCAAATTTTTCGATTGCATGGACTACTGCTATCATCTCCTTTTTAGTCACTGTGTAGTTGAGTTTTGTCCTTTGAAGATTCTTACTAATATAATATATGGCATACTCTAGATTCCCTTCCTTCTACACTAATACAACCCCAATTTCAAAATCAGAAGCATAGTATGGATATGAAAAGGAAATGTATGATTTGGACCTTTAATACTGGTTTCTTTGTAAGTGTTGCCTTAAGAGCTTCAAAGGCATGTTGACAAGTAGGTGTCTAATAAAACTTTACATCCTTAGACAATAGAACAAACAGTGATGTTGCAATCTTATTAAAATCTCGTATAAATATTTTGTGGTAGCTAGTATGGCCAAAGAAGCTAACATCCTTTCATTTCTAAGGTATAGGCAGTGTTGATATTATTTCTATTTTATTTGGGTCTACTTGAATTCCCTTATTGGACACAAAGTGTCCCAATACTACTCCCTCAATCATCATCATGAAGCATTTCTCATGATTTAGGGACACATGGTGATCTTGACATCTTTGTAGCACCTTATCCAAATTAACAAGTGTTTCTTCATGGTTATTCCCATAAGTTGTAAAATCATCCATGTAAACTTCCATGGAATCATGAGAAAAATATGAGAATATGCTCAGTACTGCCCTTTGGAAGGTGGCAAGTGTATTGAATAGCCAAAATAGCAAGGCAGATTAAGCATATGTACCCCAAGGGAATGTAAACATTGTCTTATCTTGGTCTTCTAGGGCTATCTTAATCTAGTTGTATCCATTGAACCCATCCAAGAAGGAAAAGTATTGCTTTCCTACTAATGAATCTAGTAATTCATCAATGAATGGAA
The DNA here is from genome assembly GCA_007258455.2 of Sequoia sempervirens. Classification (NCBI taxonomy): domain Eukaryota; kingdom Viridiplantae; phylum Streptophyta; class Pinopsida; order Cupressales; family Cupressaceae; genus Sequoia; species Sequoia sempervirens. Next base: position 114,277 of record VDFB02264359.1, on the reverse strand, counting down.
GGGGAAAGTGGTCTTTTCTAGTTGTTGCATTCAATTCATGGTAATCAACACACACTCTCAATTTCCCTCCCTTCTTAGGTACAATTACTAGTGGAGACACCCACTAACTATCAAAGATTGGATAGATGAATCCTGCATAGAGGCAACTTTTGTAATTTTGTCTTGACTATGTCACTAACTGCTGGGTTCATTCTCCTTTAAGGTTGCCTAACCGATTTATAGCCATCATTGATGTAAATTATGTGCATGAATAGGTTTGGGTCTATTCCCTTCATGTCATGGTAATCCCATGCAAATGCAACTACATCTACTTGTAGCATATTCAATAGTGAAGACTATTGTGCAATAGTTTGTTGACTTTTTACATTTAATGTCTTTACCAATGTAATCTCTAAAGTCAAGGATGATGCTTTAACATATGCTATGTCAAGACCTGCTATATTGAGAGTACAGTTATGTGGCAATAAAGTATGGAAAATCTGAGAAATGGACTTAGATATATTGGTTGGGATTATGTTTTGTAGAGGGTCTTGCAAGCATGTTAAACAGTCATATTGTTGCGAGGCCCTGCCATAATTATTATGTGTTATGTTTGCAAGCATTTTATCTTCATCTTGGATTTCTAACATAGCGCTTATTTCAATAGTAATTAATTTTTGTAATGAGTATTGATCATCCTCATATAGGATAGGCCAAACACTTTTCTCCAAGTCTACATGTGGCTAGGTAGGTGGACAAAGGAATAGTTTATTGGTTACATTTCCATTGGAAATGATCATGTTACCAGACCTTCAACCTATGAAGGCATCTACAATAGCCAACCAAGGTCTCCCTAAGCTTAGGGGGTATCCTACAAGATTAGCTTTATGCTACAGCACCATAAAGTCTCTAGAGTATTCCCCTGAGTCTAACATTACTACCAAGTCTTCTATGTTTCCCTTAGGTTTCACTATAGACCTATCAACTAACTGTAACATAGTAGGTGTAGTTTTGAGCTCCATTAGTTGTAATAACTTTGTGGTTTCCTTGGTCATTACATTAATGGCCGCCCCAAGGTCAATTAAGGTATTCTTGTTGAGAGTGTCATTGATTTTGACATCCATGTAATAGGGCTTGGGGACAGCTATGTTTCCTAACATAATATCTACAAGTTATCCTAAAACATGCACAGTCTGAGAGTCCTTTCATTTCCTACCAGGATTTTTGAGGCATAAATCTCTCAATGTTTTGTGTAAATTGGTACTTCCTTGATTGCTTGAATGAGGGGTATCTTAATGAAAACATCTTTGACTTGTCCCAATAGATCATATTCAACTTGTGAGTGATGTTTTTGGATTATTAATCTATCAGGAAATGAGGGTTCTAGACTTATGTTTGTTGCGTTACCTGATTTGATTCAGGTTCCCTGGATTGTTTTTCCATTGGTTTTGTTGGGAGTTCCTCATCAATCATTTATGTGATGTGACCTATCATTTTCCATAATCTGAGTTGGACATCACTCACCTCAATCCCATAAGTAGGGTATTGTATGGTGTCATTAGAATAATCCTATTGGACAGGCTTATTATTTGGGTTAGGTGCAAGTTGTGTTGGCAATTGAGGTTCTCTTGGTGGTGTTGGTACAACTATTGTTGGATTTGGCATTATGCCTTGCTGTTGTGGTTGCTAGTAATTTATATTTTGATTTACCATTGTTGACCTCTTTACCACTATGGTGCCCATTGGTTTTTTTGGGGTGGCCATTGGGAATTATAATTTGGTCCTTGGTAATCTTGTGGTCATCACATGCTTTATTGTTGTTGATTCCAATTGGAGGCTTGGGGCATTGGCCATTGTAAGTTTTTTACATTGGTCCAAGTTTGAGGGTTCTAATTTGGGAAGTTTACATTATTGTAGTAACTGAAAAAGTATCCCTTTTCCTTAATTTGGAATAACTGCCATTGAATTAACCTAATTTTTTCCTAGGTTTAATGTTTTAATGTGTTGTACACATTCACATTAATCTTGGGACCCTTTTTAATAAAATGTACCTAATTTGTACCTTATTTTAGGTGTTGTAAAGTGTTGTAACACACTTTCACACTTATCTAGGGTCTTCTTAATTAATTGTGGTTAATTAGAGTTAATTAGCCCCTTTAATTCATATTTAAGCCTTATTTATGACACCTTCTGAAGGATCTATCCCGACACCCAATAATCATATGGCATAAAATTTAATTTGGCAAAATCAAGGTCCTAGAAAGTGGTGCTAGGACCCATTCGATTTTAGTGGTGAATGGGTCCTCTCCACATAGGACCCCCTTTTCTTCGCATATTTGACATGGATTTTTTATGTTATTTCACCCTCCCGGAGCAAGGTCCTAAAAACTTGAGCTAGGATCCATTCGCCCTAGGTGGTGAATGGGTCTTTCTCAAGTAGGACCCCCCTTTTGAATTTAATTCTAGTGGGATTTTAATAATTTTTATTTCTAGATGCGGTGTCGGTTTGAATTATTTGAATTTTGAGGTTAATCTCTAGATTTAGTATAAATAAGGGGTTAATTCACATTTTTTTCACCTAGCAACTTTGAGCATTCATGCATTATAGAAAATTGGAGTTCACAAGAGTCTACAAGAGAATTTCAAAGGCCTTCTAAGGCAGATTATCAAGAGTCTATTGTAAAAATTAAATATCATTTCATCATGTCAAGGGCTTAATGCAAGCATTGAAGATCTACTTGCAAGCATTGTTTTACATCTTATACAAGATCAAGATCTACATTCTTCATGGCCACTTCATGTTAGTTTGCAAATGTATAGTCCAAGACAACTTCCAAGGTATCAACACTTCATTATTTCATTTCCATGCTTCAATTTCTTTATTTCATCATTTGGTTTAATTACCTAAAAGGGGTTTGATTGAGGAAAACCCCTATCCACTAACAAACAAGTTTTTCTCCTCTTGAATGTGTGATTGCAGGTTTTAGGTTGAAGAGCAAGATTTGGAGCAAAATTGTCAAAGTTGAAGAGTTGCAAAGTTGTCATCCATAGTGCAAGAACACAAAAACAAGGCTAAAAAATTTATTCCAGACTTTTGGGAGCTAAAAACCTAGGAACTGAGAGTGTAGATATTGAAGTACAAAACCTAGAAGTCAGTTTTCTGAAACCCCAAAAAGGACCCATTGGCCACTAAAGGTGAATGAGTCCTCAATGAGGCCTAGAGTAGTGAAAACTTGGGATCTGGGAGTGCAAACTGAGAGGAATAAAACCCAAAAGTTAGTTTCCAAAACCTTAATAGGGACCCATTCTCCACAATAGGCGAATGAGTCCTTTGTGCCCTAAAATCAGCCTTCTTGTAGCAAGGTACACATCATTTCAAGCTCTCAAAACTCCCCTTTTCATTGCTATAACAGTTAGGATTAGTTTTTTATTGTTATTTAAGCATTTTTACCTTCATAATTGAATGAAACATACACCCAATGCAAATTAGGTTCATCATTGATACCCTATTGATGGTGAACCTATTTTTCTATGTTTCAATTATTAACTGGAAATGATGTATTGTAGGTCAAGGGACCTTGAGGCATATCTTGTATTGGTTTCCATGGTTTGTGTTGAGATATGTAAAATGCTTGACCTTCCTCATCTTCCAAAGCATGATATTCTAGCTTCCCTTGCTTATCTTTAGAAATATTGGCCAATTTCTTGTACTTGCAATTAATCTTTTTTTGTCAGCAATGTGGGCAATATTCTATGAGGGTTGCCTCTGCTTCTTCTTACTTTTTCTTGATATGGAGGTGTAGTGTAGAAAATTGTATCCCTTTTACATTTCACATTTATTTGGGCCCTCCTAGTTAATTTGGACTTAATTGTGCCTTATTTTGGTAATGTAAAGTGTACCCATTTACACTTTCACACTTATTTAGGGATCCTTTAATTAATTGAGCTTAATTGGCCTTAATTGGCCCTTTAATTCATTTACCAAGCCTATTTTATTACATTTTCCAAAGAGGAAGCTCGACATTCATTAATGCCTTAACATAACACTAAACATTGAGCAATGTGTGTCCTAGGTTTAGGGACCTAAGACCCATTCGCCCATGGGTGAATGGGTCCTCCCTTAGACCTAGGACCAAAATTTAAATTATGTTTTTGGTGGTATTTTAACATTTTCAAATCTATATTTAGATGTCAGCTTGTGTTATTTGAATTTTAGGAAATTAAGGATACATATCTATAAATATAAGGTCATTTCACTATGTTTCACCTAGAAGATTTTCATGAGATCAAGTTAGAGTTCAAGAGAATTTCAAGAGAAATTCAAGGTATTCAAGAGAAGATTTATTGCATCAATCAAGATCCAATTTTCATGTTAAATTCTTCTTGCATCATGCATGTTTTTGGAGCTAATATGATGATGTAGATTTCATGATCCATTCAAGCATTCAAAGCATTATCTCAAGTCAAGATTTAAGGTTCAAGATCTACATCCATTGAAGCCATTTCATGCAAGTTGTAGAATTACATTCCAAAGTTTATTCAAGGGTTTGGTGAGTTGTAACATTGAGTTGTTCATTCATCATTCCTTTCATTTTATTGTTATTCACCAAAAACAAAACATTTTCCCTCTTGATTTGTGTTTGTAGATTTAGGTGGAAGAAATCTTGAAGATCTCTTGAAGATAAAATTTGAAGAACTTGTAAAAGTTGTCATCTCATAGAAACTCACTTACAAAATGTATTTCTAGCTTTTTGAACCCGAAACCTGGGAAAATTGGAAGATTTAGATCTATAGCAGAGGCTCCCGATGGTTGCAAACAAACCCTAACTCAGGACCCATTCACCCCTTGGCGAATGTGTCCTGGATCAGCTTTAGAAACTGACTTTTGGTGAAAAGTACATTCAAATCTGCCTCTCTAATCTGCATTTTATTTTCTGGTTCTATTAGTATTGATCTTAATCTAGTTGTTCCAAGTGTTAGATTGCATTTTGGTGTTGATTTACTATTTTTAGTTTTTCTCCCCAAAGTGTTGTTTGACTAGTTTCCCCGTCCTAACACAAAAAGGAAATCTAATGATTCACACTTTGACACTATTCACCTTAGGGTTGATAATCATTTTATTGTGTGGATCTCATTTCCTAATGAATTGAGGAAGAATAGGTCCATCACACCCCACATTGATCACCATAACATCCCACCTATTTTTCTTCTTTTCATTTTGGTGAACCCGACCTTTTGAGCATTGTAATTTTCTAATTTTGGAGTCTATTTTCACCATAGATCTATATCTTGCATTGATTTGCATTGGATTGCATTGAATTGAATATCATTTAGGGTTGTTTAAATTACATTAGTTTTCATCTCATTTAGGGTTTTAGGATTGCATTTTTACATCTCTTAAAATCTAAAAAATACAAAAAAAATAGTCATTGTGCAAATCATTTACATAGCATTGCAAATCATCATTCATTTACATTTAAAAATTGAATCAAAATTGCACTTCAAATTAGCTCTGCTAAGTTGTCATTTAGTCATATTTTGCATTTGCATTCAAGCTTAATTTGCATTTGTTTCCGTATTCTTCTTTACTATTTTCAGTTTTCTATTTTAGTTTATAGAATTTTTGTTAATTGGAATTGATCATATTAAGCTTCATTTGATAAATTTAGTGCATTCAGTGAATTCAAAATTGCATTTACAAGACATCATTTTTAGGTTTTTGCATAGCATAATTAGAAAATTATCTTGTTTAAAATCTAACAATTGCTTTTACATTTTTGCATTGCACTTTACATCTTAGGATATTTGATTGCATCTAGCCTATTTTCCATTTTGGGTGTATACCGAGTTTGTGAAACTTGTATGAGCTTCACATATTGGTGTCTTATTAGCAATACTATTGTGAGACATAGTTTGAGACTCATGTCATCTCGTGATACACCATTCACTGTGGATCTTGGGTTTTCCAATTTTTTCACTCATAGTGTTGATACTAATCAACCCACTATGGATCATAGTCTTCATACCTCATTTCCAATGACTTCTCTACCTACAACTAATATGCATGATGTTGAAAGAATGGTTGCTAATGTCTCGCAAGAGAACATAAGAAGGATAGATGAAGAAATAGAAAAATTACAAAACTTTGTGACTTTTGAAAACATTGCTAGTAATGTCATTCCTGCTTTAGATAATGTGAGGAAAATGCTTGAAAATGAACATGGAATAGAGATTTTGTGAAGTCTAGCTCATATTGTTGATAAGCATGTCCCTACCATGACTAGTTGTGCTCAAGCTTTGGGGTATACTCAAAGCCAAGGTGGAAATTCAATTCCTCCTTCCACAACCCTTACCTCTATTCCTCCCTACACTAGTACTCATGTTACTACAACCATCCAACCTACTAGCAATGTCAACACTTCCTTAGGTATTTCCACTGGGAATCCTTCTAGATTTGTGCATTCAAATCTCATATCTCCTCAACCATCTCCCCTCAAAAATCTATAATTCACTTGTCCTCCACATACATATACAACTCCACCTTATTCACCTCCATATCATAACACCAAAAAAAATCTAATCCTTAACTCACTTTTGCAAAATGTTTCATCCCTACAACAAAAAATCACCACATTAAGCCAGAACAACAATGGCCAACCTTCACAATACATCAAAACCAATATGTTATCCCTGGAGATATTGAGAACATAAATGCCACAAGGTATAAAGGTTCCTAGGTTTTAGAAATATGGTGGGAAAGGAGATCCTATTAGCCATGTTTATGCTTACACAACCTTATGTAGTGACTTCATTTTTGAAGATAAACTCTTGGCTAAGCTATTCCCCTAATCCTTGAAAGATGTTGCTTTAGAGTGGTTTTTCTCCCTACTAAATAATTCAACTAGTTCATTCAATGAACTTATTGATGCTTTTTATAACCACTTCCAAATTCACATGGGTCCTAAGATGACCCTAGTTGATTTGATGACATGTAAACAAAAAGTTGATGAAAAGGTCACTACTTTCATAGCACGATACCAAATGCTTTATTCACAAATAAACATTAAGATTCCTAATGCCGACCTTCAAAGAATGTTTATTTCCAATTTTCAAGACAAAATCCAAGCTAAGCTTGAAATTTTGAGGTTTCCTTCATTCACACAGTTGTGTACAATCCTTCGTGATTATCAAAATTCGGTTAGTAGTCGTGAAGTGAAAAATCCCTCTAACTGTACTGAAAATTCTGAATCCACACCTCAAACCAACTACCAACCTTTCAAGAAAAAAAATAAGTGCTTTCTACAATTTAATCCCCCTCAATCAAATATTAACGCCCAAGTGGCTACTATAAAGATGACAAAACCATATGCCTTTGCGGATAAAAATACAGTTTACACTCCTACCTAATACCCTTCATAATATTATATTACAGCTCTTAGACAAGAATTTGATTTCCTTACCTCCTGTTAGAGCTCCTGATCGTATTAAGACTTTACCTTCAAACTATAGACCAAATGCTTATTGTCATTTTCACCGACAAAATGGACATGATATGGAACATTGTAAGCGTCTTAAAAATCTTGTGCAAGACCTCATTGATTCTAATCATATTCAAATCGGCGATGTTAATGATCAAGGTAATAAGTTTGTAGCCCCTCCTAATAAAAACTTGCAAGTATTTACCAATCCTATGCCTAATCATAAAATTTCCATTGTCAAAGCTAGTGAAACAAAGAATGATGTGATGAATGTTGGCACGGATGATGAAAAGATGAAAGACAATGCAAACAACCTTATGGATGGTTTGGTTGGATTTATTGAAGCTAAACCTCGTAAGGGCCTGACTAAAATGCCGCTTGGCATTGATTTCTCACAACAAGACATACTTATACATGCACTTGATGGTCCTCTTTGCATAGCTAGAATAATCAATGAATAGCCTACTAATGGGATATTAATTGATCCCATCTGTGTAGAGAATGTGATCACTGAAGAATTCTTATTTTTTCATGAGATTTATTAAGATACATATGAAAAATTGAAAGCAAGGATCAAAACGCATAATGGTTTTGATTGCCCTACGATAGGTTCCATAAATCTCCCTTTAAAATTTGGACCGAAAGAATTAAATGTCTCATTCACCATCATCCCGTCATCAAACAAATTTCATGTGAAGTTAAGCTATCTAGGACTTTTCTTCATGAATCTCATCCCGTCGATTGTGCATAAATGTTTAAAGTTTCCATTTGGTAATGAAATCTTTACTGTACATCATAGTGGCTTTAATCTTGTGTCTTCCCATGGGAATTTCTCATTGTATTTCTTTTGGCTGGAGCCTATTTAACCTATTAGACCCTGTGAAGACTTCTTTTTCAAATCCTACCAAAAGTTTAAGGCAAAGCACATAGCATAATTATCCCTTACTAATATGCCTCAACCCATGATTGAGTCTCCTATCCTTGATCAGACCATGATTGGATTAAAATCCCTTCTAAGTAACCAAGACCAACCTACGATAAATCCTCCCCCTATTTCATATAAGAGACCACAAGATAATCAAATAAATCTCTTTGTGCCTCCTAAAGTCAAAAAAGTTTACAAATCTAAAGAGAAAGTGGTTGAACAACCTCCCATGGTTCCTTTCGTTCCTCCCTTAAGGGAGGAAAAGAAACTTATGGTTGATAAACCCACTCCTACATAATCACAACTTGACAACCAAATGAAAAGAAAGCAAAATGCTAGAGAGCGTGGGCATAGATGTCATGCTATTTGTCATTCATTACAAGCAAAAGAAGAAAAGAACAACATAAAAAACTAAAATCCAAACTTGTCTCAAGCAATACATGATGCCTTTTCACCCTCACCGCAATATGACCAAACTTCTATGGATATTGTCATTAGAACTCCTATTATGATTAACTTGGATGATGATAATGAAATTGCAAAGATTGATGAACAAGTGAATAATGAGTTGAGTTCATTGTTTTCATCTTTTATGAGCTTAAATGATGATCCTCCTAATAAGAATCTTGAACTTGTGCTTGTCCTAGTCTGGAACTTTATGTTGTCCCTTTGGCTAGTTATCCACCTTCCACATATACTAATCAAGATTAGGATGTGGACAACCTGATATAGGTTGACTCACATGTTCCTTACTAGTCTTGTTTTTGTTTTCTTTTACATGTTCTTTATGTGATTGCATGTGCATAATGTGATCCCCTGTATTGTTTTGTTTGATGTATCTCTTCATGCGTATTCCTCTATTTGTTTTTTGTTTTCCTTTTGGGGATGACGCAAGGTGTTGAGACATTTAGATCTCTTCCATGTTGACCCAAAAATATTTTTCTTTGTTTTCACTCTCTATGTATCATTCTTCTATTTTTGTGAGTATTTGGGGAATGATGATGTTTCCAAGCTCTATAACATTGTAGCAAAGATATACTGACCCTAAATCCATAGATCCCTTATGTGTTTTGGGATTTCATTTTGGGGGCAATCCCTCTCCCTCCTTTTTCATGACGTAGCTTCATTTGGAAACATATGACTTGGCATAGGGCTTGTCGAATAAGCTCTCATGTCCTCTTTATTGTTTAGCATTGATTATTTCCTACTTTAAAGTAAATTGCTCACAGTAATGGTGTTAGCAATTTATTTAAAGTTGTGGCATACATAATTGGCATTATTATTTTTGAAAAATTTGACATTCCTTATGTTTAATTGTGTGATTTTATTTCTTCTTGCGATGTGTCTTTTTCTTGGTGGTGTCATTGGGTTTGATGTCCCTCGAGAGCATGATATTTCTTGGCATATGACTTTCCTCTTAGTGGTGATGCTACACGTCACATTCCCTAAGTTGTGAATCTTTTATCCTTGACTTGTCCTCTCTTGGAGACATTAGGCATGATGTTCCCTAAGAGGATACCTTACGTGAACTAAGAAAAATCCATTTAAACATGTTTATTTGTATTTCGTTCATAAGTGTTTAGCACGATATGGCTTGTTAACCTTATGAAGCTCAAAGTTTAATATTTTGTGGTGCCTTATCAGATTTATTATAGATATAGATTTGGTATGGTTAGTATGATGAGAGCCTGTAGACCTGGCATGACTTTCTCACTTAACCACTTTTTTAGAGCTCACCTAGTGGACAGCCTGAGGTTCCATTAGCCCAAAGTGAGCATGCATTGTTTTTTGCATAGTGGACATTGTGTTATGCTTGTGAACATTTTTGGACAAACATACGAGACGTGTTCCACATCACGTTGGATAGTTAAGGCTTGATCTTCCCTTTTCTTTTAGACAAAAATTTGAGGTGTATTCCACATTGCATTGGACAGTTGAGGCTTGATCTGCCTTTTTTTTACTTTTCTTTCTAGTCTTTGATGTTGTATGATTGAGTAATCTTGTCGTTGTTGCCTAAATATATTTTCAATGTCTACTTTAGTGTGAGTTTGATGCAAGGTCATCTTCTCACTAAAGTGGGGGATAAATGTAGTGTAGAAAAATGTATCCCTTTTACATTTTCACACTTGTTTGGGCCATCCTAATTAATTTGGACTTAATTGTGCCTTGTTTTGGTGTTGTAAAGTGTACCCCTTTACACTTTCACACGTATTTAGGGATCCTTTAATTAATTGAGCTTAATATACCTTAATTGGCCCTTTAACTCATTTACCAAGCCTATTTTATTACATTTTCCAAAGAGGAAACCCAACATTCATTAATGCCTTAATATAACACTACACATTGAGCAATGTGTGTCCTAGGTTTAGGGACCTAGAACCCATTCGACCATGGGTGAATGGGTCCTCCCTTAGACCTAGGACATAAATTTAAATCATGCTTTTGGCGGTATTTTAACATTTTCAAATCTATATTCAGATGTTGGCTTGTGTTATTTGAATTTCAGGAAATTAAGGATACATATCTATAAATATAAAGTCATTTCACTATGTTTCACCTAGAAGATTTTCATGAGATCAAGTTAGAGTTCAAGAGAATTTCAAGAGCAATTCAATGCATTCAAGAGCATATTTATTGAAATATTTATTGCAGCAATCAAGATCCAATTGTCATGTCAAAGTCTTCTTCCATAATGCATGTTTTTGGAGCTAATATGATGATAAAGGTTTCATGATCCATTCAAGAATTCAAAGTATTATTTAAAGTCAAGATTCAAGGTTCAAGATCCACATCCATTGAAGCCATTTCATGCAAGTTGCAAATTTACATTCTAAGGTTTGTTCAAGGGTTTGGTGAGTTGTAACATTGAGTTGTTCATATCATTCCTTTCATACTATTTTATTTCATTTCAAGGTTTAATTACCAAAATGTGGCTTGACCAAGGGAAACCCCCATTCACCAAAAACAAAATATTTTTCCCTCTTGATTTGTGTTTGCAAATTTAGGTGGAAGAAATCTTGAAGATCTCTAGAAGAGCAAAATTAAAGAACTTATCAAAGTTGTAAAAGTTGTCATCTCACAAAAACTCACTTATAGAATTTATTTCTATATTTTCGAACATGAAACCTAGGAAAATTGGAAGATTCAGATCTGTAGTAGAGGCTTATGAAAGTTGCAGATAAACCCTAACTCAAGACCCATTTGCCTCTAGGTGAATGAATCCTAGATCAGCTTTAGAAGTTGACTTTTGGTGAAAGGTACATTCAAATCTACCTCTCTCTTATCTGCATTTTGTTTTATGGTTCTATCAGTACTGATCCTAATCTAGTTGTTCCAAGTGTTAGATTTCATTTTGGTGTTGATTTACTATTTTTAATTTTTCTCCCTAAAGTGTTGTTTGACTAGGACCCCCGTCCCCTAACACAAAAAGGAAATTTGTAGATTCACACTTTGACTTGATTCCCCTAAGGGTTGATAATCATTTTATTGTGTGGATCTCATTTCCTAATGAATTAAGGAAGAATAGGTCCATCATACCCCACATTGATCACCATAACATCTCACCTATTTTTCTTCTTTTCAAGAGGGTATCCAGTTGGGTAGCCAAGTGGCTAATGATTTCCTCCATGTTTGATAGAATATTGCTCAACTCTACCCTTAAGACTCCATTGGATGCTTTTTTGAGAGAGGAGGTCATGTATCCTTTTGTCTTCTCGATGAAAGACCTGGAATAGTTTCTACACACTTTACAAATATCCTCAAAGGGTAAGTTTGAGATGTACCCTAATCCAATGAGATTGAGAGCATCCATACAGTCTTCATGAACTCCCCTTAAGAATGTCAGTTTCAAGGATTCATCAAAAAGTCCATTTTGATGTGATTTCTTGAGGCATAAATAAAACCGCTCAACATAATCTTCCAATGATTCATCTTCTTTCTGTGGTATCTTGAAGATACCATCCATCTTTCTATTTATGCCTCTATAATAATCTTGGTATTTCTCTAGGAATTTTATCTTTATTATATTTCAATTGGGAACAACATCTCTTCCCAACCCCATGAATCATCTTTTAGTGTTGTTGGAAACAATTTGAGTCTATGAGAATCTACAGTGTAGCCATAGCTTTGACATAGTACATCAAACTCGAAAAGAAAGGTGTTTGGATCCTCTGTGAGTAGCCCATAGAAGACAAGTAGTGTTGAAGGAGGTATGTTCTTCAAAGCAACAACCCTTTCCTGGTTGGTTATAGGGAATTCAAACATTACATGCTTTGGTGGATCTTCTACTGTTGCATCACCCATGGTGACTATATATATACTAGGAGTCTCCTATGTGGTTGGTGTAGGTATTGGTGTAAGGGATGATTCTTCTTTAGGGTTTCCCTTGTTCTACTCACTTTATTCACTAGTATCTTCTAATGCTTCATGTGTTGAGGGGAGAAATATTCCCAAAGTGTCCCGTTCCCTCCAACTGCAATGGTTGTGACTCTTTAGATCAGTGGTTCTTGTACATTGTTAGTAACTCATGTTGTTGTTGATGGCTAAAACCTAATTACCTTAGTGCTGAAAATAGAGTTGCTAAACTATGAAAGCTTTAAGGAAATTGAAAATACATAGGAGAATCCTAAACTTAGCACCATCTTTGGCAACGATGACAAAAATGTAGAGCCTCTCTAATGTCTAATAAATTTGGTGTTTACTGGGTCTATACACAACTTAGAGGATGAATTCCTAATTGAATAGTTCATCTTTCACAAGAGGCTGCATTCAATTATCAACCAGGGACTCGTAAACTTTAGATAGTGTTGGCACAATATATGTGTTCATGGACTCTAGACACATCCTACATCAATGGAGTATAGGCAATTACACATGTACAAAATATTGCAAAAGCTAGAAAGTGAAACAAATTGTTAATTCACAAAATAGGGGAAATAAATATAACCTACTCCTTATGTTACGGGTACCTAACACTTAAGGTTGTAACTATCAATTGTTAAAACTAATTCTTAGCTAATTCCTCCAAAGTATGAAATCAACATGAAGCTATAGAATTTAGTTCAAAACTACATAATGACATTCATGAATTACAACACATGCATATAACTGGAAACTACTAACTAATTTCAACAATGCATCAATTAATCTAATAACAATAAATAAAGTGGATTAGTAGTACCTCAAGTGGACCTTGCTTGAGTTTTTGATTCCACAAATTTTTTTAAATACTTACTCAATAAATCATGATATCAACTAATTCCCTTTATTACATATAAACATGAAACTCTTACATGTAATCCAACAAGAATCTACCGAAGATTTCTTATTCAATAACACATATCTATTGTTGCAACTAATAACAAATAAAAACTAACTTATTAGCTTGATCAACTAACAACTAGAACAACTACCAGCAACTAGCTTTACTCTTCGACAATAGAGCCCACTATATAGGGTTTGTGAGGAGTTTTATTCTTTTAGGACTGAAAATAAACTCAAAGTATTCATCCACTCTTCCTCAAAGATAGGAAGAGGAATTAATTTGAAACAAAAAACAATAATTATGAAACAAGAGTAGAGAAACCAATTCAAAACTCTATGCCTAACAGTTAATTGTTATAACAAAGACATGTTCCTCAAAACAATTATGTCAAAAATCAATCTCACTGATAGTAGATTCCTTCTCCTCTTGGTGGTCTTATTCAGTGAGCAAGAGTATGATGTGGTGACTCACGGTTGATCAATGAATTATCACCTTTGTTGCTTTTAAAAGTGTCGCGCCTTTGGCCTTTTAACTTTTCTCCTTCAACTATTCATAGTTCTTATGCTGCAAGCTGGAAAACCTGTTGCTACAGGTTAACAATCTTTCTTGCTGCAAGATGTTAGTCTCATTCCTAAGGTATCCACATTATTAACAATCATAAATTTAAACATAAAATTATACTAAATTCCATAGAATTTCATTCATTCATAAAGGCATATATCAACATAACACATTTCCATTTCCACATACTTCAAACTGCTTAAAAGTGTATGAAAGACATATAAAATATATATAAGGTCTTGGTAATGTCTTTGAAACTTAGTAGATGAAATGATAAATTCATAAAATAGTAAAGGAAAAATATCCATTAATTGAGCCCATCACAACCTTTCTTCATCCCTCAACTACTCCTATTCTTGGTGGAAATATATCTAATATGCCCTTGTGGTGGAAGTTTACCTCTTTTTCCTATGCCACAACTAGGTATTTTGTTGTATTCCTTTTGAAATTCTAAATATAATTTCATGAAAGGTGTATTAGATTCATTGAGAGGCCAAACCTTTCTATCTTTAACTTCTATTATATTGAAATCCACAACTCCTTCCTTTAGCAACTTCACAAGTTTGTCCTTTGAGTCCTCCATATTCTTTGTCACCTACACAAAAATATTGTGAAACGTGATTCTTCTAAAAGATTCAGTAAGTACCCTCCTAGTACCCTAAAAAATATCCTCATTTCTAGCCTTCTAGATTGCCCATAAGATATTAGAAGACAAAGTAAGCCAAAAAAAATTATATGCCATACTTCAACCTTCTATAAAACCAAATAGGATCTCTTACCAATTTACCTTGCCTTTGTCCCCCCATCCCACAAGATTAACCAAAAACATGTTCCAAATCTCTTTTACAAACAAACATTCAAAGAAGACATGTCTAATGCTTTCAGGTTATTTACATGCATATCAAATGCTAAAAACCAAAGAGGATAACTTAAAAGGAAGTTTATGCAACATAAGTAACCATTTAAAGCAAGCAATCTTAGGTTATAGTATATTAGACCACAACAACTTGAAGGTTTTTACCACTGTATATCTGAGAAATCTAAATCCCAATATTTATTGAGATAGAATGGAAATTCTTATGAGAAAATTAAGGTTTTATAAATTATTTTAGGTTTTAAATTTAGGATCTTAGTACCATATGCCCAAGTGATATTTTCAATCAATTCATTATCTTTTACATTGCAACCAGGGAACTGAATGTTTTTATAGGCCTCCTTGAGAATAGAGAAAGTTCTCCAACATGATGGAGGAAGCTTGAATTCAATACTTAGATCTACCAATGAATTAATTTGATTATTACACGTTATATCTTTAAAGCGTATAATTTCTTTTAAATTCCATGTTTTGGCTGAGCATCCTTTCAATAAAGCAAGTGGTTTGTCCTTTTTAAAGAGGTTCCACTAGATTGACCTATCATAGTACATAATACCCCAATTTTTATTGACAAACTCACAATTCTTAATTTGAATTCTAATGATCTCTCAGGCTTTCCATAAACTCTTGAAAACATTTGATCTAGCTGTCACTAGGAGAAAACTCCAAAATAGAATGTCATTTATGGGGAGTTGTTTCCAACTCTTTGCCTTTTTTGGGACAACTGAGTGGATATTATTCAATACCATAACCTTCCAAGGTTCATTTCCATTTAAGGCTTTAAGGATCCACTTGCCAGCCAAGGAGATGCCATATTTTTTGAGGTCTTCTAGTCCTAATCATCCTTCCAATTTATTTTTTGGTAAGTTGTGGACAAGGGATCCACTCCCGTATAGAATTAAATCCAAATAAACAAAACTCGCAAGGCCCCAAAGGGTGAGCCTCAAAATTATAAGATTCTAATCTATCTTATTCACAGAGAGTAGACACCGCTTCATTCCATATGATATTGTATAATGAGTCATGTTGTGAACAATCAATCAATAAATCATTAGTCTTGGAAGAGAAATCTCCAATGTTGGCCAGTGCATCAGCAACTACATTAGCCACTCTATACGCATGGGTAATTGTGTAGTCCAATTCTTTAAGAGATAAACAACCCCATTGACGAGTTTCCTAAGTTTCCAATTGGAAATGTTGTTTTGATGAATGGTATTCACGCACAACAAATAATCCCCTTCGATGTCAATGTGACACAAGTTCTAATTGATGCAACCTTCCACACCCTTCACCAATGATGATAATTTTGCAAAATTATTCTTTTCAGAACCAAGTGAGCTAGACAAAGCCCAAACCATCGAACCTTTATGGTCTCTCAGGATACAACCATAACCAACCCAATCGGGGTTGCCTTTGGTAGCCCTGTCAAAATTGAGTTTCAAACGGTCACTATGAGGGGCCAACTAATGAGCTTTCGATCTTTTCTCCTTTGTGAGGCCACCAACCCCAAAAAATTTAGCCACCAAGAACCTTGCCCATGCCTTGTTAATTTCATCATCCCTCAACGAGTATGTGAGGTGAGTGTTGTTCTTGACTTTATTATTAAGCACTTTTTTAATGCTTTGACCCAATTTGTAACACAATGCATCCACATAGAGCTCTTCCCCCCCAAAATATTTGTTTGTTACAATCCTTCCATAAGTGCCATGTCAACAAAGAAGGGCAAGTCATCCAAATTCCCCTCCCCAAAGGTTGTTCTTATCAAGCTTAGGCTAGGCGTCAATGAAAGACAATAATGAGTTTGATCTTGAAATTTTCTAAGAAATCTTAGATTGTAGCAAATCCCAACAATTAGAGGTGTATGGACACTCCAACAACATATGGGAACAATATTTCTCACTATAAAAACAAAGGACTCACCAATTGGGCCCAACGAAGCCTAAACTCTATAATTAATCGCTAGTTAAAATCTTATTGTGCAAAGTTGTCCAAAGGAAGGCACACACCTTAGGGAGCACAAACCTGCCCCAACACAAGTCTACCCTCCACCCCTTCAAGAAGCCTCACACATTTGTATGTGATATCTAAACTTGACTGTGTACTTTCTAGACATAGTGCCACACCATAAAATTCCATCCTCCTTATCGTTAAATATGATCTTATGAGCTTTTAATTCAAATAGAAATCGATCTTTGGATCCTTCACTAACCTCCAAGTAGGAAAATTCTAGCCACACCTTGGAGGATCTTCCATCGATGAACCTATTTGATATGTAATTATGTACTTTAGAGCCTAGTCGAGAGGTGAGGATATCATGAATATCGCTCAACTTGGGAATAGAGTTAAGCACCAACATGCCTTCTAGAGAATTAGACCACAAATCTGCTAAACATCCATTATTAATGCTCTATGTAAGATGATTATTAATTATTGATTGACATTCCCACATGAATCTCCACACAATCGAGCCACCTCGTGTGTTGGCAATGGTTAGAATACAGATTGGTTTTAAACTTTCAAGGTACTTATGTTGCATGAATTGGCACCATGAGAGCATAGGTTTAGAGTACATTTTCCATACTAACTTTTCACCCATGGTTCTATTGTGCGCTTTGATATTTTTGAGACCCCCCCCCGACAAATTTATTCTTGCAAGTCTCTTCCCACCAAATTAGTGGAATCCATTGTTTTTCATTGGAACCATTCCATAAAAAAAATTGTAGATGCCTTCAAAGAGAAACGACTTTGTTTATGAGTTGTAGACAAGCTATGGTGTAAATTGGGATAGCACTAAGAACAAAACAAAGCATGGCGAGTCTACCTGCAAGGGAAATCCACTTCCCTTTCCAAACATACACCTTAGCCCTAGAAGCCTTAATGCAACCATACCACAGAGAAGAATTGGTAGATCCACCAAAGATTGGAGCACCCAAATATTTAGATGGAATCAAGCCCACCAAAAAGCCCAAGTAGTTTGAAATTCTTCTTTGCTAGACCTTATTGGTATTAAAGAAGGAGATTTTGGATTATTTGAAGATTGATCCTCTGACTTGAGCAAGCAGACTACTTGTCTAAGGTATCCTTGATGTACTTGGCCTCTCTTAGTGTGGAAAAGTTGAACAACATGGTATTGTCAAGAAACTAAATGTGTGTGATCATTGGGGTGTCTCTAGTAGCAGTATTTCTAAACCAACTAGCTTCCTGATATCATGCATGAATCAAAACCCCAAAGCCTCCACCATCAAAACAAAGAGGAATAGAGAGAGAGGGTCTCCCTATTGCGCCCCTCTAGAAGAGGAGAAGAAAATGCATTGTAAGTAGCTAACGAGCATTAAGAAAGTAGTGGAGATGCATATGAATATGCATTCTCTCCAAGCATGACTGAAGCCAAGTCTTTCCAATACAAGCAACAAAAATCTCCAACTAACCATGTCGTATGCTTTGCAGATGTCCAATTTTATGAGCATACTTACAGTTCTTTGAGAAACAATGGAGTGAATTACTTCATTGAAAAGAATGATACTATCAGTGATATCTCTCCTTGGAGTAAAACCATTTTGGTATGGAGAAATGATCTTTGGAAGCACCACTTTAAGTTTGTTTTCCAAAAAAATGGGGATGATTTTGTATAGGGTGTTGCAAAGTGAAATGGGTCGAAAGTCAACAAAGGAGCCAAAGTCAAATTTTTGGGGGATGAGTGTGATCACTGTGTTGTTTAACTCCTCGATGAACTGATTTCAAACTTTGAACTCCTCAACAACCTCCCAAACATCGTTGCCCCAGAAGGAGTGTTGGGGTAGAATAGAGCAAGGAAACCATCGGGTCCCGACGCTTTGTCCAAATGCAACCCAAAAGTGGCTTGCTTAAAATATTCCATCATGACAGGGGCATCCAAGAAACAATTATCTTCCCTCAAAACTATGAGATTTAAGCTATTTAGTACCTCGAAACAATCTCGTCAATCCGCTCCTCCAGTGGGACAGAGCAAGTTCAAGAAGAAAGTGATTTTAACATTCTCAATTTAGAAGGCTTTGAGATGATATTGTTTGCCCTGTCTGAGATAGAGGAAATTATGTTCAAGAGGCTTTTGGATTAACAAAATTATGAAAAATATTGTGTTGCTATCTCTTGCATCAAGCCAAGATTCACACGCCTTCAACATGTTCCACCAAGAGTGCCTTTTCCTTGTGGAAATTGGCAACAAGCATACAATCTCTAATAACTTTCTGGTTGAGAGAACTCAACTCATCCTCGATCCAATTTATTTAAGCAACACCATTCCCATTTAACTACATGTTTTTACTTATTTCCTTTCCCATCTGACCAAAGGAATTGCCTAATATTTTTTTGAATCATTTATTTGGTAGCTATTAAATAACCAGACTAAGGAGTAATGCAAGCTTAAGAAGATAATATTTTTTGTCACACCTCCAACCTTCTAGCCAAGGAAAGGTATTGTTTGTTCCAATTATAGACTTTTTTTTATCAATTTCACTTTTAACCCAATCCCACATATCTTTCAAGTAGGGGTTAATTACAAATGGAATGCCCAAGTACCTAACTTGTTTGTTAGGTCCTCCCATTGAAACTCAAACTTATTGAACCAATTTGGGGGGTACTTGTCCCAACTAAGCATTATAGATTTTGTCTTAGCTATTCTAACTTCTGAGGCTTCTGTTGGGAGACTGAAATCACTGAGAGGGGGGGGGTGAATCAATGATTTATGAAAGTCACAATTTTTTTCAAAGTCAAGATTGTAAGTTTACTTTTGAACAAAGAGGACAAATGACAATATGTGAAGTAGAATTAAATTTTAAATCAAAATACCAAATGATAGCTCAAAGAACAAATTTGACTTGTGCATGAACAGTATTGTATTTGCATGATCCATGAATTAAAAATGAAACATTAACAAAGGTGAAACTTAACACTTTCACATGTGTCAGAGCTCACTTTAAATCAGAACCTTTTATGTATGAAATGTGCATTTACTGATATGAAAGATCGATATGAAATGTGGAATAACACTGAAAAATACGAAGGATTGATAATTGTACACTTGATAACACATTAAAATTAAACTGATAAGAAAACAATCACACACATAAAATCAGCACATAACAAAAAATTTGTCCTGAGTGGAAAAACCCTATTGGGGAATAAAAAACCACTCGATAAATATTTCCTTTATTCACTTAGAGCACTAACTCTTTCACATTTAGGAGCACCAACTCCACAAAATACAGGAGCACCAACTTCACAAGTTTAGGAGCACCAACTCCCCAAAAATCAGAAGCACCAACTTCATGAGATACAGGAGCACCAACTCCTTTACAAAGCAACAAATTATAGCATTCTATCAGAACCCTAGAAGTGTAATTTTTCAACCCTAGAATTACAATAGAAGACTATGAAAAACCTCATTAAGTACATTGAAGAATGTAGTATGAAAATGACTACATTTTCAAGAAATGTAATAATTTGAGAATCACAACAAATATTTTCAATGTAATATATCTTTTGTATCAAATGTCTGAAAACATCATATTTCTTTTTCTCGTTCCATGAAAATGCTTGAAGATCATCTTTTGAAGACCCTGCAAATAATAACCTTTGTATGCAATTTGAATAACTGAAAATCAACTCGGGTTAGGGTTGGAATGACAAACCCTAAAAAATAATCCTCCTTCAAAGTAAACTCTTTCAACAAATATCACCACATTGAAACAATCCAGTAACAATCAAGTATTATCATCTAGAAATCCTAACAGGTTTAAATGTATTTACCAAAGATTTTACCCACAAAACTTGTTACAGTCAACTGTTGTAACTACCAAATATTCAGGAATGATATTAGCATAAAAACAAACAGTTTCATGCCTTAAAAAAAATACTTTCCTTAACCAATTGTCTCAAGGCCCATAAGAATCAAGATAGTTTTTGTATTACCTGTTTACGGTGGGAGAAAGAGAAGCAAATACCATAAATTACTATTGAAGACTAGCATAACTGCCCAACTGAAAGTCAATTCCAACTTCCAAGTCGCACACATACTAGCTCATAGCTAGTATTCCAATGACAAAAATTCCAAGCCATTCTTACTACCAGCAAGCTCCAAGAAATCAAAAACATAAATCCTCAATGTATCGACTGAGAGAAGAAACAAAAACTTGCAAACTACCATGCTATCCATGGTGGCTAGGGTTCTAAACTTCATTATAATGAAGATGATTTCTACACAACAACATAAACCCCTAATTCCAAACTTCATAATCATTGATAATCTTTTGAAGTCCGCTGCTTTCAAGAGATTTTGAAAACTTTATTAAGAAACAATGATGCTTTGAAGTCTGATGTGAGAAAAACCCAATAATGCACATGATTTAACCCAACATCATAATGAGCTGTCATAGCCACATGTGCACGTGTTTTCAATTATGGTTGTTGGTGCCAAGTCACAATAAAAAAGTGAAGTCACATGTGTGCCAAGTCCCATACAACCTGATTTAGACTCAAAACATTGATCAACTATATTTGATCCTTACACCTTTTCAAATGATCATGCTGATGGAAGTCAATAATAAACCAAGGCCCCTTATAGCCATATCAAAATACCAATGCAAGCTACCCGATGCTATATATGATCAAACAAAACAAACTGAATCCTTATTAGGATGAGCCCAAAACCTTATTAATGTCACTACCATATGACTTTTAATAAAGTCATATTCCTTTAATAATATGAAATGCAATGAGACCGATCCATATGCCAAGTTCACAATATAAACCATTGACACAATTATATTTCCAAAGCCATATGCCATGATGATATGTAATAGCAATGCCCCAAAGAAAAATGTGAATAATCAATCACATTAAAATATAACAAGGAAGACTAAGATCACCTTAGAGTATACAAACAATTTGAGCCTTCATATAATCAAATTGAAAATACTTCAAGCGCTAATCTAAAAATGATCAAGCTGAATATACCAGAGTATACCTTGAAGCAAATGCATGCCTTGTTTTGAATGTTGTTCCTTGCTGAATATACCTATGTCAATCACTGACAAGTAGCCTTTGAGAAATCAAACTGAAACACAAGTAATGAACTTTGTCAGCCTTAATAAATATATATCAAAAACCTGAATCAACATGATCCCAATAAACTTCCATAGGCAATATATCATGTAACTGCATAACATCCATGTGTGAAATCAACACCGAATCATTGAATACTAAAGCACTGCATAATCAATTTTGACATCAAGGACAAACTAACACATAAACAACTGAAATCTAATAGCTTCACAAAATAAATTAAATTTGTGCATAAGATATTCTTCATTTTTTTCTTCAAGGTTTACAAAAATTGTGGTATTGTCGACAAATTGAATGTTTAAAAGATCATCTCCTTTGGGGAGATTTAGTCCTTCAACTTTAGGTGACAATCTAGTATCCCTTAAAATGTAGAAGATGGCATTTGAGGCTATTACAAACAAGGTAGGTGCAAGAGGGTGGCCTTGCCTAATTGACCTTTGAAAGGTAAATTAGTCTAATAAAGATCCATTAATATCAACTTGAGCTACAACACCATTTAGTGGAGTTCTCACCATTTAAAAAAACCACTTGGGAAGCCAAAAGTTTCAAGTGACAACATAAAAAATTACCACTCTATCCTATCATAAGCTTTCTCAAAAATCTAGTAGGGGAATGATCATATTTTGGGTGGAGTTTTTAGGCCACTCCATGGCTTCCAAATTGGTTATGAGGTTCTCCAATTTGTATCTTCCCTCAATGAATCCTATTTGTGTAGGGCTAATAAACTTGGGGAGAATATCCACAAGTCTGAGAGCCAATATTTTAGCCAAAATATTATATGAGATGGGTTTGTGCTTTACTAAAAATATATATAGTTGAATTCTAATAAAGATCATAATTTGATATGCTATGAAATATATCTCTTGCTTGTCAGATCCTCCGAGGGAAAAAGTTGCAAAGAAAAACCCTCTAGCACTGGGATAGAGCTCAATCTGTTCTGAAACAATAGGCTTCCAGGAATCAAAAACCCATCCATGGAGATCAGGAAGGGAGGGCCACAGGTCGTTAAACTTGCAGACCACACCCTGTCGCACATAGTAGTCCTCATTCTCACAACCTTAGGCCCACAGACCACCACAAGGGAGGCCCGAAAGCACTGGCAAAGGAAAATAGGTCTCTAGTTCTTAATTAATGTCTTATACCCATCCTTACAGAGCAATTTGATGATTCCTTTATTGATGTTACAACCTAAAGAACCTTTTATCAGTGGCTTCTAAATAAACTCGTAGCAGATCATCACCAATCCAATATATGCTCTTCTTATAAAAATCAATTGGGAGCCCATTTTTTGGGGGGGGGTCTTATCATTATTCAGCTTTTGAATAACATTTACAATTTCTCGTTTTGAATTTTTTTGATTTAACTCTTCTACCATATCTTCAATGATCTTCCTGGGAATTAATTTCCTACATTGGTTTCTAGCAGTATGGTTTTGAGGTTTATTTCCTTCTGATGAAAATAGAGTCTTATAAAAGTTGTGGAACAACTTTTTTAATTCCTCAAGGTCACTTATGAATCTGTTTTTCCTCCCAAATATGGTCCACCTGCTCTCTAAAAATCTTATCTTTAATATACCTAAAGAAAAATCTAGTGCACTTATCCTCATTGTTTAGCCAATTCGTTTTAGCTCTTATTTTCAAACCTTGAATCTTCCTAGTTTGTAGGGTCCTCTATTTATTTTTTACCGTGATTAACTCCTCGTTCAATCCTAAGTTTTGGGGGTTCATTTGAATTTCCTTCTCTAGTTTGATCAGATCATCCTATAGTCTATTTTCTAATCTCTTATTATCTAATGCTCTTTTTTTCTAATAGTTTGAAAAATAGTTTCCAAATATTGAACATTGTTATCCCATCTTTAAATGACAAATTTATCCTTTAATATCCATTTTTTAATTTCTCTAAAGGTAAAGATTATATCATTACAATCTTCATCTTTTAACAAATTTGTATTTAGTATAAATTACTATGCTTCTCACTATCTTGAATTCTCTCCTATCTTGAATTCTCTCCTTAGATAATTGAATTTTGGAAGAGACGTGATGATGACCAAGCAAGGAAGAAGGTGCAACCTTGAATCTACATCCCTCACATATTTGATCAAAGCTAAAAAGGTTCTTGTTGGCATAGAACATGTCTAGTCTACAATAAATTCTTCTATTTCCCTTTTGGTAGTTACACTAGGTAAATCAAAGATGTTGATTTCCTTTCCTGTCCCCTTCAAGAGAATAAAAAAGGTTAAGCTTGTTCTTCATTTTATCCCAAAAGTATTTTTCACATCCTTTCCACTCCATTTAACTTCCTCTAGACTTGTCTTCCCTATTCCCAATCATATTAAAATAACCTCCCAAAATCCAAGGCATGTCTGGAAGTCCAAACATCCATTTTCAAAGTTCAATTCTCTCTTAATGATCATTGGGAGCATAGATTAAGCGCAACCCAATTTTCCTATTGTCTTTTTTAATCATAATCCATATTACCCTATTGCATGGAGTGGCACTATGCTCAATTACATATGATGCCCATTTGTTTGAAATAAAAATGGCAACTCCCCCTCTGCCTTTGTCATGAGAAGTATGGAATTGTTTTGCATCTTTCCAGATGAACCTAAGATTGGTTTCTAAAGTGAATGTAATGACCCTCAAATCTGATTGAAAAACTTCTGATTTTTGGCCTTGGAAATTACATCAAACACTTTGCATACAAGGGTCATATGACTGATATAACATTTCAGTTTGCTAAAATGACTCTTTTCTTCAATTTGCATCAATGAGAATGCTTACAAATGACTCTAAATTGACTAAACAATGTCCTAGCACGAATGTGCAACTTAATTTGACAATATCCAATGCATATATATGATCTAAGCATGAGAAATGAACACCTACAGCCAACTGGTATATTCACAAACAGTTGGTATGCATACTAAATCTGAGTGTGAATAATATGGAAATGCTTATTGACAACTTATCAACAACCAGCAACCTATATCTCCAATTTGCAATACAAAGACTCAATACAATGCTCATTAAATGATTTCTACATGTGAAATATCCACCTACAGCCAAGTGACTTTTTATCAAACACTTGGAATGCATCCATCTAGAATCTAGAAGACTATGAATAATGTTACTAATCTAAACTAAACTCCAGCACTTGTTTTATAAACCAAAATGCAAAGCATTGCCAAGACTCTTGGCAATTTACAACTTTTTTGAAGTTTGCTAATTTCTGAGTACAAAATCAGACTTCAAACATATACAAATATGACATGTAAATGAGCTCCAAACAATGCAAAGAAACCTGGAATGAAGTCGCCTTGGATTGGAGATGAAGTAGCAAACAAGAACAAAGGAGAGTGCACCTTATGAGTGATGGAAGATGTCTCAGCCCTAGCCGCCCCTGCTGGATATTTCAGACTTCAAAAATAAAATAATAGCAGCTGCAACCTCTAATTTTAATCACCAAACATCATTGTCCATCCTCTAGAAATTGATTGCTCCAATACCCATAAGCCAAAAACAAGTGTATGAATTTTAATGAATTTATTTGTGCTTCCCAGCCAAATTCGCCCCTGTTCTAGCAGACCTCAGAAAATAAATATAAATCAGCCTCTAAAGATCTCCTCCAGCTCCAATAATGATCTCCATCTCTTTAGAAGTCAAGCACTACTAATCAAGACCAAGATCAATGTATGTTATGGCTGCAATAAGCAAAATCGTGGCTCCCTCAAGCTGATATATATGACTGTAATTTATTCCAGAATTGATAAAGATGCAGATTGAACCTTGAATAACAATCTTGATGAAGTCTCAATACACCAAAATGACTCCAACAATGCACCAATTGATCTTTCAATCGATACCACCAAAATTTGGCCAAAGGCCATAAAATTTTGCTTTGAAGTACAAGTAGAAAGTCTGAAGCAACTTCCTCAACTTTGCAATAATTCAAGTGATATTTCACACCCTCAAAATTGCGTACCAATTGAGAGTTTCCGTTCTCAATGGCCAAAGACAACTGCAGAAACCTTAGGCTCCACAACCATCAACAACAAACAACGACAACAACAAATTTGGATGATAGACAATGAGCCCTCGATGCCTATTTATTCTTTTTCCTCAATAGGTCGGCCTCCTTCTAGAACTTTCCCAAGTCACCTTCTAAAAGGAATATTATTTTATTATTTTATTATTTTAATATTGCACTTTATAATAATATAAAATATAACTCAACTCCTAAAGTGCAATATAACATTATAACATAAAATAAGGTTTCCAAAATTAGAAACATCCATGGTGATAATAGGAAAACCTTCATATGACCAAGAAATGAGCCAACCAAGCAACTGGGTATCTGCCAAACGATCCTCTTATCAAGTCCCATTAGCCTACAAGGATCAAGAATAGGCTAATTCCTCCAAAATCCATTGCTCATGAAAAAGGGGACATTACAGCTGAATTTGTTAGATTTTACTTATTCCAAACAAATCACATCTTTGTTATGGATTTTATTTAAATATCTTCTAACCACATATTTTCTGTTAGGTGATTCCAACTCCCTCACATTCCAACTTGTATAGTTAATTTCCATTTTCCTTACAATTGAGTCACTTTTAGAATTCCAAAATCTCTTGAAGCATTTAGGGATCCTGCCTTCTTTATCTAATTTCTTTAAGGTCAATTCAACCTAATTTCTACTGATTTGATTTCTCTTTTTATTTTTTATTCTAACAGAAATCCCTTTGTTGAAGTATCAGACCCTTCCTCTTGAGATTCACTCTCATAATTAATTGAAAGTTCATCATGGTTGGAGACTACAAGCATATCTCCACATTTCATATTAGGTAATCTACATATTTCCACTATTGAGCTTTCACTATATAATTCATCTTAATACAATTCTTTAGATTCCATCCTTTCTACTTACCCATCTCGTCCAACAAGAAGATTATAGCTAACCAAAGGTAGAAAATTAGGCCTAAACCCTTTATTAACCTCTGACAGTTCTTCTAGGTTCAAAGAAGGATTTTCTTTTATTTCAAATTTTCTATTACATTTTTATCAAACTCGTTATCAATTAGAATTTATTTGTTAAAGATCTCCTTTTTGTGACAGGTTTAACTCCTTCCTTGCCACGCTATGTCCATTCCAATATTCTATCCTTCAGAGTTAGGTATGCATAAGGATGACAAAGAAGGGTTAAAACCAGGATTGTTGTTACCTACCTTATTACCTTTATCTAAGTCTTGACAACTTATCATAGCTCTTGTCTAATTGTTTTTATCTAAGTTTTGACAACTTATCACAGTGAAAGCTCAATGGTTGGAGACTACAAGCATATCTCCACATTTCATATTAGGTAAGCTACATATTTCCACTATCGAGCTTTCACTATATAAATCCTTTGAAAAAAATTCTTTAGATTCCATCCTTTCTACTTACCCCTCTAGTCCAATAAGAAGATTATAGCTAACCAAAGGTAGAAAATTAGGCCTAAACCCTTTATTAACCTCTGACAGCTCTTCTAGGTTCAAAGAAGGATTTTCTTCTAGTCTCTCTTTTTCTATTACATTTTTATCATACTTGTTATCAATTAACCTAGACACATGCAGTGCATCCATGCACAAACACATCCTCTAAGATATTAACATACATATAGTTTTCTATCGGCATAACCTTGAACCTCCTTTAAGTGCAAGTGTTAGTATATATACCTCTCTCTATATAGAATTTTTCCCCCCTCTATCTCTCTTTTTTTCCCCAATCTCTCCAAAGATGAATTAAACTATAAGATTTTTTATATATTAATTTAATTTGATCTATATAAAAATATATTAATTATTTATTATTATAATTTCATATTTATATTTAATAATTTTTATTATAGAATATAATATATAATAATAATAATATAACCTATATACTATTATATATAATAATAAATATAATTATATTATATATAATTTAATTTGTATTATATATAAAATATATAATATATTAATTATATTTTGTATATATTAAAATATAATAATTATTTTTTTGATCGGTAATTATTAGTATTTTATTGATAATAATAAAGAGTTACAAAATAAAGCAGCGCTTATCAGACAGAGCCAACCAGTATGTTTCACCTATAGCTCAACCCAGTAAACCAGAGAGATCTACCCAGAACCACACATAACTTACAACAAACTGTCATTAATTCATTTAACCTTATCGCCCTTCGATATTGCGACAGCTAAAAACTTCAATCACATCTGAAGGCTAAGTTGAAAATAGTTTTACATTTGATAGTTCTGCCTTCTACACACCAAAAACACCACCACTCATCTGCATTGTTTGCTTCTGGCTAAACGTCCGCTTACGACTTCCCCTACTATCTTTCCTGTCGCTCCCCCTCGTTTTCATTCCACTACGAGCCACGTTCCACCCAAATAGATTTTGTCTCACCTTCAAAAAACAAACATCCAGAATAATTACGCACCATTTATGCCATACCTCCTACCCCTAGTGCTTCCCCTACGCGCAAACTGCATTCGCCTTGGTATCTAATGAGGTTGGGTTGTGCCCTCCCTCCACTCTGCAGCTTCTTGTTGATGCAACACAAGCTTTAAGTTCTCCCATGCTGTTAAAATTCCCAATTTGTAGACTTCTCAGTCCACTCTCCTCCACCACCTCATAAAGGAATTAAGCCTTCTTTTGTGGCCTCATCCACATCCTTGATGCCTTCCGAGATATCGTAACCTTTACCCAGTACAACCCATTCTAAAAGGGTCTCCATTTTCCCTAGCAATTCCTCCACAAACAGTGACCTCATCACCCATTTTACCACCTCAATGTCTTCGTTAAGTTCAAGACCCCAGGAAAACAACATAGAGGCTATGTCAACATTCATTCGTCCTCTATGAGTGGCCTCCATGAAATGTGATCCCAGAGTCTCCAGCACCGCCTCTATCACCTCTTCATGTGGATTTTTCAACAAATACTTCAACCTAAACACATACATTGGCCTGAAGAAACCTTGCTGTTGCGGTTTGGTCGAAAAGCCATACATTGCCTCCATTATCTCTGCTTTCAAAAACTCTGAACTGACCAGTCTACACCCGCACCTAACCCTTCAATAGGAAATGATAGAAACCAAGTTGCTTCAATTACTTGATTTAAAGACACCCACCACCCTGACAACCTGGCAACTCGTCTGCCTCGTCCTTCCCCTAACAAACCCATTTAAATTTGTGCCACCACCACCTCTTGTGAGGTCCCAAAGGATTTAATAAATAGTACTTCATCCTCAAATTGATTCGTCCAGCCTCCTTGAAAGAAGGCGAGAAAAGCCCTACAGTCATTTTCATCTCGCGTCAACACCTTAACAATAAATAGAACCACTTGCCCTTTTAGTTACCATTTGTACTTAAATGATACCCATCTTCTTTCACTCGAAAGACAAACCGTCCTCGCCCGCTGCCAAACATCATCCCTTGGTACCAAAATGCATGTTAAAACAATCCAGCCAAAACATTGGCACATCCACCTGGCATAAATCCTCCACCCTTGTTTCAACTATCACCTCAAAAGTGGTCACCCACTTGGAAAGGCAATCCGCATCACCATTGCCAGCTTGACAAATATGACAAACTTCAAATTTGTCAAAGGAGCGTAAAAAATTTAAAATTGTTCAGATAAAAGCTTACAGATGCCATGCCGAAACTCCACCATTAATAATAGCTTGAATAATTAGTAAAGAGTCACCTTCCAAGAGCCAATTTTTAATCCTCGACAATTTCGTTAAACCTACAGCCAATAGGGCCGCCTTAGCTTCCACAACATTATTAGTGCCATCCTCCAACTTTCTAGCACCAAAGGCTACCAAATTTCCTTGATTGTCATGAATAATAGCCCCTGCTCCTGAGGGCCCTGGGTTGCCCTTTGCAGCCTCGTCAAAATTTTCCTTGAACCATCCTTCCTTTGGCTTTTCCCATGCTACCTCCTTCGAAGAAACCTGCACCCCATCTAATCCCTTCTCCAGATGTCCATGCTTTACCTTTAGCCCTGGCCACAATCTTTGAAACCTACTATCCTCCACAGTAAAAAGACACTTTTGAAGTTGAAATTGTGTAGCCGAAGCATTCATAACTTCTGTGATTGCTTGATCAATTCTATTTTTTATTCTAGGCATTGATTCTTTTTTATCCTCAAAAATCCTTTTGTTTCGCTCCTTCCATAATTCCCAAATCACAAGTGACGGGCTTACCGTCCATACACTTGAGAAGAGGGACGAACCAGGTAGGTGTGGCCACCCCTCAAAAACACCCTTTACCGAGTTTTGCCATGGACCCTGCCAACCAAGTTTTTGCCTAAGGGAAGCCCAGCAAGCTTTAACAACTTTGCAATGTAGAAGTAAATGATCTGTTGATTCCTTTGCCACCTCACATAAAACACACTTTGTTAGCCCAACAAAGCCCAACCTCTTCCTCCTTTCTCCTGAAAGAATGTGCCCCTTCACTGCTAACCAAGCGAAAGCACCAGCCTTGGGCAAACATTCCTTACTCCAACATAATCTTTTTGCCCAAAAGACCTCCCCCTCAACAGAGTCCAGAAGCTAGTACCCAACTTTGACCGAGTAGTTCCCATTAACTGACCCACACCAGACCACTTTATCAGCAGCGTTAGTTGGAAGAACTTGATGACCCCTAAAAATCTCCTTCATTTTTTGAATTTGGAGATCTGAAAGCTCTTCAAATAAAACTTCTTTCCATCCCCGCTCCTGGCCTAAAGGACTCCATTTTAGTTCTAAATAGTTTCTAACTTTATCACCCCACCTTTGGATAAAGAACTGCCTAAGAGCTTGTAAACCTTCATCCTCCTTTAAAATTGGATACCCATTCCACGAGTCATCCCAAAACTTCGCATTTAACCCATCACCAATCTGCCAAGTGATGTGATTAGTTATAACCGGCCTACAAGAAACTATAAAGTTCCAAATGGCTGAACCCTTCACCAGATTTCTAACCGTGAAGATCTGATTATCCGTCGTCGAATCCAAATATTTTGCTTTTAGGATTTTGACCCAGAGGAGTTCAACATTTGTATAGATAATCCACACCAGCTTTGCACCCAAAGCTTCATTCATCAAATGCCAATCTCTCAATCCAACCCCCCCTTTGCTTTGGTTCTACAAATTTTCTCCCATGCTAACAAAGGGATTTTATCTTGATCATTTGCACCATTCTAGAAAAATTTCCGCATTCGTTGCCCTATTGAATTCACCACCTTCTTCAGAATTTTCAAACACATCATGGAGAATACTGGAATAGCCAAGATCACACATTTTAACACGAGTAAATGACCTGCAGCTGTTAGCCATTTACTTTACCAACAGTTCATCCTGCTTAAGCAGCTGTCTACCAAGTCTTTCCATATACTAGCTTTATTAGCTCCCCCAAAGAGAGGAATACCTAAAAACTTACTCGGAAGAGAACCAATTCGCATACCCAAAATCCTACAAATTTCAAGTTGTTTTGCTATGGGAACCTAAAAGAAGAAAATATCAGATTTTCGCTAATTGATACATTGACCAGAAGCCTCCCCATACTCATCAAGAGATTCTTTCATCACCCGAGCTTCTTTAATGGATGCATCCCCCATAAGAAAAGTGTCATCAACAAATTGTAAATGCGAAATCGGATCAATCCCTTCAGCAACAACAATGCCTTTCTATATCCCACTACACCTTTTCTTAACAATTAGCCTCCCTAACGATTCAGCCAGTATTATAAAAAGGAAAGGGGAGAAGGGATCTCCTTGCCTAATCCCCTTACTAGATTCAAAAAAGCCCCAGGGGCTGCCATTTAACAACATCAAAAAACGGGGGGTGCAAATACAACTCTGAATCCATGCCACCCACTCGCTGCAAAAACCAAACTTCTCAAGGACCTTTAGGAGAAAACTCCTATTAACTTCATCATAAGCTCGTTTAATGTCTAATTTCACCATCAACTTCTCCACCTTTGCCAACCTTACTGAGTGAATAGCTTCATGAACAACAATTACCCCTTCAAAATAAGACCTGTATTTGGAGAGAAACCACTCTGCTCTACCAAGATCATCGAAGGTAAAACTTTTTTAAGCCTGTTGGCAACCACCTTAGAAATAACTTTGTAAATTGTGTTGCATAAAGAAATTGGATGATAGTCTTCAAACGAAACTATCTCAAACTTTTTTGGCACAAGAGCAAGGAAAGTATTATTCAAATCCTTCAGAACAAAGCCACTACCCCTTGATTCTTCTACCACATCCCAAATATCTTGTGCATAGATACTCCAGATTTTTTGGAAGAAAAACGCTGGGAAGCCATCCGGCCCAGGAGCCTTATCTCCCCCCAGCCCAAAAACAACCTTTTTCACTTCTTTTAAAGAGAATTTTTCCATTAACATGGCATTTTGTGCGTCAGAAACCACACTAGGAATGTTCTCCAAGATCTTCCAATCTTGTCTTTCTTCCCCCCTAATCTCCTTGCATAAACCAAAGAAAAAATTTACAGCTTCTTTGGTTATAAGAGCATTATCTGACGACATATTCCCATCCATGTCCTTGATTGTGAAAACCTTGTTACTAGCTCTTCGAACTTTCATAGAGTTATGGAAAATCTTTGTATTTCTGTCCCTCGCTTTTAACCAGCCTTCTCTTGATTTCTGCTTCCAAAAAACTTCCTCACGGGCTAAGATTTCAGAATAAGCTTTATTCAAAAACTTTTCCTGCTCAAAATCATCTTCAAACATCCCTTTCTCAATAATTTTTGAATGAAGGAGCTCTAACTCCTCTTCCAGTCTTAACTTCTTAGAGAAAATGTTTTTAAAGGATTCCCTGTTCCACCTTTTTAGTTGTTCTTTTAGAAATTGTAACTTCTTAAAAAAGATATAGGCTTTACTTCCATACCTTTCAGGGGCATTTCTCCACCAATCCTCCACAAGCTCCTGAAAGCCATCTGCCCGAAGCCACATTGCCTCAAACTTGAAAGTGCACCTTGCCAGTGTTAATTCCTCTTGAATTCACAAACCTATCAGATAATGATTTGATCCAGTTATGGGAGTTATCTCCGCTTCACACAGCCATTGTTGCGCTGCCCAGTCCCCAACCAAAAATAAATGATCAAGCTTCTCCGCTATGTTCAAAAAACCACTTTTATTCGTCCAAGTGAATTCCCCATTTCTGAAAGGGAGTTCAAATAACCCATTCAACAAAACAAAGGAACTAAAATCCCTCTGACTTTGACTAGCCTAACACACCCCTCCAAGCTTGTCAAATGGATTTAGGATGGCATTAAAATCGCCACTTAAGAGGAACATTCTGCCACATTCTGAATTCAAAACATTAGAAAGCTCCTGCCATAGCTGATTCTTCTGAGCAACTCGAGGGGCCATAAACATTAATAATGTAAAAAATGGCTCGTAGCTGCATTGAAACAACACTGACCCATTGCCAATACCTTTCTTTCCTCACCACTCTAACATTAACAAGAGCATCATCCTACAGAAAACCAAGACAACCAGAGGCCCCCACAACCCTCGAGAGACAGCCTTTCCATCTACCAAAATGTTTTAGGAAGCAATCAAAATCCTTTTCCTTTACTTTTGTCTCTTGAAGTAAAACTAAAGCCGGCCTTTTGATCAAAACAATG
Source organism: Sequoia sempervirens (assembly GCA_007258455.2). NCBI lineage: Eukaryota > Viridiplantae > Streptophyta > Pinopsida > Cupressales > Cupressaceae > Sequoia > Sequoia sempervirens. The sequence continues at coordinate 80,420 of VDFB02264359.1, read as the reverse complement.
CTTGATCAAACGTATTTTGTCAGGGGCATTGTTGCCCCTGACATTCCATGATAGGATTTTCATGGCTGCCAGGAAAAGGCATAACCTTTTCCCGATCTCAATTTGCTTTGGCCAATTGCATTCCCTGCCATTTCAAGGCGCATCTTATTAGTTTTAGGACCACGCCTTCGTTTCTCAGCCACCTTTACCTTACTATTTTGCGTTGAGGATTGATCTATAGTCCTCTTCTCCACAATGCCGATTTGATCATTAAACCCCAACAAATCTTCCCCACCAACCTCCTCCTCTGAGTCTATTTTTGAAACTGAGTCTTCCAAAGATCCTTCGCTATCTTTGACCCCTTCAAAAGCACTATCTAAATTTCAAATAGGAGAGATTGGGATGTCTTTAAAAACTACCCTAGTAGAACCATCTGGGCTGTCAACTGCAACCTGCAACGAAACATCCAACTGATCCACCTTTTCTAAAGCTTGCTGAGGGCACCCTTCAATAGGTTTTTCAACACGACCAAGCCCAATAGCATTTGAAGTGCCCTATTCCTGAGACCTGCCTATCTCTTCCCCACAAGGAGTGGAGAGTGTTTTTGCAGACTCCTCTGCTACATTAATCCTACCTTTGTTTAAAACCTTCAAGATTCTGTTTGGAGTGGCTAGGGTTAACTCTGTTTCCACATACTCACTAACCCTTATTGCCTCATTCGAAGCCAACCCTTCCAAAACTGGATCTTGAAAAATCATTGCACATTCAACTTCATGAATAAAAGCAATTTCCTATTTTCTCCTAATACCCCATGAAAGAGAATCCATTTCACCTTCTTGGTTTGCATCTTTCATTAAGAACTCCAGGGAGCCCCATTCTTTGGACGTTCTCCATTCTTCAGAGGTCACTGCCTCTGTTAGTGCTACCACCTCCTCTGTAGGAAGATTTTGAGCAACACCTTTCCTTTTAGAGCCCTGCCAATTCTGAGCTTCAACACACATTTCTCCTAACCAACTCCCACTAGGCACATTATGATCTTCCACCACCAAATTCTGACACCACATTCCTTCCCCATATTTCAGCTCTATCATTTCCAGTAGAGGGTGGATTATCTGTCTTAGAATGCAGATCCTTGGGAACATACTACAGTCCACTTTTTCAACCACTACCTCCGAATTTACAAATATTCCCAGTTTGTTTCCAATTTTACTTAGGGTTTCTTGATCCCAATATTCCTGAGGAAGATTTTTTAAGCTAATCTAAACAACTATCTCCTCTGTCTTTGCCTTATTGGGATAAAAAATTGGGCTCAGCTCTTCCAAATAAATGCCTCACTCCTTCCATATGAAAGGGCCACTACTTAAGATCCATTTCACCTCGAAATGCTTCTGGACACAAATTACCATGAAAACCATTCTCCAAAGTTTTTGAGCTGATCATAACTGAACACATTATCACACTGAAATCTGTACATGCCCCTTTGGCACGGACTCAAACCTTCCTTCTCATTAGCCACCACTCATGATTCGTATGAAAACACTGTAACCCCCATTTCTACTCTCCTCTCCTGACAACTCTAAGTCAGCTAAGCCTTATTAGGGTCCCATTGCACTTGCATGGAGGTATTTCTCCCCTCACGCCATCAGAAGGGCCATCTATTTTGTTCCTCTCCATCAGACAGTGTACCATGGTGCCCTCCAAGCAGAACTCTGTTTGATCAAGGTTCAGCCATTGTATCCCCAATTTTAAATTATTCACCCTTTGTCTTTATAATTATTATTAATTATATTAAATATATATATATATATTTAATAATTTTGTTGAAAAATATATTATATAATAATAATAAATAGTATAAGTATATTATTTATAATTACGCCGAAGGCGTTACCTATTTGAAAAGACAAACCTGAGAAAGTTCATCAACGATGGATATTGCTGCTGCTTAAAGGATGCAATATGGTCAAAATAATCCTCACCATTTGTCTTTTCACTGTTGTTTTTTCCGCTTTCACGTTTACGGGATATAAAAATGTTTTATGCACTTTTCCTATATGAAGAGTGCCGCTTTTCCCAAGTTCCGACCTCAATGCTTGAAATAAAATATTTCCTTGCTGCATTTAAAAAAAAGAAAAATTCTTATTATTTCAAGTGGGTGTGTTAAGTCCTTGATTACATTTTTCTGAATTATTTGTTTTTCCAAATTAGGGCTTAAGTGGATGTTAATATCTCGAATATATATAAGGTGGATAAATGAGATAGATTAGATAAATATTATCATTAAATTTTTAATGAATTTATATTTTAAAATATTTTGCATAATTTAAGTTAGAGATATTAAAATGTTTCAAATATGTTAATTATACTTGTTTTTTTAGCAATATATAATATATTAAACAATAATTAATAATTAATTATAATTTTTTTTATTATATATAAATTATATTTTGTAATATCATTAGTAAATACAATTATATAATTAATATATAATATAATACGTAAATATTTTATAATTTATTTAATTATTAATATAATGAATGTATTTACGGAGAAAAGTGTTTAATATGTATACAAATTATATTATATCATAGAAGTATATTTAATATTGTATAGAATATTATATATTATATTTTATAATAAAAATTACTAAATAAAAAATAACTATAATTATTAATTAATATTTTTAATTTTATACAAATTAAAATAACATATAAATATAATACAATATAATACTTGTATAATTATATTATACTCAACTTTATAATTCATACTAAATATTAATTAAAACTTATTAAATATTACATAATAATGTATACATTAAATAAGTATTATTTATTATATAATTAAATTATATTTAAATTCGTACAAGGATAATATGTATTATTTAAATTCTATTTAATATTAGATATTAATTTATAGATTGAAATTTTTTAAAAAGTCTAAAACCCTAAGAAAGCTGCAGCTTGGTAAAAACAACTCAACATATTAACGAGATAAGGAATACTTGACATGGAGTGATGCCCTGGTCGGCCTCAAAATCTAGAGAGGGGAGACAAGGCTTCCCCACCTGAGGTGCTGCCTGGAACGGCGAAATGTAATTTCAAGGAGTCTTTGGCGCTTTATGTTTTCTAGTCTCTTTGCTTCTGCCTCTTGTGTTTTCTTTCTTTGGCCTTGTATTGTGTTTTCCCTCGGCCATGTTGTCGTAAGGCCAAATTAGGATTCTGATGGCTCACTGGGGGCTTTTATGGCGGAAGATAGGGCCATACCCGTACCCCCTGTGAGCGGTGAGGGCGCAGCAAGTGGTAAAAGCTTTAAAGATGCAGTTGCAGGCAAGGAAACGGTTATTCCAACCGGCGCGCAATTTTCTGTTTCAGATCAACAGCCAACGGTGGGTTCTGATGGCATTTCTGGAGATCAAGGTAAGCCTTCTTGCGCTTCTGGTTTTGTTTTGCTCAAGCCTAACCCTGAAATGAGAGAGATCATCAGGAATGAGAAGTCTAGGATTAAAGAGATTGCTATTTTCTTTGCTGCTACTGATAGAAATAAACTCCCTTCTAGGAAATATCTGGATTCTTGGTTTTCCGGCATATGGCTTTCTAAATTCGGAATTCAAATAAATTACTGTAGATTACTGCAAAAGGGATTAATTGGTTTCTTTGAAACTATGATGCGTAAAGCCCTGCTGATCTGCTCGAATGTTGGTGGTCACAGTGGTTTCTAGCGCTATTTGGAACCTTGTTATCATGGAGGGAAGTGTTGCTCTCCTATCACGGTAATGCTAGGAAAATGTGCTCCCAAAATTTTGAACTTTATTCATCCCATTCTCATGACGTTTGTAATGTGTCAGAATGGATTTAATGAAGGCCTCAAATAACCCAGATGTGGCCTCGCTTCTTCGACACCAGATTGAATTCCCTCCCGGGCTCCTCATTGAAGATGATGGAAAAACTGTTAGTTGCCCTCTTGAAATTTTGGGCAGTATTAACGCCTGTTACTTATGTCGCCATGAAGGCCATATTCGTAAGAACTATCCTCTAATTAAAAGAAAAGATAATCGGGAGACAGGTAGACCATCTAAGGGGGCTAAGGAGAACCAGAATGCTGGTGCCGACATGGTGAATTCCATGGGGGGTGCTGGTGGAGCCCACCCGGTAGGTCCCGACTCTATTAAGGAGTTATCTCGTCCCCGGCAGGATTGTGGTCCTGTGGTGGATCTAAACCCCCCGAGTTTGGTGAATCAGGGTGTTCAAACCCTGGGGAAGCCCTTCCCTATTCAGAATTTGCTCCCAACCAAGAATTCGTTTGATGCCCTTGTCGAGGAGGAGGAGATAGATAACAATGAGAAAACTGACCTTGATGTTGGACCCAAAACCATCACAAATTCTGCTTCTTCAATTAATTGGAGCAAGGAACAAATTGAAAAACTTAATGCTCAGCAACTTGTTATGCGGAAAATTCGAGAAAGAATTGAGGAAAATCTGCTAAATAAATGTGGTCCGCCTAAGTACAAACCTGAACAGAATAACCTAAAACAAATCAATAGAGATGAGAGGACAATTGAATTAGAAATGCACCATTCAGGTGATCCCCAAGCTTGGTCTATTGCTGGGAGTGATTCCTCCAAATCCTCGATTATGGGGATAGCATCAGAGCTGCAATCTGAAACGGGTGGCACTTTGTGCAATAGCCTTAAGGTTGAGGATCATCTAAATGGAGGTATTTCTAATGAGTTGTTTGATTCTAGTGCTAAGGTTGTCCAACCGGATTCCAACCAACTTGTTCATAGACATCATGACAATTCAGAGCCCGTCCCTGGTGGTTTACTTTCTGTATCCAACCCCATGCCACCCATAGCGGGTGAGGCCACAAGTGACTTCGGGGATGATGTTGAGGAGGATAACAGAAAGGGGAGGTCTATGATATGATCCAAACCTAAAAAGGGGCCTGGGAGACCAAGGAAATATGATGCCCCAGCCTCCGGAATCTCCAACAGCCAGCAGACCAAAAATAAAAGAAAGAAGACTAGTCTTGTTATTCAATCTCCTATGGCCAAGAGGACGGAGGTTGAGGAAAAACTTCCTAAATGTTTTGAGCAGTTCAAAAACTTCCAAGAGGACACCCCTATAGCAGGTGAACATGAATCTTAATATTATATCGTGGAACATTCGGGGTCTGGAGTCCCCCGATAGAAAATATATTGTGAGAAGGTTCTTAAATATGGAGCCTAAAAAAGATATTGTCCTTTTGCAAGAGACGAAAGTTGTGGGGTTCGCTTTGGAGGTTAATATGAGATTCATATGGAAAGACTCTTACCATTTCTCCACCCTGCATGAGAGGGGGAAAGGAGGTGTGACTATTCTCCTTGCTAGTAAATGGAAGCAGTTCATGGTGGGTAGTGGCATCTCACCCTGTAACAGGGTGGTTTGGATTGTCTTGGAAAAAGAGGGTGCGAGAATGGGGGTTGGAGCAGTTTATGCTCCTAATGACCATAGAGAGAGAATCCAACTGTGGCAATGGATGGAGTCGCATTTGCCTAAAGGGCCCTGGATTCTGGGGGGGGACTTCAATATGGTGGAGCAAATGGAAGATAAGTGGGGGGGAATTAATGCTGCTTGGAAAGGCTCAGAAAGGCATTTCTGGCAAAGGTTTAAAAACAAGTTTGGGCTTTTGATCCTCTGGAAAACAAAAAGAGAGAGTTCAAAGGCATCTGGTTTACTTGGTGCAATGCTCAGCAAGGGAATAACAAGATCTACTCTCAACTGGATAGGTTTTATGCAAGTAAAAATGTCATCAACTTCCTCCCTAATAATTCTGGGCAGCATGTGTGTGTTCACCCTTACACCCTCTTGGACCATCATCCCATCAAAGCAACAGTCTCCTTGACCCAAGATAGTGGGTTGGTAACTCCCAAGAAGCCTAACTTCATCTTAAATACTCAGCTTCTTCAAGATGAGGTTTGCAGAGATGGCATCAGGTCCATTAGGGAATTAAATAAGTGGATTTTGAAAGAAGATAGTGCCATTAATAGGTGGAACCAAAATATCGATTCCTGGCAGAAACTTCTTCAAACGATTGGAAAAAAGAAGGCCATGGACAAAAGGAAAGAAGAGCATGAGCTCCAGAAGGCACTTTTCATGGCCGAGGCTAGGATGAAAGAGGATCCCTCAAATCCTTATTTAAGTGAAGATCTAGCTAGAACAAAAAATGATCTTAGAAAGATTCAAACCTACAAGTCCAAAGGCCTCAAGGTCAGAGCCAAGCTGAACTGGATCCACCAGGGAGATAAAGGGTCCAAATTCTTTTTCAATTACATAAAAGAGAAATCTTGGAAAGAGCAGATTGGGCAAATCTGGGAGGATGGTAGGCTCTTGAGTTCTCAGGAAGATATTCTTGCTACTTTCCATGCTTTTTATGAAATGCTCTTTACCTCAGAAGATTTTCAGGATTGTAATAGGAGGGCTAGAGAATGCATAAGAAGCATTATCCCCAAAAAAATCAGTATTACCCAAGCTGCCAGATTGAATGCTGCTATCACCAAAGATGAAGTGCAAAAGGCTATTCAATCTATGCAAAATGATAAGTCCCCAGGCTGTGATGGGCTGCCAATTGAATTTTACAAGACCTTCAGTGACTGGGTAAGTGAGGATTTGTTACAAGTCTATCAAGAGGCTTTGGATAGAGGTTCTTTGGGGAGATGTATCAATAAGGGTATTATTAAGCTCCTTCCTAAAGGGGGTGACAAGACGTTGGTTAAAAATTGGAGGCCCATAACCCTGTTGAATGTTTCTTACAAAATTCTTGCCAAAATTCTTGCTCTTAGGTTGGTGGATATCCTCCCAAGTTTCATTAATAGTACTCAGACTGGATTCATTAAAGGAAGATACATTTTAGAGAATTTGATTACAAGCTGGGAGGCCCTGAACTGGTCAAGGAACTCTAATCAAAACTCAGCAATGTTGCTTTTAGACTTTGAAAAAGCCTATGACAGAATTGAATGGGCTTTCCTGAGAACCATGTTGGAAGCTTTCGGGTTCCCTGACTATTTCTGCAAAGCTGTGAATATTTTGCTGAAGGACGCAGTGGCTCAGGTCGATGTTAACGGAGACTTGTCAAAGGAAATCTCTCTTGGACGATCCATAAGACAAGGGTGCCCCCTTGCGCCCTCTCTTTTTGTTATTGCTTCAGATGCTCTTCACTATTTACTCAGAGATCAGACTATCTCTCCCCAAGTAAGAGGGATTTTCCTCCCGGATCAATCTGAGTTAATCAATATCCAGTTTGCAGATGATACTGCAATCTTTATTGAAATGGAGGAAAGAAACCTGGATAGGCTAATGGAGAAGCTTCAGTTATTCTGTCAGGCTTCTGGAGCTAGAGTTTCTTTTCCTAAATCCAATTTTCTTGGGTGGAAGGAAAATCCGCCCAATTGGCTGCAAAAGTTTAATTTCCAGTGGGGAGGACCCAATAAGCTGGTAAGATATCTGGGTATCCCTTTTGCCATCAGTCCTAATTTAAAGGAGATGTGGGAGTGGATTAGTGGTAAAATTGATAAGAAGCTTGGTAGTTGGGACAAGCAGTATCTGTCCTTTGCTGGTAGGTTCCAAATTTGTCAAAAAATTATGTCTTCTTATAGCATTTATTTTGCTTCGGTCTGGTTCTTTAACAGTTATCAAATCAACGAAATCCAAAAGAGGATCAGGGCTTTTCTGTGGTCTGATGGTAAAGGTCAAAAGAAGAAGCATCTGGTTAAGTGGGATTGGTGTTGTATGGGGAAGATGGATGGTGGTCTGGGTCTCAAGGATTTAAGAATCTAGGGCATCACGCTTGCTATTAAATGGATTGCCCACGCTATGGAAGGTAAGGAACCATGGAAGGTTCTGATTAGATGGAATATCAGTAAAGCTGTGCCTAAGAAGGCCAAGGCTTGGAAGAATCTGCCTCTTTGTGACATTCTTCTTAACAAGCATCCCATGTCACCTGCAGGTTCTCCTGTCTTTAATAGCTTGTGGAAGGCTTGGGAAATGATTAAGCACAAGCTCTCCTTCAAAAATGGCAATGTTGACCTTCGTAATGGGAACGTGTTTCATGAGTATTCCTCCTTATGGTGGAACCTAGAACACTGTAATAAGCCCCTGGCCTTGCTGCAGGGATGTTCGGCTAAAAAGTGGTGGCATTCTGGCATTCTGACTTTCCATGACATCCTTGATAAGGGTCGGTTAAAGTCTATGAACAAGTTGGTTGAGGAGTTTAAGTTAGACAACCCTAACAATAGAACTTATAACACTCTTGTTGATGCTTGCAAAGATATTTCTGTTTCTAACAATGTAAAGGATAGTTGTGACTTTAATGAGGATATTGTTTGGTTTGATGGTTCTCCTTTATGTGATATTAAGGCCAAAAATTTATATAAAGAACTTACCAAGCAAGAGTCTATTCTTGAGCATGTTAATCTTTGTTGGGATGTGAGACTTGTAGATTGCAGGTGGAGGAAAACTCTCACAACAATTTGGTAGAATTTAGAGGAGCCATAAAAAGCCTGTTTCAGATGGCAATTACTGCTGCACAAGCTTCCTTTTAAGCATAATCATAATGATGTTGATATTTGCACTATCTGCAGGTTTCCTGAAAATATAATACACATTTTCTTTAACTGTTTCTATGCAAAAGAGGTCTGGAATATTTTCTGTAATCATTTGTTAATTTGGAATAGCAACGGTAATATTAGATACTGTGATATTATGTTTTGTGATAAAAAGCTAAATAAAGAAGCTAATGCTTTCTGGCATTGTCTCACTACTGAGATCCTTTGGTTCATTTGGAGGGCTAGGAATGAGGAAAAATTCCAAGGAAGTGCTAGAGGGCTTACTGAGTCCAATAAACGACTCATTTTTTTCAATGTGGCTATGCAGGTTACTATGGTGTTGGAAGCTAACATGGCTAAATTCAAGAGACTGTTAACAGATGAGGTGGTTTGCAAAACGGAAGTGAAAAGAGCTCATAACTGGAGCTATGACTATGCTGATTCAGGGTTGTTTCTCAAAACTTTAAGAGGGTTTCAAAAGGTATTTAATGATGCCGTTGTGGATGAGGGAGCTGGGGGAAGCAGGCTTAGTGGGCAAATCAATGTTGCTGTCCAATAGATCTGAGCAGTTATGGGTGGCAGAATCAGCATGGAGAGTGGCAGCGCAGTGGTTGAAAGATTGGATGCAGGGGCCATTGCATGATTGTGGACCTCATGCAGGGCACCAGAACCTTCTGTGGCAATGGAAGGTTATCAAGACAGTAAAGGTCTCAGAAGGCAAATTGGTGGTACCGATCAAGGAAAAGGAACTAAAATATGAGCATAATTGGCAATATGGACAGCCCACTCTAGACACCTTTATGGCTGCAATGGATGCTTTTCAGAAAGAGTTCAATGTGAAGTATAAAGCTGGAAAGGAGATCCAAGAAATCAGAGCACCCAAGCTGTTCACAAACGAAAACATGGAATTAGAGGAAGCCTTCTCCAGGTACGAGATGTTGGCAGCAGAAATCCTTGCAGGGTGGAATGACTTGGAGTCATACTGTGAGAACAAGAGCATGTCCCTTGGACACTCGGATTCTCAAAGGGCAAATTAGCTAAGCAACCAAAACAGAAAATGAGGGAAAGAAACAGAATTGAGGCAGTCAACATCAAGCCTTGACAGTTCATCAGAAGCAAATCATGGAAGGAAAACATATAACAGCAGCAAATAAGATAGCACACCATATAAGGAGGAACTGTTAAATTCTAAGGAAATATAACAGCAGCAAATCGGGGAAGAAAAGCATATAATGTAATATTGTGATCTTTAGAAACTTGATATAAAAGGCTGTGAAAAACAGCAGCTATACTGTTTCAAAATAAGGCCTCATGGCATAACGATGGAGGTATAATGTACAATGTTTCATGAACTATATTTAATACAATATTTAGAGATCAAAAATAACTATTTGGTAATTACGGATTTAAGCTATTGCAACTTCTTCTTTTTTTTTTTGAGAAGTCATTGAAAAGGTTTAATTTATTCCAAAAATAAGAGAAAGATACAATGATTCTCCACGAATTTACCAAAATAGAAACATAAGAAGAGCACCACCCCAAAACAGCAGACACCAAAGAGTTACAATTTAAAGCCAAAGCTTCTTAAACATAAACTTCTAACAAAACTATAACTTTACTCAACCACTTGGCCTTCCTTTGGTCTGAGACCGAAGGACCATAGCAAAGCTTTTCCTTTTGCTGCCTTTTCTCCCCTTGATGGTTTGCCAACCATCCTCCATTCTTGCAGCTATCTTCTGCCCGCCCCTTTCTAGCAATGCAAACTCATCATACAACATTTCAGCCTCCTCAAACTGCCTAACTTCTGAAGCTTCATGTCTTTTCCATGCAACGTCTTCCACCAGTTGCTCATTCTGCCCTTCCTCCTCTCCACTACTTATCCCTTTTTCTTTCCTCTTCAAAGAGCCTGATTTCTCTCTACATTCCGGGGTTTTAGCTCCATGATGGGTTACCGCTGCTTTTCCATCACAAGTTTTTCCATCAGCAACATCTTTCAAGCTAGGCCTCTCAACCAAACCTGAGCCCGCCCCCTGCTCTGTTCCTTTATTTGACTGTGGTAGACTAGATTTCCCCACAGCCTCCGGAGTCATCTTATCTAGTTGTTTCACACTACTGTCCTGCTTTTCAACAGCATAATGCTTCCTTGAGGCATCCTTCCGCAATGGCGGCTTTGACCCATCCTAGGTTTTGCCGCAGTTTAGGCTATATTTCTCCTCCCAGCTTCAGAAGAAATCACACAAAATTTTGTTCCTATCAGCCACAGATTCAAACACCACTGTGAAAAAACCCCTGGCAGCAGGATAGATTTGGATATAGCCATCTACTATGGGTTCTCAATGTTTAGAAATCCAATGATGTAAATCACATAAGCTAGGCCAAAAACCCCTGAACCTTCCAATCACTCCTAAATTCGAAAAAACTTGAACATTATGAAAAACTTCCTTTTCTATCTCTTCTTGCAGAGAAATTGTGGGTTTCTGTGACTTTACCTCTGCAAAAAATGCCCCTGTAGCTTGATGCTGAGACACTCCATGCACCGTTGCCTCTGCATTGTTAACCCACATTTAGCGGGTGCTTAGAACGTCTGGGCTACCCATCCCTGCATACAACCGATTCCTATCTCCTCACAAAAAATGCCTCCACATCTGACCCAGCCTCCATCTTACCCACAGGTTTGCGATTTTCGGCGGGGTTGTGCCCTTAATATTCTGCTCTCTGGGCCAAAATTAAATTATCCAGCCCTAGCTCGCGTTTAGCTGAAGCTGTTCGGCTCAAATTAAGCTACAACACCTTTATTGTGCAACTTCTTATTCATAACCAATATATCTAACAATTCTAGTTGCATAAGGTAGAAATTCAACCATGTAGAGATTAACTTTACAATATAGGTGATTAGATAAAATCTATATAACTTATAGTCATTATTATATAGAGGGAGAAATTTGAGGAGGGAATATTGTAGAACATTCTCCACTTACTCTTCTAGTTTTTGTAGGAATGAGTGTGGGGAACTATACACACTCAACTTGGAGTTATGTTAATTTTGATCCATTACTACTCTTGATGGTAGATAGGCTATTAAGGACATGCTCAACAAACTATAGGTCCATGAGTGTAGCACACAAATTTTAGTTACTACTTTCAATATTAGAGAAATTAAATATCCATATATGAATAATCATTTTCTCCTATGGAGTCCATGGTGTGAGGTCCCTTCCTCGGGAAAATTTTAGCTTTATATCTTCCATCTAAATGGTTGACACAAAGAAATATGAGAGTGTTGCAATAATTAGGATTTAGCCAAGAAGAGCTAGTGACAAGAAGCATGTGAGAAACCCATGGCTTTGATACAAATTATTTACCTTTAGTTTGGAATCAAATAACAACTTTGTATATAGGAAAATTTATAGATATAGGACAATAAAGATATATATTAAGCTTTCGATGTATAAACATTCTTAAAGTGTCATGGAAAGGTATATGTCAAGTCATGACAACTCTATGAACCATAGTGTCCCTTATTAATTAAAGGTGTAAGATACATGATATATAATTCATAATAAGGAAAGAAAGTTCCCATAATAAGGTAGCATATATTCATCCATATATATTTCCAAGAATCTATGGAGGTACAATCCATGGTAATGGACATTTTGCAAAGTTATAAGAAAATGCTTATAATTGATCATGCTCTATAGTGCATGTTGTGATTTTCTTCCACCTACTTTATGTACAATAAAACCATTTATATAGTGGTCATTAAATAGACTTACAAATATATTGATTATGTATTTCATGCATATATGATGCACTTACATGTGGATATATGGGTGCTAGGCCTTAGACCTATTAATTACTAGTTGGATGACAAGACATAGTGGCTCTAGGTGTGGCTGCATATTGAATGTGTATGGTGCCAAAGTAGATGTGCGAAGTGGATTAATGTGCACCCATGTGCAATGTCATGCATAATTTTAAGGTCTAATAAATGAAAGATAGAAGATGAGTGCTTAAGGGAATACCAAAGCATGAGATGGAAGATTCTCAATTGATGCATAGATTTAGAGGTTGTGAAAAATTATGCTCAGATTAATAAACCTCGTTAGATTTTTTGTAAATAGTCACTTGAATTTTTCAATATCACCATTATATGTTTTCACAAGTATTTAGAAGATTCATCCCCAATTAATAATGGGAGAAGCATCGCCTACAAGCCACCTCAAATAACTTCTCCTTATACATATTTTAGGTTTAACTATAAGTGAATGAGCTAACAATGCCTTAAGTTATTGGTAGGTACTTATATAGATTTATTGTCTATAATCATGGCTCATTCATCTTTTCTTGAATCTAATTAAAAAGTTGGTATAAGTTAGATTTAGATTACACCATCACCTAATAATCCCAAATCTTGTTTATTTAGAGTTTAGTACTAGAAGGGGTTTTTAAATTGATACAAATAGATTTATAGTTGAAATGTAGGTCATAATGTATGAATATCAAGATAGTCATTAATCTTTTGTCACATTAACCACAATATATACATCTTTATGTGGTCAAGATTTGAGTAAAAATGAAGTTCATGATAAATAAACCATCCTAATGATTTTACAATTTCTTCCAAGAGAGCATTATAGAGGCTAAAATTGCATCCCTCACACTTTCCTTACTTATTTTGGACTCACTTTAACCATTTTTCATTAGTGTAACATTTTAGTGTCCAAATGATGTATTTGTATGAAAGAGTTGGTATTCAACATGTACTTGATTATAACCAATGTCCTTATTCATTAGTAATCAAAATCTAACTGTGTACCTTGGAATTTTACCCTATTCTAATGTGCAAAATAACTAAAAATGCAAATGATAAAACACTAAGAACACTTCAATGATTAGCCTAAAGAGTGATAAAACAAGGAAAATAGATGAAATAAAATACAAATCGATTATACTTTCCTTGTTGTTGAAGACTCCTTGGTTGGCTCTTGATTTAGATGAATTTGTGTGCTCCTTGGATGGCTTTTTGGTGTAGCTAGATGCAAGATTGAATATGCAAGATGATCAAAGTGGTTGGCTAAATGATAGTGAATGCTTGAGAATGCAAATTGACAGCATAAGGTTGCTCAAATGAAAAAGTGTTGAAAATGCCCTTGAGGAGGGGGGATTTATAGAAGAATTTGAATTCTCTAGAGAATTCAACGGTTGAGATTCATCCAACAAGGTCAAGATGAAGGGCTATGGTGGGTTGAGAACTCACAAGCCCTCTCATCTTGACATGTGGATGGTGAAGTGGCTAAGAGGAGATGAGGTGGAGAAAGGACAAGTACCTTGGGGAGTGAGAAGATTTCCTCAAAAAGGGATTTCTTGTCCCCAAGTGAGAATGAAAGGGACATTTGAGAAATTTTGGAACTCCTCAAAAATCTCCATGGGAAAAGGAGAGGTGGTTGGAGAAATAAATGTGAATTAAAAATTCACATTCTTAGGAGAGTCTAAAGATAAAAGGTGAGCTCCAAAAAGGTGGGACTTGGTCACATGTGGATGATGTGACAAGTCCAAGGTTCTAGAAGCCTTGGAAGATAGAATGTGAATTAAAAATTCACATAGGGAAGAGGAGAAATGCAAAAAAGAGATAAATGCAAAGGTTGACTAAAAAGGTGGTGCTAAATATGGCTAATGACCTTGGTTAAGGTTGTGCAAATATTTGATTAGAATAATTAATGGAAGATTAGAGGCAAGTGGAAAATGTAGGAGGATGTGACATTAATCTTTGATTAAGAGGATGCACATCATAATCATAAATTAATTAAATTAATTCATATTAGAGCAAGATCATGGAGGATGTGACAAGGAGAGAGAGAATGAAGAATTTTAAATTGATTTTAAATCAAAAGGGGCAAAAATGACTAAATTAAATAAATTGGTGTATTTATTTAATTTAGAGAGGAAGAAGGTGAAAGATAAATAATTTAGTTATTAAATTAAATACTTTATAGATATGAGACAAAAAGTGTAATATTAATTTAATAAATTAATATTTAATATGATAGACGAAAAGGGAGTAAATTTAATCATATGGGAGTGATTAAATTTAGATGTCTACACTAACATTCAAATATATTTTTATTAATCTTGATTCAAGACCATAGGTGTGGCCTTGAACTTGATTAAGGACTACACCTATAGTCTTGATACACTTTTTTTGAAATTAAAATTAATAATGGGCCTAAGTTGACTTTCTTCCAAATAGTCATTGCTCATTGACTCAAACATTGTTTAAATTTGTATGCTAGGGTGTTGTATAAAAGGATAAAGACCCATTTCATTTTAGATCATCTAATAACATCGTCATTCAATACCATTAAGTCATATAAAGAGCATTGCATCAACATCTTAAGGACAAATAGAGGCATTTGAATCCTATTTGGTGTATCTACAAACTTGTTACAAAATCATTAGAACAATCAAAATGTCTCAACTAAGGCACAAGATGGGAAGCTAGGGGTAAACCCACAAAAGTGGTTTACAATTGGAGTGAGGAAGGAAAAGTTGAAAAAATTGACCTCATGGAAAAAAAATTTGTTTTTGGGGTTCGAGCGAACTATTTGGTTCGAATGAACCAAAAGAGGGTTTGCTAGAACCTAGGTTCGAGCGAACCCATTTAATGAAATTCCCCACCATTCCCGCCAAAAAAGATAAGGAAAACCCCTTTTGAAAGGGGGTTCGAATGAACCCCGGTTCGCTCGAACCCCCCTTTTCCCACCTTCCTACTCTCTAGCACAAAAAAAAAAGATTTTTTGCCCTTCGAAGCTCAGGTTGAGGATGAAAATGGAGGAGACTTAAAAAACCCAATTGGAATCAGGTAGTCCTCGTAACAAGCTATCCAGCGACTATAATTTTAATATGTTTTGGTTTTATATGTATTTGTTTTTTTAGTTTTATTAAACATAGGTTTTTCACTGAAAATCAAGCTCTCTATTCTGCACATGTGGAAAAATAGCAGATTATCAATTTTATTTTTTTTAAATATGAGTGCACCAGATATTGAATTCTTTGATCCAACAAAAAAAATAAAATTGAATTTTGATACATACAAAAAATGTTACGCATTATACGGTCTACCTATGTCTGAATTGTAATTGGTTTGATTTGAAACTTGATTAAGGAAAAAATATTCAATAAAACACTATCTAACCAATTGGAAACAGTATATATTGGAGTTACAAATCTAAATTCGAAAGAATTAGAATTTTATCCTTCATGGAAAAAAAATTATGAATTATACGGTGAGTGTTACTCCTTAAAAATGTTGCTTTATGAAAAAACTAGTTTTCAAGGGAGATGGAAAAAGAAGTGTAGTTTGATTCCAAAAATTTTGAAAAAAATATATTTAGAATCTACAAACAAAATTTCACAAAACTCTAGTTTGCATCATCTTCAAATTCCTCATGGTTTAGCCGCTATAGGTGCCCGAAAGTGAATATTTAGTTAGAAAAAGTTATTTCAGTGTCCAGTTTGGCCAAAAATTGTAAACCAATATTGTGGGATCACCCCTAGTCAACTTCCCTTCCCTAACATGATAAGTTTCAATAGTATTTTTAAGCACCATCCTTTTCAGACACTCATAGGTAAACATAATCTAAAGACCAAAGTACACAGTTCAAGGTCATAGAAAGAGGATCGATGCAAGATTTTTCTAGATTAGGGCCACATGTGTGGTTCTAAACCCCAACAAAACAATATTAGTTTTCAATAATATTGGAGCCCAAAAATTGCAAATATGATAATAGAAGTTTGAATAAGATCATAGAATATGTGCTACAACAAACTATCCATTGTCACACATAAAATTAAATACCTCTTTTCTTCTTTATTAGTTTTAATATATATTTTAACTGTGCCAAGAGGTGTAACTGTAGTGACAACAAGGGGTGGAGCATGATAGTGTATAGTGTGTTACAAAAAACCATTAAAGAACTAACACAAATAATAAAATGGTTAAAATTTATAGTTGACATAACAAAAAATTATAATTGTATAAAATAGTGAGCAAATTTTTGTGAAATAATTATGTACTTTAATAAAAAATAGTTATGTATTTTACTAGATAAAATAATAGATAACACTTTTAAGAAAATCAAAAGAAAAAAAATATCTAATAAAAAAAACTAACTATTTTTTTTATTATTAAAATCATTATATAATTTAGTAAATAAAATAGTAAATAACTATACACTTTAAAAAATAAAAATATAAAAATATAAATGCGGGTGGTAGGGTGGGTGCCCCTCCAGGTTGGCAGATGGGACATGGCAGATTGCCAAGGTGTTAGGAGAGTAAGGTCAGGAGGCTGTCGTGGGAGGGCCTTCATGAAAGGAAATAGGCTTGAAATGTCTTGTCTAGGAAGTACGAGTATTGATGGTGTAGTGATATTGCTCTTTACGAGGCCAGATAAAATGCATTTGTTTGATGGTTTTAGTCTTTTCGGCAAGGTTTCAACACAAATGGAGGCGTTTCATTAGTGGTGGTGGCGACTGCTTAGTACTTGGCATTAATTCATGATGGGTTGGCTTTAAGGCCGATTAAGGCTTGCTTTATTTTCATTTTCATTTCCTTTGGCTGTAGATGGTGTTCATCTTATTTTTTACAGAGTGTGGTATGTGCTTGGGTGTCGATGGCCAAGTGTTCAAAGTTTGTGATAGAGGTTTCGGTGGATGGGTTGGCTTGTTTTGGGGCGGATACCCCAATTTCCTTGCAATCGTTAGCTCGACAAGCATCTTTTAGGGAAATAACAGACCAACATTTGAAAAGGATTCTTCTCAACAATGATCCTTTGGTAGTTGTGGTGACCAAAATGATCTCGGGCTCTAGGCATTTGGAGAACAAGGAATATGGCAGGGATAATCTGCATATCTCATCCCGTTTCTTGGCCTCTCTCTTGGATAACTAGGTTGACAAAGCCAAGTCGAAATTGCTTCTTGAAAAGATGTTCAGGGAAGATTTGGTGGAGGGGGTTGATGAGGTTATGCGTGTGGTGGTGGTTGGAAGAGGTATTCCACGTCTCGATGATTTGGAGCTCCTTCGATGTTTGAATGATGCGATCAAATTGTATTTGTTCCTCCTCGACTTGAGTGGACGGACCCTCATGAAGCATAGGATGATAGCGGTGGTGGCAGTGGAGTTCCTTAAACAGTTCTTTGGGTTGCTGGCATTTGGGAGTGTGGAATGGGTTAAAGATTTTGAGGCTTTTGTAGAGGTCAACCATTTTTTGTAAGTCTGGTTTAGGTTGTGTCTTGGTTCGTAGGTTGGTTTTGTTTTGAAGCTTGGTGGTGCTCTGTTTGTGGTGTTGGCCTTTGGTGCCCATTTGGTTCTCTATCTATAGCTAGTTTTTTGGTTGGCTTGGTTAGCGGGTGGTCTTCTTGGTATTTCTCTAGTTTTTTGGCTTAATTGACTAGAATGTTAATGGTGGATATTTAAACTACATTGCAAATGGTTGTAGATAGACCTTTTATTAAAATTAATAAAATACTATACTTGCATATCAAAAAAAATAAAAATAAAAATATAAGTGGTATATTTTATAAAAATTCTAAGTATTTTTTTTGAAATTATTGTATACTTTTTGTTTTTGTTTTTTTTTAATGTAGATGAAAGTGGTTGTAGGGGGCCACACCCAAAAAATAAACGTTCAAATTAAATGAAATTTGAGTTGGTTTCTTTAAAGGAGGGTCAAATATACATTTGCATATATATTATATTATATTTTCTTTGTAGACTATGGGATCAAATACAAAATTATCCCGATCATATAGCCATATACTAGTCTAAGATATCAAATGCAATTTTCATACTAACATATCTAATATTATCATAACTGACCAAAAAAAGTCTTGTCAAAACATAGACTAACCACCAATCTCCTTGACATCATTAGTCTTTGAGTTTGTGTTATCTAATGCAAAGGACCAATCCACTTCATCAACAAGTGCAACACTAGAAATAATTTTGAGAAATTTGATGCATCATTTAGCCTTTTGAAATTGAGCATTATATTTTATCCTAACCATCCTTATCACAAAGGGAATCCATGGCCCATTATGACTAGGATTAATCTATGACTAATTCCTATGATTAGAGTGAAAGCCAAGACCCATGATGGTAATATTAATGAATTTTTTCAGGTCACATCTTGATGCAATCAGGGGAGGTCCTACAACACATCTCAACACAAAATCAACCAACAAAAAAATTATCATATCACCAAACCCTCAAGTTCACACTATCTCAACCAATTCACTCAATTTCCTTGTAGCATTGGAAATCAACTTAATCGGGTATAACTTCTCAACGACCTTCTTTCAAACCAAGACCTGAATCTTTTCAAAGACCCATCATGGCACCTTTCAACATATCACAACCACACAATAGGTTACTTTGAAACAATTTCAACAAAATAGGCTTACTACGCCTTCTAGGCCTCAAATTAGGCCTCTTTTAGAAAGAGACTTGTCCTTATACTTTTCCAAAATCCCTAAAACCTTGTGGGAAGCAATTCACATGTGTCAAAACCTAAGAATCCACAATTTTTTGTCAGAAATTCATTCACCAAAGCACCTAATCTCAAAACTCTCTTCTTAAGCCAAGAAACCCTAAGGCTTATTGAAAATCACCCATCCAATAATCACACAAAACTATCATCACTTCAAAAAGGTCCAAAATAGCCTATATAAACTCAATTAATCAATAAAACCTAATTCCCCAACCCTTTTCCCTCTTTGATATCACAAAACATCATAATTTCATAAGGAAATCACAAGTTTCCTCACTAGGGCTTCATGCCCAGCACAACTCTTGACCTCCCCTACACTCTTTCAGCATCCCCACTCCTTTTTATTGATTTTTCAAACCCATTCCTTGAGTTAAAGTGGCCATAGTGAGAGGAATGGGTCAATTTTCCATTTTAAGTGACTTTCAAACCTTAAATTTGCAAGTTTAGGCCAGTCTTAGAAAATTAGCAATAAAATCCACAAAACTCAATAGAAAACCTTCAAAATGGATTCAAAATAAATAAGAATCAATCTACTATGCAATCCACAACCGTACAGCCTCTGCTAACTCGCTATACAATTAAAAATTACAGAAAGTTGAAGGAAAACAAAGTTTTATTGTTTGAAATTCTTTTACAAACTTCCTCAAACCCCATCCCATGAGTTCTCAAACTTATTTATACTTATTCCCTCCAAAAAAAACCTCCTACAACCTCCTAAATAAAATTTTCAAATAACATGACCGTTGGTCTTCTAAGAAAATGCAAAATTTACATCTTGACAACATTTCAATTTTGACAACTTTTCAACATTTTGCACATTTAGAAAGCCAAACCACCTAGACACCTAAATATGACTCAATTATGACTAATTACATTATAAAATGGTCTCAATGACATTATTTTAGACAAAAACATAAAAACCTAAAGCCTACTCCTCAAAACCTTGAATTGACAAAAACCTTTCAATGGTGCCCCTGCACCACATCTCCATCAAGGCTTTATGTCTTCATCGTTATCTTGACAATTTTTTTTTTTTTTTTGTAGCATCAAACAACATTGCTAAGAACATGGACGAAATGCCAGAATTTACATGGTACTTATGTGAGAAGATTAGTTATGAATCTTCCAAAACCAGCTTGATAACATGGATGACCATAGAGGCCTTGGTTCTAAAAATATTTTTAGCCTCGTATCTATGATCATCCCTACGAAAGCAATTTGCCTCTACTTCTCCCACAAGCAAATTGTAGTTTCCATTTTTTTCTTTCTCTGAAAGTGGTTGAGGAAATTACCATTCCACTACCTTTTTTTTGAAGGGGAGCCATAATCAACAATATTTTAAGTACTTTTAAAAGTTTATTCCCAACTTTCAAATGCTTTGACATGAATAACATATCATATAATCATTGATTCCATTAAATTTATGCTTGATTCATAGCTTGCAAAATTAGAGGAGAATTGAGCCAAGTGTTAGAAATGTCCACAAATAATTAATTATCCTTCATGTCAATTGCCAAGTTCGCCATTTTGTTTGCTATGTTGTTGGCCTCCCTAAACACATGTGTGATGGTATAGTATTCAAATTGCAATAACATCTCCCAAATTGGGGATACAAGTTTATTAAGTTTCCAATTTGATGTGCCCTTACATCAAAAGACATTGATAGTTACAAGGGAATACTCTTCAATACTTACCTTCCTAACTTTTAATTTTCTGCATAGTTGAATTCCTAAAAGAGCATCCTACAACTCTACTTCATTGTTTGTTCCTTTTAGCAACTTTTTAACTACTAAGACCACTATCCTACTATCATGATCTTTGATAACACAACCAACACTAGACTTCCTAGGGTTCCCATTCGAAGCTCCATCTATATTAACTTTGTGCCATCCCTTTCTTGGCAGAACCCACCATGTATCAACTTTGGAGTTATCAACCGAATGAACTCGAAAAACTCACGAATGAAGGAAATAATTATATAGCTAAATATAAAATAAATCGACATATGTATTTTATATATATCTATATAAAAATATAAAAACCTTAAAAATATTTATGATAGATAAATGATTCATACTAAAATTGATATTTTATAAATTGGCATATATATTTTATATATATCTATCTAAAAATATAAAAACCTAAAAAATATTTATGATAAATAAATGATTCATGCTAAAATTGATATTTTAAAGCATCTTTTAGATTAATATATTTTAAATATCTATATTAATATTTAATTCAAACTCAATTCTTTTATTTAAACTAATTGTAACATTAATTAAAATTTAAAATAAATAAATTGAAAGGTGTATTTTATTTCCTTTCGAACTCTTGTTAAGTCGAAAGAGATCAATTATGAGCGATGCTTAGCGGGCATGCTATGAGACACATTTATGAATTCTTCCTATAAAGGAGAGATCGACCCATACATGGTCTGAACTGAATGCAAATAAACAGGAGCAGAAAATTGGAACTTAAAAAATTCATAGAAATTTGCCGAGAAATGTCATTGAAAACCCCTGAACAGGGCAGGAATTAGATTCCATGACTTCTGAAGAAGAGAGCTCCTGAGAAAACCTTTCAGCCAAGGTTAAAACAATAAGTGGGTGTTGATTTAATGGCCGGAATGTCTCTTTGTCCTCCCCACTTGCCATGGAATATCCACAATCTCAACAGGGCCTCCAGGGGACCATTCAATACTTATTCTTTTGCATATGGCATTTGTAAAAATATCAGGCATTTATCTCCGTATAGAACCAGCTACAGAGTATCACTCAATAATGCTCCAAGGTTTGATCATTCAGAGGCCGCTGTTTCATCTTCAAATGCAGGAGATGTTTGGGATAATTTTAAGGACATGGATAACGAAATAGACTATCCCATGTTTAGAGGCTTTGAAAATGACCTATGCAAGTTGACTCTGACTGGTTACTGCAATTTAGAGGAGGCCATTGTAGCAGCAGCTGCAGATGGTGGGATAACAGCAGCAGAACACATTGCTTCTGGGCGTACTTTGATGGTTATTAAAACATTCCATCCAGGGTGCCCGGGTGAGCACAGTACTGTCAGCACTAAACTTGTAAGAATCCTCTCCTATCCCCGAGGTATTTTATTGTGTCTAATTGAAGCTTAAGCGGAAATAAAAGTTTTTGTTGTTTTGTGTGGTTTTAGACTTTTCTTTTTCTGTTTGTGGTTTGGGACTGTTCCTAACTCTTTATAGCTGTAATTGAAGTTTAACTTTAGAAACCCAAAATTTGGAAGTCACAGATGAAAATCTCTATCTACTACTTGTGATGATGGTCTACATTGCCGTCGAAAGAAAAACCTAGACCGGAGTCCAAGGTTTTATAATTATACTCTGTTTTAGCTTTTATGTATTAAATCTCGGTGTGATGGAGTGAAAAAAGGAGAAATTAGAAATAAATTGTATCCACAAATATATACACCAATATACATGAGAATATATTATTATGCTTCAATGGCTCATGTAATGTCTTCATACATTCCTCATTATTCACGCTATCTTATCACATTCCACATTCCTTTTACTCTTATATCACTTATCTATGTGAAATGCTTTTATCTATATCTTATGATTCATTCCTCATGCTTGATTCATATATATCTTCACACTTCCTTATACTTAGACATATATAATTCATTTGATTCATGCTCTTATCTCCCACTTTTCCCTTCCTTATATAGCCAATTTATGCCTTTCATGATCTCTTTTTTTATGTTCTTCAATAATAACTCCTAGTCATTCATAATAAACCCTCTTCCCATGATTTTACCTTATCCTTTATGAGATTTATCCTTTTTCCAGTTTATTTAGGCATATTAAGGTGTATTTAAGGCTACTTAAGTGTTACCATACAAAAAGAATAAATAATGATAAAGAGCTAAGGACTTCTTACCATACAAACCTTTGATGACCTAAGTGTTGTGCTCCAGGTGATTGTTAATGGTTGAAGTGGAATGTAGTTGCCCAAATTTATAACATAACCATGTTGTATCCATTCTTCTTCCTTTTAAATGGCTTATGGATTGTTTGATTTATAGATTTTTGATAGGTTGGTTGGATGGATGAGATTAGATCTTGTGATATGGAGGGTTAGTGTTGATCCTCATGTAGGGGAGAATGAGAAGATGTCAAGTGTGATATCCCTAAATAGGGATAATGGAAAAAACAAAATATCTCCAAAAATATGCAATCGAAAATCCTGAAATTTTGTTTGCAAATAGATAACCCTTCAACAAGCTCAGATCTATGCTCAGAATATTTTTCTGATTTTTCTGCTAATTAATAGAAATTTCTGAATATAAAAAAGTTACAGAAAATGCACTAAAAACTGCTCAGAACTTTTAGAAATAGCTTACATTATTTTTTCCTTATTTTTCCTGAGATGAATATGACCAGCAAGTGCACAGGTTAATGCTCAAATAATTCAAACATGCCTTCAAATCCCTTGCCGTCCCTGCCAAACCCCTCAGAAAATCAGCATTGGGTCTCACCCAGATGTCACCCTTGTCCTTGTTAATGCTAGCCTCAAGGATGCTCTGGAAAATGCAGGAATTTTGCTGTAGGTTATCCAAATCTGATTCTGATATCTTTGAAACACACCTCCAAAATAGTCTCCAAAACCTGATAAGAATAGGTAGCTGTGAAAATTATGTGCTAGGGAATCGAAGACCAAAGCCCTTCCTCCGAAACACACCCTACTGTCTAGGGGGAGCCCGTATGTCTCTCTGAAACCAGGGTTACTCAAGGGTTTCAAGCCTCAGACCAAGAGATTGCAGCAGCAATAGAGAAAAGTCTGATCACATAATGAGCTCCAAGAGAACCCTAAAATGTTATATAATGACTCCCAGAAGAAGGATTTAACCTCAGTCATTGATCCATTACTAACTCAATCCAATGCTCCAAATAAAATCCCTAAAAAATGAGCCAAAAGGCCCCTTGAAATCCCACGGCCCCCTTGACTTTTTTGGCACATGTTTAATAAAATCACTTAATGTACATGTTCTTTAAGTCATTAAACTTAAAAAGGGGAAAAAGTTAAGTCCTTAGGCTAGGAATCACTTAAATTGCATAAAAAGATGTGCCCACAACTTTAGAATGGGATACAAGCCAAAGACTCCACACTTAACCCAATAATGCTCTACATCCTCGTCCTCTTGGGTAATCCAAGGAAAGGACAGCCCATGCATTGATAAGCCAATGCATTGATAAGCCACATGGCTTGAGTTGGGGACATCACATCAAGTGACATCATGTACATGATTAGGGCAAGGATTGAGGAGAGATGGAGGGTGAAGACTGAAAAAATTCTTTTTGGACTAAGTTGCCAGTTCTGGTACTAGTTCAGGGGTTCGGTTTGTGGGTTCGGCTAAATTTTTTTTGGGGTTTGGGTTTGTTAGTACAAAAAACATGTAAAAATCAAATATATATGTATCATAGTAACGAGACTCGGACTCGCCTCAGACTCGGGACTCGGCGCTGACTCGGCAAAATGAAAAACCCTAGAAATTTAGAGATTTTTAAGGATTTAAAACGTGTTTCAATCACCCTTTATTGAATAAACCTTAAAAAAGACACAATAACATCATTAAATAGAAGCAAATTTGATCACATACACAAGTATACATCGATCACATAAGTATAAAGTACACAAATTGTAGCTGAGCTGTTGAAGGAAATAGCACACTTAGATATATAAAATTATAGTCAAATGTATACAAAACTCATGGAATATGAAATCCATGACATCAAATGTTCCAAACAAATATAAAATATCAAAACAATAACTACAAGTCTATGGCTCAAAGGAGTCTGCATCCTTCCTATGAAGGCATCTAAGGTGGGTCCTAGATGATGTAGCAACTACAGCCATAGTCTCTGCTTGTGACTTCATGCCACCGTCACCAACATTAGTTGTGGATGTGTTTGCTCGTGTTTTAGCCTCCTCCTTTGCCATGACTATAGCCTCAACCTCTCTATCTGCCCGATCAACCCAATCAAGGTCCTTGTCACTAACACAAGTATACATCGATCATATAAGTATAAACACAAATTGTAGTTGAGTTGCTCAAGGAAATAACACACTTAGATATATGGTCAAAGACTCAAATGTATACAAAACTCATGGAATGTGAAATCCATGACATCAAATGTTCCAACAAATATGACATATCAAAAGATTCAAAACAATAACTAGAAGTCTATGGCTCAAAGGAGCTTGCATCCTTCCTACGAATGTGTCTAAGATAGGTCCTGGATGATGTAGTAGCCATAATCTCAAGTATCAGGGAAATTGCCCTAATGGGTTTGAGGGGCAGTGCCCTTTGTGGGGGTCTAGGTGTAGTGCCTCTAGTGGGGTCAAGGAGTAGCGCCCCTCTCGGGGGTTTGGGGGCAATGCCCCCAGTGGGGTCAAGGGGTAGCGCCCCTTGCAGGGGTTTGGGGGCAGTGCCCCCAGTGGGGTTAAGGGGCAACACCCATTGCAGGGATTTGGGGGTAGTGCCACTAGTGGGGTCAAGGGGCAATGCCCCTTGCGGGGGTCTGGGGGTAGCACCCCCAATGGGGTCAAGGGGCAGCACCCCTTGCAGGGGTCTGGGGGTAGCGCCCCTAATGGGGTCAATGGGCAACGATACGGGGCAGGGTCGAGGGGCGGAGCCCCCGCCACCAAGCCCAAATTAAGACCTCCAAAACCATACAAACCTTCATGGTGTACATCATTTTGCATTCACAATAAGTAAAAAAAAAATTAACTTTAAATTTCATGTAATTTTTTGCACTTTTCAAACCCTTCCTGTTGCCGAGTCCTGTTGACGGGACTTGCTTGGACTCGGCGAGTCCAGCCAGGACTTGGCCAAGTCCAAGTCCGAGCCCCCAGGACTCGACCAGGGTGACTCGACTTGTGACTCACCGAGTCCTAGCGAGTCCTGTAACCATTATATATATATATATATATATGCAGCCTAGAAGCATGAATTAGGATTAGAATATCACTTAATATCATATAAACAACAAAACTACCATAAACTTGAATGTCATTTAAAACATGCATGATAAATATTCATCATTCAAACTTCATGTTCAATACTAAAATAATAATATCAAGTTGAACACTTTTAATCATCAAATGGATTTTCTAAATCATCGAAATCATTGTCAACATTGACATTAGATGATGTAGGAAGACTAGATGAAGCACAAGCAGTGCCAGTGGCACTGCCATTAGCACTAATATTGTGCTCATGCTAACTATCAAACTCCTCATATGCAAGATGGTGGGAAGTGGAAGCATCCAAGTCAGTATGCTCTGTCTCTATATCCCACAACTTCGTGTCCCCTTCCTTGTCGTCATGTTGTTTGTGTGAAAGGAGACACAAGTTGGAATGCACATATACTAAGTTCTTTTCTCTTTTTGAGAGCAATTTATTGTGCTTTACTGAATGGATGAAAGAATATGTGCTCCAATTCCTCTTAGATGCAGATGAACTAGCAACCTATGAAGACAAAGTAAACAATTAAAGTTATACATTATAAAAATTAAAAAAAAAATTATAAATGAAACTTTAAAAACTAAAATATGAAAATTTATTAAACTTGTGATAAAATTTTGATTGCAAGGGATTGTAGATGTTGGAAGTATTGGCCGTGGAAGTACCACCGACTATGAACATCCTTTAAGAACCTATCACGAAGAGCCTCAATACCTTGACTATTTGAGTGCACAAAATCAATGAATCACTTGTGACTATACCTCGCAATTTAGGATCAGGGAAGAGTCTCATGAATGTCATGAATGTTGCCTTTTACCCTTCAGCCACTTCAAAATCTCTATATGGGGGAAGCCTTCCTAGCACAAAAAGAATTTGACTACTGCAGTAGTTTGGAGACAATGCAAAGGCAAGAAGATGTAATGGAGTGGTCATTTTGTT
The DNA here is from genome assembly GCA_007258455.2 of Sequoia sempervirens. NCBI lineage: Eukaryota > Viridiplantae > Streptophyta > Pinopsida > Cupressales > Cupressaceae > Sequoia > Sequoia sempervirens. The sequence continues at coordinate 53,367 of VDFB02264359.1, read as the reverse complement.
CCATCTTTCTTCAACAATTGCATGCACTTGTTTGAAGAAAGTCTCTTCAGGGTCTTGCTCTTTTGCATTTATGGTGCACTTCATCTTCTCAATCATTGAGTTGATGCCATCATATATCTCTCCAATGCATGGCTTGTCCATGTCAGTATAGCGAATCATACTCAAAATGGGCTTGGTGGAACTAAGGAGATACTCCACACGATCTTGCCATGAGTCATCTAATATCATCCGCTTAATTTTTGTTGCCCTTTTGGTGTTGCTTTGCCTCCATATAGACCAATTTTGGCTAATCACCATTCTAGAAAGTGCCTCTCTAACTTTCACAAGTTGTCTCAAGACGATTGTGTTAGAGGCAAAACAGGTCTCTGCAACCTATTACAAATTAAAAAATTCAAAAAAAACTTTAAAGAAGAATTAGAATACACAATCAAATTATGAAAATGTAAATACTACTTCACTTACCTTCAATAGCTCCAATTTTGAAAATGATCTAAAAATTCCTTGAGACATGTGGTGGTTAGTGATGAACATCTAGATGTCCTCAACCTCTGCATACAATTCTTTGATCCAATCAATTTTATTCCCAATCTTTTGTAGCAGAAGATTGAGTGAGTGGACCGCACAAGGTGTCCAAAAGATATGTGAATATCGTTCCTCAACCAACAACCCAACAACTCTACAATTCTTGGCATTGTCTGTTACAACTTGAATAACGTTGCGGGGTCCCACTTCCTCAATGGCTGCAATGAGAATATCAACAATAAACTGTCCATCTTTTATTTGCCTCTCTTAATCCATGACTTTCAAAAACATTGCCCCCTTATGGGACACCACTATGACATTGTTTGAGGGCTGATTTTTTGAATCCTTCCAACCATTTGAAACAATGGACACACCTGTCTCAATCCATGAATCCCTTATGGGCTTCAATGAATCTTCAACCATCTTGACCTCTTTTTCCAATAAGGTGCTACGCACCTTCTCATAACCTGGGCCCTTGTACCCTTTCGGAGCTTCATTAATTGTTTTCAACATCTCTTTCCAATATGGAGAGCAAACAACATTAAAAGACAATCCATTTGCATAAATACATCTTGCTACATTTTGATTGGCAATGTCTCAACTCTCATTTTGAAATGCAAGTTCCAAAGGTCCCTTTGGTCTTTTGTTTATAGTGGGTTGTACACTTTGATTTCAGGATGAGGAGTGGCAAAAAATGGGTGGTTTTCTACTATGATATTGGAATTAGATGGGAGCAACATTCCCTTTGATTTTTTTTAATAAGGGCTGACTTGATCTACGAGATTCCCATTCATCTGTCTGTTCTTGCTCCATAATATCCTATGATTGTCCTTGATGGAATAGCTACACCGTTCTTTCCAGGGCAAGCTTTGATGCCTTTTCCAGGTATTCCACATAAATGTGCTTTCACCCGAAAATATGAGCTAGAATATTGAACATCACATCCATTGCATTTCCAAATGTAACCACCACCACCTGGAACCTGTTGTATCATTTGAACATATTTCCATAGAGGAGAATTTGGATCTGTTTTAAATTTAGGTTGAGTTGTGGAGTTAGAACTAGTTGACATTGTGATTCCTATGGCTTTTTTGTAAACAACACATTCAAAACAAAAACAAAAAAATTGAATACAAAAAATTGATTTATAAAACCTAGCTCTTTTGAATCCTTCATACATTCATAGAAAATGGAAAAAACATAGATAAACAAAACAAAAATCGAGGAAAAGAAAAGAAAAAAAAAATACCTTTTTGCAAAAAATCCTTGTACAATCTTCTTGGCAGCCAATGAACACTTGCAAATGTATAGGAATGACAATGCAATTGTTTGTAGAAGCTTCAATGGTCAATCTTCAACTCCCTTTGTCAATTCAACAAGCAAAAATGAATGCTTAGCTTCTTGGAATGAAAGTTGTTTGCAAAACAAATGAACAAAAATGAAGTAGTTTTGAGTTTTTATGTCATTTAGAAGTCACTTTTAGGGTTGCATAGGGCGCAAGTCAAAGTCAAAGTGAAAAAACAATAAAAAAAATGCAAAAACAAGGTGAAATGCCGCCATTGGGGGTGCAGGTTCTCCCTAGGTCCGCTCAGGTTCTGTTGGGTTTGCCTTGGGTTCGACCCAGACAAACCAGGCCCCCAAAAAGGGAGCCTTATTGGTACCCACAGAGGGACGGGCCCGGGTGTTGAACCAACATTGGACCTCACTCGTATCTGGGCCTAGGAGAGGCAAACCTGGTAATATAGTTTTTGGAGCCTTATGCATTTGGAGCCATGTGCACGGTTGACTTTAATTAAGTGGTGGAGGAACATGCAAATAATTAATTAGTTGACTAAACTTGATTTGTTTAGTTGACTAACCATAAGGGGATTCTAGAGGAATTAATTCAATACTGATATATTTATTTAATTCCTAGGAAAATGTTGGGGAAATGATTGACTTAATTAAATAAATGTGATTTATTAAATTAAAGTTGGAACTTTCAGAAATATTGAATTGGTTATATTAATTAAATAAATAAAGGTAATCTATTTATTTAGTTAATATTGGAGGAAAGTTTAGATCGATTAATTGAATAGTTAGGACTTATTCAATTAACTCTAGAAGAATGATCAAGGTTAACTAGTGTTAAAAGTAGATAAGTGGGATAGATTTGGTTTGATGACAACAAAAATGCAAGTATGCATTCTAGGTGTCTATAGTATGAATGGTGGGGATTTGGGGATGAGAAGGAAGGTGTGTGAGGAGGAAAAATCCCAAGATCTTGAAAGGCAGGGAATTGGGGAATCAAGTACTTGAGGGAAATGGCACCAAGATGGGAAATTTGAAGGCTTGAAACTTGGGGGATTGGGGGAATGAGGAATTGGAGGAAAAGGTACCAAGGTAAAAATGATCTCAAAAAGTTGTAGAAGGCAAAAGGTACAATGATATTAGAAAGCTTGAAATCTTGCCCAAGGCCGGAAAGTGATCCAAGCACTTGCAAAATTAAATTAAGTAAATGGGGACATGTTGTGACCTTTTCACACATTGCCCCATTGCAAATGGGGACCCCCAGTAGTTTGCTTCTTTTTAGGGTTTTGCCTTCGCGCAACAGTTTCATAAGGCCATTATTTTGAGAGTTTCAAGTCAGAGTTTTGAGTAGTCACCCAAGCCAATTGGAGAATCCAAGCTCGAATCAGTGCCTAAACGTCACAGAAGTGCTCAGAAGGTCCTGAAGACGAGGATCGCCTGTGCTTTGAGTCAATTATGACACTTCCTACTTTTTAGGGAATTTGCTTTTTTGCTTTTTGCTTTTTCATTTTTGGCATTTTTGGACCAATTTGGGATCCCTATTTTTTAGGGATTTTGCATTTTCTATTTTTAGAAAGTCAACCCTAGTCAAGGAGTCAATATTTGGATTTTTAGAAGCAAAAATCAAGCCGAAAAATTGAAAAATCAAGCAAAAAAAATCAATGAAAAATCAAGAAAAGCATGGAAAAGCAATGAAAATCTTAAAAATCAACGAAAAATCATGAAAATCAGACCTCCAGAATGAGAAAGTCAACAAAAAATCAAAAGGAAAAGGCATGAAATCCATGGCAAAAATGGTCTAAATCTAGAGAAATTCGCCTAAGTCTGGAGAGATGGCAACCTTCAAGCTTGCCCATGAAGAAGGAAATGGCTAAGGCATTGACAAGTTCGCTTGGAAGAAACAATGATAATGGCAAGGCATGAGGCAAGTCCGCCCAAGCGTTAGACAAGAAGTGGCGAGACATTCTCCAAGTCCACCCTTGCTATGGCAAAGCCAATGGCAATTCCGCCCAGCCAAGGAAAGAGAAATGCCAAGCCTTCACCAAAGTCCGCCCTTCACATGGCAAGCCTCATGGAAAGTCCGCACAAACTTTGATAAGGCAATGGCAAGAAATAATCAAAGTCCGCCCACCCTTTTTGACATAAAGTTTGCAAAGTCCGCCCTTGACTTGAGGGGAGATGGCATAAAACCTTGAAAATCCTCCTAGACCATGAGATAATGGAAAGAGATTGATGAAGTCCGCCCTTGGTATGGAAGAAGGAAGAAAATTAAAATGTGGCTAAGTAAATACATGTGGAAAGCAAGATACAAAGTCTGCCATGAAGAAGAGACCATGGAAAAGAACTTGTAAAGTCCGCCCTAGGCCAAAGGAATGGAAATTTGTCTAAGTATTAATGAAGTTCGCCTAGGGGAGATGATTAAATGGCATGACGAAAGTTTCTAAGGCATGGAGAAAATGTGAATGGCAAAGAAGTTTCGAAGTTCGCCCTGGCTAAAGGGAAAGAATCAAAATGACAAGAATTAAATAAATACTTAGCCATGGGTAAAATCTAAGTGGCCAAAAAATTAAATGGGTTGGAAATAAATTAAAATTTGCCATTTTAATACTTTGGATAATTTATTCCGACACTTAGAAAAAATATGACTCAGACAAAACGAAATTCGCCACAGATGACTTGGAAGAAAATTCATTACACCAGGAAAGGAGAAAATAAATAAAATTTTGCCATGATTTGAAACTTAGAAAAATCGAATTTAAATTTAATTGGACATTTAATATTTTTCCAAACGTTTGAAAATAAAAATAAAACAGTTAGCTAAAATATAATTTCTCAGAGAAAATCAAAAGATTTTGCTAAAGGTGGCGCTTGGATAAGCTTGCCATGAAGTTTTTTTGAAAAGAATAGAAACTTGCCTGGATGGAGGGAAGAAAACAAATCGAAATTGAGAGAAAAAAGATGAAATTACTAAAACAAATCAAACTCTTCAGCCTTATAATGAGTTTCAACAACTCATTTTTCACAAGTTCGATTGAAGAGAAATTAATCTCTCTCAAAATTGCAAGAAAATTGAGGCAAGGTCGATTTTTTTTTGAAGGCAAGGTCGATTTCTCAGTGGAAGGAGTAAATTTTTATGCTGGAGGAAGTAATTTTGCAAAAGTAATTTAATTCTTGGCTGAAAGTCGTACTTCTCAGCAAGTTGGCACACTTCTCCATTGGATTTTTGATTCAATTCTCAGAAGTTGGACTTTATTTGCAGCCATAAGATATTTTCGAAGGTTTGAAGTTTGGTTGGCTGAGTTTCTCAATTCTTTTCCATCTTATTCATTCTGGCTAAGTTTTGGCAAAATTTTAATCAAGTTCAACCACTTTCAGCTTGCTTTTTCACATAATTTTTTATCTTTTTAATAAGCTGAAAGTAAAATCTTTGAATAAAGGCACGAAAATAAATTATGTTTAAAAGTCTCTGTATTAATGTTAATCCTTTTTATTTACTGCAGGTTAATGACCACACCAGGAGAATCATCAAGGAAAGTGCCGATGAAGTTTGCCAGTAAAGGGTTGTAGCGAGAGTCAAAGATCAATTCTAAATGGAAATTGCAGACATTGATTTCGGGCATGTGGACTTCACAGAGTTCAAGAAGAGGATATACGGACACAACGGATTGTCGACACCAATTGCACGACAGATGGTGAGGAATGGCATCTTCCAAGCAGCCGGATTCCCGCCAACAATAGAATGTGTCGAATTGATGGTAGAGTGCGCCGTCCACTATGATGCATAGGAGAGGCAAATTGTTGCACCGGATGGGAGGATATTGGCTCACCTCGGCGAAGTGGCAATTCAGGAGGCATTTGGCATCCCGACACACCATCAGACTGTATATAAGACTAAGGAGGATGCCCAAAGGCTGTATGATGGCCAATCTGAATTGTGTGCCACAAATATTAATAAATCATGGCTGGAAAAGCCTAGACCATTTGCCAAGAAAATTCCCAAGAAGCTACGTCGGATAGACTTCAAGGAGGATTGTGGAGATATTATTCTAATGTTGAACATAATAGCTGGCAATCCACAAGGCGCGCCTTTTGAGTCGTGGATGTACTATTTTATCGATGAAATCACCTCTGGTGTGAAGATGTTCAATTGGTCCCGGATGATCAGTGATAATCTCCACAAGCAACTGGTCAATTTGGAGAAGACAAAATCTTTCCACATGAGCTCCTACGTCGTCTATTTGTTGGCTAGAACGTACAAATACTCAGGACTGATATGCAAAGCAGAGTCGGCAATGGTGAGAATGAACTCAAGTCATATGACTGTTACTCGCAATTGCAATTCAGAGAGAAATCTCACTTCAGGCGGGCGCACGATGCTTTCCTCATGTACATCACCCGCATACTCCAAGGAGGAACTCACCAGAGACTGAGTCATGAAGCCAAGAGCTTGATTAGTAGATACGGATCCTGGTTTATCCAGTTTCCAAGGCTCACGTATATAAGGATCCAGGGATTCACTGGAAATCCTTATAGGCTTCCAATCTATCCTACGAATAGGATGATTTTGCTAGAAATCCTTAAACAGTTGGAGGATTACCAGAACATCCAAAGGCCAAAGCAAAAGGCAGCGGTCACTTTCCCGTTCTTCATTGGGAACATGATGAAGTCCTGTCCATCGACACAAGCAATTGAAAGTGCCAGGTTGGAAATTCAATGGTATCCATTCATGACTTATTGGTCTAGGGCCAATTTTGACCCTCATAACCACATTTGGACCGTGGATGGAAAAAGGTATAAACACAGAGTAGACTTGGAGGATTTCTGGGCAAATGCTGTTGACGAGTATGAAGTCAAGAAAAAGTTATGGTCTAGATTGCCGGTGGATTTGATGAGAGCAACAAAATTTTGCTGAGTGCCTGATCAGTTGCAGGACGATGGGGAATATGTCTAACCGTGCTTCAATGAGAACTGGCCTCTTCCTGCCGTGAAGTGGTCAGAGCCTGAGCTTTTAGATTTGACTACGCTAATGAGGCCAGTGGTCAAGTATTCTCAATGGTGGGTCGACCAACAGGGTCAAGAGTTAAGGCGGAAAAGAATGATGCTCACTTATGATTTGCTGAGTGAGACAAAATTATACTCCTCAAATGCTGGCGCATCCCACAATGATGATTTGGTTGAGATTACTGAGAAGAGAAAAGAAGTGGCTGCAAACACAGAGCCTGTTCAAAAGAGATAGAGGGTGGAACCATCTCATTCCGTTGCATCTAGGAATATTGATGAGTTGGTGGGCACTGCGGACAAGTCCTTGGCTTATATGATGATGCCTTCTCCAATTTAGGAGAATAACAATGAGCTGATCCAATTGGATGATGACGAGCCCCCATCTCCTACGGGCACAAAAATACTGGGTTCGGAGAATGAAATGGACGTCCAGAATGATGATTTCCAGTAGGGAACGATTTCCGCTTTTAGAGGAGTTTTAGATATATTCCAAGTGAAGAAAATGTTTAGGAGGAAGATAGCATTGAACAACCTACCATTCCAGATTGGTTGAAGGAAAGAATGAAGATAAAGGTGCTAGTCGAGACTCAAGAAGAAGATGACACTGCAGATTTCTTGGCTAGGTTAGAACAAGTTGCTGTAAAGAAGCCTGCCAAGAAATTCTCCACAATTCAAAGGTATGAAGCAGGCAGTCGTTCCGTACAGATTGCAGTGCCTACAGTTGACAAAACGCAAGATGAAATCGCTCCCCATGAGTACGCCATTACCACTATAGACCTGGGCCCAACAACAAAAGGCGAGGAAGTTGAAGAATTAGATAACTTAGTCTCAACTATCAAGGCGAGATTGGAAAAGGAAGTGGCGATGAAGAAAGAATACAAGAAGGAGGTCAAGTGCTTGAAGGAGTATATTCGGCATCTGACCCAACCACTCAACCAGGGTGATGCAGTAGCTCCTTCTCTTCTCAATTCCTCACAGGAAACAATCAAAGATGTTGAAGAGGGAATGGTCACGGCCAAGGAAGCCAAGGAATTGATGGTAGGTAAAGGCATAAAAGCGGCTTCATTCATGGAAAGATTGGCACTCACCTATGGGCAGACTTCCTCATTCCTTTCCAGATTGGCTATCATGGTGGAAGCTTGGGACAACCTCTCGGATATTCAGGAGAGGCTCATTCCATGCCTCAGAGTGCTGAAGGGCGTCCCAAAACAGGAATTGGTCGAGGGAAGGATAATTGCAGCAGGCGCTGCTTACGACTTCCACCATTGGTATTGGGCCTTAACAATACGGAGCGAGGTTTTGGAGAAAGCTAAGGCTGATGGACTCAAAGTGGAGAAACAAATCAAAGAAATTTAGAGAAAGATTTACCTCATAGTTGCAGACGTGTTTGAGAAAGATGTTGTCCGAGAGAATGACATGCAGCTAGAAAGACTGAAGAGAAAAGTTCAGGGAATCTTTTTCTCTACCACAGGGGCGATTTTGAGGCAGGATTTCACAAAGGTGGCAAACCTTTTGTCCATCCGGGATGCCTTCCTAAAGCAAGAGCTGGAATGGGAGAGTGCCTTTGCCAGATACGTTGAGGACTTGGACGGGCTGGAATTCAGGATGAACGTGCTACCACAGGTCACAATGGAAGAAGTCATCCAGATCGTGTCCCGGTTCGTCGAACACACTGTTGCTCAAGAGGATAGGGACGCATTCCCTTGAAGATAGCTCTGGACACCACTTTACTCTCTGTTCACTCATTGTTTATTGATGTTATTTGGGAAACCCTAATTAGGGTTGATTTGTATTAATTTGGGCCATTAATGTTGTTTTAATCTTGGCCTTTCATTTGCTCTTGAAAACTCTATATAAACTCGTGAACTCTCATTTTCATTGGTGTGAAGAAAGTGTATGAAATTGTTGTGTTTTGTTACTTCCGTTAATAAAAGCTCTTATGCATGATTTGCTTTGAATCCCTTTTATTGTCAAGTGGTTTGTGAGGTTGCATAACTTCTTCAACCATAGATTAGAATTAGAATAGAATCAAGATAGAATTTGGTTTGAATGTTTGTTAAGTGAATGCAAGATTTGATAATATAGATTTATGGTGAAACATTGCTCATACTTTTTTTGGATGGATGATTTTCATTCAATGCGTAAAGTTAGCCTAAGCTCGTGATTGTGGATGCTTAACTTCAGTCTTATTCAAGACATGAAAATTATAATCACACCCTTTGAAGATTGCACCCACTTTGTGTAGTTGTCCCAGGGAGGTGAAGCAAAGCGTGGTTACCGGTTTCACCTGATCTTTACTGTCTCTTGAATTCCTAGGAGTAGATTAGAACCCTGAAACCCATATCCTTTTTACACTTTTTTTTGAGATCCTAAATTAAGAATCCTAACAGAAGAAGCACTTAATGATAAATTAGTCTAAGTCCCGAACTTGTGAGGAATTCCTTAATGTAAGTCCCTTTGTGTATTACCAGCATATCACAACGCCCATTGAGCTTATCCACATGTCATGACCTGACGAAAAAAACCTTGGAGTCGCCATATGATCTTCTCGCAATCTTAGCATACGCAGTGATTTTGTTCAAGAGAGGATAGAGTGTCTTTGGACATTTTATTCTGTGTGTTCGGTGGATGATAAAACGTACACCAACAGGACATTACATTTTCCTTTGATTTTACTTATTCCTTTATGATATTTATCCTTTTTATAGGTTATTTAGGCATATTATGGTGTTTTTAAGGCTATTTAAGTGCTATATAACCCACGTGTGGGTCTCTTGGGACTCAATTTTCTGTTGTCCTTTTTGCTTGTGTCCCTTACTTTTGTGTGCCTATGAAATATGATCCCTCAATCAATAGGGCCATCATGTCAAAATGTGCCCCTGGTTGTGTTCCCCTCCCATGTCCTTAGTCAGTTACTCAAACTCAAAATCCAAAGATTGGCTAAATGTGAGGTTTGTCTAGGCTTTCCTTTTGTTGGTTCTTGGCTCCTCCTCTGTCCCCGACGAGCTTCCTCTCCGTGTCTTAGCCGTTTATAAGAAGTATGTTGGTGGTTCTTGTTTTTGGTGTTTCCTTCGACAAGCTAAGGTTACATTGGTGTCGCCAACAAAGGGATGCAAAACCTAAGTGTTATGTTTCGTAGAGCTTCCCATGGTTCCCAAAACTTTGGGAACCTTCGATGAGTTCCCAATTTATTTCCAGTTTTGTTGTCGATTTACTAAAAGAATGCGATGAACAAAGTTAAAATGGAATAAAATATATAATAAATAAATAGCTGTTAAAATTAAATAAATAAATTTGAATTTGAATCCTGGGCGCCAAAATTAAATAAATAAATAAATAAGTAAATAAATAAATAAATTTAAATTAATATCCTGGACGCTTATTTTAAATAAACTTATAAACAAATAAATTATGATTTTCATATTTTCATTTTTGGTGCCTACTTTAATTAATAAATAAATTCAAATTAACCTTGGGCGCCTATTTTTGGGCCACATGCCCCATTTGGAGGCCTAAAATATGATGTTAGGGGCACTAGAAGAGATCATCTGGGAATTTGATTAGAATTTTGGGAATATTTCCTGAATTGGTTGTTGGGACAAAAACCCTAGTTACCTACAAGGTTAGGACGAAACCCCTAGCCTTTCTAATCAGTTTTTCCTACCCTAATTTGCATTTTCAGAACCCTACTTTCAGTACTAATCTGGGACAGCAGTAATCTGCAGGTGGTCGCCATTCATAAAGGTCTGCAACAGGGCGAAAATAGGCAACAGGTTGTCCAATCCACCTACCTAAGCTTATCCCAATTGCATGCTGGATACTAAGAGGAGTGTTGGGTGATTTTTTGCAGTATAGTTAGAAAATAAAATTGGATTCTAGGTAACTATAGCAGACGTTAGCAAAGCATATCTGTCCACTGACTCAACTAGGGCTTCACTGTCAAAGATCAAACCTGTTGTACCCAAAACCAAAATTTTTGCTTCACTAAGGCATTTTGCTTAATTGAGTCTTAATCTTGTTAAAGTGTTGTCAGAAGGTCGTTTTTGGGGTTTTCAAATATGGAGTTGGTGTTAGTGTCATGTCAATCTGTTATTGAAGAGATTTAAGGAAAATGAAATTTTGAACGAAAAACATCAAAATTCAAAACATCAAAATTTTCTATCTCTGGAGAAGGGAGCACATTCTCAAATGGGCGCCCTATCTTTTAGGGGTCCAGATCCTGTTTTTAGGGTTTGTCACCTCCAACAGACATTTGTCCGGCATCATGTCAGTCGCAGTGAGCTATCAGCTTGTCAAACGGACTGTTTGAGCAAGTTGTGGAAGTGCAAAAGCGAAGCGAAATTTAACAGGGAAAAGCGCAACTTTTGGAGAAGGCGCCCATCTTTTTGAGGTGTTAAATGAAGGTTTTTGACTAAATGCCACCCAAGATGTTTATCTCACTTTTGTTCGAGCTTCGCGACGCATCCGTCAGTGGGTGAATTTGAGTTGCTGAAGTGCCTGAACCTGAGGTCAAACGTAGAGTCAAATCTTAGTCAGAATATCAAAGGAAAAAGCAAAAGAGCACATTTTGAGAAAGGCGCCTAAGCTTTTCAAGTCTTTAATACTTTCTTTCTGATGATTTCAGATATTCAATATGACCGTGTTACGTTCGCTTTCTGTTGCCTGTCTTCGTCAGTTGAAGATGTCTCAACAGCTTGCAGTCGGAGTTTTTATGTTATTTTGGTCAGTTCCAGAAATGGCTAGTCGGAATGAAAAGTTTGTCAAAAGCATGTGTTTTCACCCAGATGATGTTTCTGGAAAAATGTGCCTTTGCAGCTGTTATGCAAAATGAGGTCAGCTCCGCATGAACCTGAGATCCAGTCCTGAAAGTTGGTAAAACAGAAGTTATGAAGGAATTATGTTTCCCTTCGTTTGAGATACAGATGTCAAAATTTGGCTAACTGAGGAAAAGCGCAGCTTTTGAAAAAGGCGCTTGGTTTTTTGAGCCTTCAAATCAGTTTTATGGTGTAGTCTCAATATCTTTTGATCAGTTTTACTGAGCTCTGCAATGCTTTCAGCCGCCAATCGAATCGTCAACCAGTCCAGAGAGGATGAAGGGGCCCGGGTTTTAGCTTAAATTTTCATGAAATTTGGCTAAGTCTGGAATTCGTTTGAGAGTTCAAAGTTGGATTTTCGAAAGTGAGTTGAATGGACGCCCTAACTAGAGTTTTGACTGCAGTTAGACTAAACAATTTCTGGGTTGTCATCTCTAGTTCATATATTGGCATGTTGAGTGATCTTTCAGTTCGCATGTCGAGTTAACTAGTTTGCATGTTCAGTTAACTGCTTTGCATGTTGAGTTAACTTGATTGCATGTTCACTTAACTGAAGATTATCAGTGAATGTCAACTGGAGTTCACATGCATGGCGAATTTGGTTGCAATTGTGAAGTATTAGTGAAGATGGCGCTTCATTGAGTGTCAACTGAAGTTCTAAAAGGGACGGCATGAGTGATGAAGCATTAATTTGTGAAGTATGGCGCATTTTTGTGTTAACTAAACTTATCAAAAGGGTCGCCATATTTAGGTTTGAATGATGAAGCATAAGTTAGTGAAGCTACGCACTTTCTAAGGAATGACAACTCAAGTTCCAAAAGGGTCGCTATTTTTAGCATAAGTGTGAAGTTGGCGCATTTTTGAAGGTCAACTGAAGGTTTGTTATTTTTAGCACAAATTGGTGAAGTGGCGCATTCATTCTATGTTAACTAAAGTCATGAAAGGGTAGTTATTTTTAGAGTGTTTATTGCATGAAAATGGCGAATTTCTCATCTCAATCAAGATTGCTAACTTTAGTTATCAAAAGGGTCGCCTCAAGTTCAAGTTTGTGAATCTAAAGCAAGTTTGAAGATGGCGAATTTAATATAGATTGCTAACTGAAGTCAAAGTCATATGAAGTGTTGAACTGAAGTCTTGAAAGGGAAACCCTAATGCATGGCGCTTTAATTAGCATATTTGAGTTCCAGTTAACTGGAATGAGGTCCAATTAGAAGCCAAGCGCACTTTTCATGGATTCCTTGCCTAGTGCGAATTTTCAAAGATGAAAATCTATATATTTCAGCCATGGTGTCCATTATTTCATCATCTTGAGCTCTGAAGCCTACATTCTTCTTGAGCGAGCAGCAAGCTAAAGGTGCTACAGGTGTCAGAATTCAACGTTCTTCGTAGCAACGAATTCAGATTGTGCAGAGGAAGAAGATTCCAGACTTTATTTTCACTTTGCATGCAGGTTTCATCAAGTTCCAGAAAAGAGATTGGCAAATTCTTCAGAAGCAGAACAAGCAAAACCTTCTATCTTCTGTCTTATTTCTTCTATTTCTCATCTTAGGTACTTTCTTCGCATGTCAAAGAAAACGGAAAAATATTCAGAATCTGACCATCTGGGTTCGCATATTTCAGCATCAACAGCAAAACCCACGTCTTAGATTTTTTCGAGAAAATCGCCCCGTAGCCTTCATTCTGAAGCTCTGTGCTTTTTTCCGAGAATTTCTTTGCATGTGGGATAAAATCACATCTTTTTGAAAATCTCATCATTTGGGTTTGTTCAGAATTCCGTTGTGCACAAAACCCATGTTCCAGATTTTCTCAAGAAAAATTGCCCCGAGAAGCTCTAAAAACCCTTGCTTTTCTCGACTAAAAAGTCTCTGCATGCCTAGCTAAAACTCACTTTTTCAAATTTTTATTGATCTGGGTTTGCTTAGAATTTGATTCTGCACAAAACCCACGTTTCAGAAAAATTCCGAAAAACTTTCCCGCGGTGAGCTATTTTTAGTCTTGTCCAGAGCTTTTTCAGCCTCTTCAGAAAGTTGTCAGAATATAGTCATGTTCACAGTCAACGGGCAAGTTTTTCAGAAGGCAGTTCAACTAGACTGAATTCAAGACCAAATCGGTCTTAATTTAGGTTTTCATCAGAGCAGTTGACAATGAAGCGTTAAGTTGCAAAAGGAGTAGAGATCACTTCATTTATGGAGCCAGCCAAAGTCACTCAGATCCTGTGCCATTATCTTCGTGAAAATGGTACCTACGCTGATCTCGAGGTTGTACAAACTGAGTTTCAGAAGCATGTTTGTGATATCTTGATGGAGGTTTTGATCGCATTTTCAGTAATTTCAGCAAGTTTCAAGAAAGCGGCTAAAGGTGTCAGAGAATGCATGCATACAATAAAAGAGGGCGACAAAGAATTGAAGAGACAGATTATTATTTTTGGACAACATCAAAGTGTTAGAAGATAGAGTAATTGATGAGTTCCTGGACGAGGTGTTAGACCGAGATGACATGGAGTGATCTGCCAGTTGGAACCTGCAGTTAATTTCGAGGGTTGAGTCATGAGCAGCAGTTAACTCGACTTTCAGTCTTGAGTTTACTTGCTGACTTAACACATGTATCTCGTCTTGGAATTATCATCCAGAGTTAGGGTTAGGGTTTCGTTAAGGGGTAGTGTCAACTTTGCTTTAAATAAGGACGTGCATGCTTGCACATGGTCCATTTAGGTTAAATTATGGTTAACGATGGTAGCTTTCCAGTTAACTGTATAGTTTACTTTATTAGGGTTTAGTAATAAATCTTGCATGCATTGCAAGCTGTAGATGACTCAAGGTGATTTTAGGGTTCCCTACACCTTGATGTATATAAATAAGAGCTTTTGCTCATTTGTAATTAACTTTTGCTTGAGAGAGAAATATATGCTGCGCCTACCTTGCCCTCAATATTGCTCTTTTGGTATTTGTTCATGTGTCTTCGCTATTATGATTAATTGTTATGCCACATAGGGTTTCATGCAATTGTAATGGTGAATTCTTTCTGTTTTGTGCAACTTTACCATTATGATCAATTGTTATGCCACATAGGGTTTCAAGAGATTGTGATGATAAATCTGTTTTGTGTATCTTTACCATTGTGATCAATTGTTATGCCACATAGGGTTTCAAGAGATTGTGATGAATCTGTTTTGTGAATCTTTTATCATTATGATCAAGTGTTATGCCACATAGGGTTTGTGAGATTGTGATGATAAATCTGTAAAGTCTTTACTATTTTGATCAAGTGTTATGCCACATAGGGTTTCATAAGATTGTCATGGTAAATTCTAAATCTGTTTTGTGCCCAATAAACTTGTCTAGATTGGTGATAGATCGCCACCTTGCCTTCAAGTAGAGAATCTAAACTCGTTTATCGTCCTATAGTCAAAACCCCGCTCCATTTCCTCATGCTTTGTTTTCTTGAAATTGGATAGATTTAAAGTAGATAGCTTAGTTGTAGTTAATGATCTGAAACCAGAAAATCCTTAGCCAACGTTCTTGGTTTTCTTAACCTTGTGCCTCTTCCAGCTGAGAACAAAAAGATAGGACTTAGATTACTTTTCTTTTCCATGCATTCCAGCACAACGAGGGAGCTTCCCCTCCTAATTTGAAGAGCACTCATTGCGTAGTGTACATAGCTGTCTGTACAAACCTGCACTCCAAAGGTGTTAGATTTTACGCCAACAAAACCCAAGGACAACGTGGCTACCTTAGATTTGAGATTTGGCTAAGAGCGGCATCATGGAGATTTAGGCATATTTTCATCATTACCTACAACAGTTGATGTGAGTGAGTATTTCCGATCAAACCCTATAGGGGTGTCTAGTCATAGAAGGGTGCTTGTTCTCTGGAGTTAGCTCGTTGCACAGGAGTTAGGGCAATTAGGGCACTGCTAACTAAGGGTTTCATGCCTCAGAGTATTCAACAGTTGTGAGAACCTTGCAATTTTGTAAGCTTATGCCAGATCTGAATTTTACCTAGTTGCTCTCTGATTTTGGTAATTGATTGTGTATCAAGCACTGCACTTATTTGATATTAGAATTCTTCTAGAATATTGAGTAATTACTTTGTGTTGTGGTTTATTGAATTAACGTTGTGATTATGACGAGTTTATGTAGAGTTAAGATCTACAAATCGGATCTATAAACCCTAGGGAATATTACATGGCCAAGGTGAAATTGGAAATAGGGGCTAAGTGTTGACGTTGCAAGTCTTTCGAGCCATCGGGGGTTTGGAGGCTCGATGGCGTATTTTCTTGACGATCTACTCCACCAACTTGCATTAGTGGCGATAGCTATATTGGTACCAGAAATAATTGTGATCGTCTTCCTTCAATCTAAAGCACCCATTTTGGGTGGGATTGATCTTTGATTGTAGATTTTGAATATGCTATAGTGTATTGATTAGGCTTTGTCACCCTGCAGGTATTATGGTACGATTTTGATCATTTTCAAAGAGGTTGGTTTTGTTGGTAGCAATTGGAGGTTGTCTTGGTGCAAGGATTTGTCTAGGGTTTCAACCGTGCCATGTGTAGTTGCAGAAAGGTAGTGAATTTGTGAGGTATGTGAAGGATAAAGTGCATTTGTATTGTGCAAAGGATGTTTCCACGTTTGTTTTTCTCCAGGGAAATCTTCATTATTGCAAAGGTTTTCTTTTGTCACACTTGCTTGCATGAATGTAATGAACACTTGATAATGTGACAACATAATATTGTATTATAGACATTGTAATAGTCATTTGTTATCACATATGGATATATGCAGATTAGTTTGGATTACAAAGTATGCTCTCTGTGTGATGCTTGTATTTTGATGGTATATTTGCACAAATTGACTCTTCTATGTTTCCTTTCTTGTATTTGTGACTCTATAGCCTGTTGGAAAGGCATCAGTCTCTAGTCTACTTGATCAATGAAATGTGCCTACCAATTTTTTCCTTGGAATTATCACAACACAATCAACACTACGCCAATTGAATTAGCGTTAGCTCCAAAATTGAAATCCAAGTTTGAATGATCTCAATGCCAAGAATGCACACTCAATCCCAAGGAAGGAGAGGTGTTGTCATATGGCGGAGAAAACTAAACAATAACTGAAATGAAATTACAACAGAATGGAACTAGGCGGTGAACCAGCCATGAAAGATTTCCACACTTCCACTAATTCAGTGGAGGGAAGAAATTACAAAACAAACTAATTCATTCGCTGCGGTGGGCATCCACTCATAAGTGGGGGATTCACCACTTTTCAGTGGGTGAGAAAGAGAGATACAATTTGTTTATTCTCCACACTGGCGGTAAACCATCCAGGGGTTACAATGTGTGAAATTTAACACTAGTAAATGCAGCAAATAAATGACTGGAACAGTACTACTGTTTACAATCTTACAATCTGAAAATAACTGCAAAATTACAAGTGTTTTACAATGGTAACAAAGCACAATGATAGAAGATGATCTTCCACACTTATAATCTCTCTAATATTGAAAATACAAACCAAAATCTGAACTGATATAAATCTGATATGACAAACAACAAACGGGAAGTTCTGAACCAGCAACCTAAGAAACATCAAAATGCTCAAATCTTCATCATACTTCAAAGATACACTTCAAAACTGAACTTACAATACCCATGAGTCAAGGCGACCAGCTCCAAGCAAGAATTAGACCCCAAAACAGCCACTAAATGGATTGCACGAATCCCAAGGCAAGTTGCAAGAAGAAGTATGGCCCTAGAGAAGGTACGACCTCTCTAGAAAATCAAAGGCAGCATAATAAAATCTGATCTTTTGCAATTTGAGTCGCCTATAGCAT
The DNA here is from genome assembly GCA_007258455.2 of Sequoia sempervirens. Taxonomy (NCBI): domain Eukaryota; kingdom Viridiplantae; phylum Streptophyta; class Pinopsida; order Cupressales; family Cupressaceae; genus Sequoia; species Sequoia sempervirens. Next base: position 35,906 of record VDFB02264359.1, on the reverse strand, counting down.
AGAATCATGTAGCATCAATACCCATAATGAAATAAAATTTGCCCAGGGAGCTGCAATCAAAAACGTCCTTCAACCATGACTGAACCAACAAGCTCCAAACTGAAAATAACATCAAAATTCTCCAACAATAAAGCTCAATATGCACTTCTAAATGAAGCACACTCCCAAATGACCATCTAGGGAACCATAGTTTCAGGCCCGAAGAATGGTATAGAAAATACTAAGCTCCCCCTTAGCCGGGTTCTGAAATCAATTCAGCAGCATAACTTTACAATATTTTCCAAAGATAACAATGAAGGCTGAAAGCATCAATAAATAAATTTCAGTTGGGCAAATGAAGCAACTTGTAACTCCAACAAGAAACTATTCAAATTCCCCAAGGGACGCCACCTCTCACACATTCCACTTTATTTTTTTGAATTAATAAATTATTTATCATCTTCCTTTAGGCATCCATTTCTTTAAAAACAACTTGAAGTCATCAATCCTAAGTGTGGGGTACAACTTCAAGACATGGAAATTGGCTAAGTATAAAACTCAATCCAAGGAGGAAGCCAAGTGCAACGCCCAAACTGCAATTGGTGAACTGCTAAAAATAGCAAACTGATGCTAAACGAGTTGAACCAAACTGATGATGATGCCACTGCCACAAATGAACTTACTAAAAATAGCAATTACTCAAAATAGTAAGTTTACTTCAAAACCATCAAAAAACCAAACTGATCAATCAAACAGAATTGCAGATGATTGAGCTGCTGCTAGAATGATACTGCTAAAAATAGACTTACCAAAAATAGCAAACTGCTATAAATAGTAAGTTTGCAAAACTTCTTCAAAACCCCAACAAGATAGGAAACCCTAATTTTACCTCTGACGAGCCTATGGGCTTCTGGAAATAGGCTATCAGTCACTGAAGGGCGTATAGCTAAAATGGGGACATTACAATCAATCTCAAATCATTCAAACAAACAAGACATAAATTAGTAGTGTAGGATAACCAATAATTTATGATTAAGAGAGTTGTTAAATGGATTTATCTTATGTGGTTTATGCTTGCACAGTTATATCAGCTATATATGGCTCTTGAGATAGCTAGTTGTTCTTGGTTGAGTGACAGTCTTTGGGACCAAGATATCAAGTTGGGTTTGGCTGTCATTAATTTAATGTTCACTTGATGTGATTTCAATACTTGTTAAGCTATACCCTCTCGAGTCTAAGCTGAGCTCAAAGCGTAGGAGATATATCCTACTCTCATAGAGTTGGATTTCAATCCTCCACGGTTTATTAATGATTTGATTTCACTTGCATGATGTCAACCTTGGCCTTGTGAGTTAGATTTGGTTCGAGGAAGTGGAGCAGTGGTTTTGGGACCCAACAAAATGATCTGTTGGGTCCCAAAACTGCTGCTCTTTCCTAGAACCAAATCTCACTCACAAGGCTAGGGTTGTCATCATACAAGTGAAATCAGCTCATCAATAGACCGTGGAGGGTTGAAGGCTGATTTTTTTGGGTCTTAAAACCGCTACACCACTTCTTAGAACCAAATCTCACTCACAAGGCCAAGTTTGTCGTCATGCAAGTGAAATCGACTTGTCAGTAGACCATGGAAGGTTGAAAGCCAACTCTACAAGAGTGGGGTATATCTCCTACACTTCCAGTTCTGTGTAGACTTGGGAGGGTATTCCCAGGGGTAAACAGGTATTGAAATCACATCAAATGAACAATAACAAATTATTGACAACCAAACCCAACTTGATGTCTTGGTCCCAAAGACAATTACTGATTGAGAACAATTGGCTGCCTCAAAATCCCTATATAGTTGATAATTCCATGCAATCATAACCTGCATGAAATGAATTTTTTTGAGGCTCATTGAAGATAGATCCTTGGTTATATCACAAGGTTATGAATGCACAAAAAGACTTCTACTCCTACACTACTGATTTATATTTGTTTTGATGGTGTGGGATTGATGAATGCTTCTAGACTGGTGCCTGTCGAATGGACAACAGAGTCACAGTACACTGAGAAGAGAACAAACAGGAAAAGAAGAACATGGAGCTATGTATTTACATACAACAATGATCATGAAATCTTGCAACAAAGCATACTTAGTAATCCAAAACACAACTGAAAATATCCATACATAAAGTGAGAAAGATCATTACAAGCCTTACAATGTTTTCAGAATGTTGTTACATTCATCTAACTCAACATTAGATTAGTTCCAGCAAATGTGGGAAAGGAAAATCCCTAGCCACGACTAAGAAACCTTGCTAAATATATAGTTAGACATTTTGCAACTTAATCCCTTTACAATACTACTCTTCTTCTAGTCTGTAGGTTTGCAATCCCTCAACAAATTGGATTTGGCGTCAATAGCTGCCTTGCAACTTCCTTGGCATTTGGAGACCGCCACAGAATCAACCTCCTGAAAAATGATAAAAAATTGTGCCTTAATATCTATAGGGTGTCAAAGCCTAATTGTTGCATAGTTGCACATTCAAATCCACGATCAAATATTAACCCTGCCCAAAATGGGCATTTCAGATTGAAGGAGGATGATCACACTTATTTCTGGTAGCTACGTAGCCGTCGCCATTAATGCGAGTTGGTGGATCAAGTCGACAAGAAAACACGCCATCGGGTCTCCAAAACCTTGATAGCTTGAAAGACTTGCAACGTCAACACTTAGCCCGTATTTTCAATTTTACTTTGGCCATTTGAGTTTTGTTCATCGCATTCCTTCAACAAATTGGTGATGGAATTGGAACTGGGAACTTGTTGTAGGTTACCATGGTTTCAGGAACCATGGGAAGCTTCGACAAAAATAACACTTGGCTTTTTGCATCCCTCTATTGGTGCCACCAATGTAACCTTAACATGTTGGAGGAAACACTAGGAACATGAATCCTGTTGGAGGTTCCCATGCTGTTGACACACTTTTTATAAATGGCTAAGGCACAAAGAGGAAGCTCATTGGGGATAGAGGAGGAACTAGGAACCAACAAAAGGAAAACCTAGACAAACCCCACACTTAGCTGAGTTTTGGATTTTGAGTTTGAGTAATTGACTAAGGACATGGGAGAGGAACACAATTAGGAGTACATTTTGACATGAGGACGCTTATGGAAACTTTTTAGATTGCTTATTGGTGAGGGATCATACTTCATAGGCACACAAAATGAAGGGACTTAAGCAAAAAGGACAACAAAATATTGAGTCCTAACAGGGTCCATAAATGACTCTAATGACATGTGTGGTTCCAAATCACCTTGTGCATCCTACCAACATTGCTATAGATAATACAAACAAAACATAAATGATATTAAATGTGGCAAACAAAATGACAGTGTTTTGCAAAACATATTCTCATTACACTGAAAAAATCTAATACTGTTTTGCAAAACATTAGGAACATTTCCACGAAGATTACTTTTGGCCTTAAACAGTGTAAGATAAGTCTACATTCTTAAGATTTGGTCATGCTAGAACGTACACTATAATCATCACACTGCAAACTTTGCCTCATTTTCTACAAGCCAATTCCCATTTGTGTGGGGAAAACCATTTTCTTGGGTATGTAGAGAAGAATTATTGAGCATTTACCTTAGACAAGTGGGAGGAAAGATTGAGTGATAGGTCTTCTCTGTCTCATCTGCAATATGGAGAATTCCTTGGGTTGTCAGGATCATGTGCAAATGTAGTGTTGTGTAAGCATAGACTAGGTGGTGGGAGCCCCCTACTGATTGCAGTGTTAACTTTTAGAACTATGCAAGAAAAGGGTGCACATGTTTGGGGCCCTTAGCTTCACTAGGTCAAAAGGTGCTAGAATTATTATGGGCCACCTTCTTGCTGTGGTGAGATTTGAGATTCTAACTTGGGTCACTCTCTTAAGAATGTGGGGTTTTATTGTTATTGATCGAGCCTTTAAATTTTTTTATTGTTTTCATAGAAGTTAAAGGGGGAAAGGAGTTGAGGGTGAGTGAATTTTTGCTTGTGGTTAGCAATAGGCATGCACTTTTTGGTTTAAAGATAGAATTACTAATAGCAAGGGGGAAAATAAATTGTGGGTGCCAATTCTTTTGGGTTCTTTTATTGTTCTTGATGAGATCAATCTTAAGTCCTAGCTGGTCCATGTTTCTCAACATGTCCGCACCATGTTTGTTGATGATATTTCAATATATAGTTTGTGTTGGTGTCTGAAAATGTTACTTATTTCTAACTGCGAATTATTATATGACTTGTTGAACGGACAGGAACAATTTCTGCTAATAGTGTGTGGCAAGATCACCATAAATGATGTGATTTCCCTATACATTGAAAGGGGCAGCTTCCTTATGCAAAACACTAATAAAATTTATGTACAAGACTTACAGTATTCACAAGCTTTGATTTAGGGGTTTGGAATAATATAGAAAAACAAGCATGCAATGCAATATTTTTGGGCTTCTGCATAGGGTTCAAACTGAAACAAACACTAAACACCTTATGCAAATATATTTTGTTTTTTTGGAAACACAAACACACATGCATGGATTTTTGGGTAAATTGCAGAGGATAGGTATCTGTGCTCGCAAACAAACAAAACATTACACACACAAGACAAGGCATCACAAATCAAAGTATTCAAATCTACAAACACTCGAATTAACAATAATCACAATGCAAAGCTTGCAATTATTGATAATTTGTATTCAATAATTGAAATCATTCGCACAGGATGATATCTGATGGAGATGACAAATTGCATAAAGCATAGCAATTTTATCACACACACAGAGAACTGAAATTAACACTAATGCGTGAGGTTTTACAGACAAAAGGAGGAGAATAATTTGCACAGCATCAAACAACTGGCAAGAATTGTATTGCAGTAAACAGAAAATTGTAAACAGCTGACAAGAATTGTAATGCAGTAAACATAAAATTGTAAACAGCTGACAAGAATTGTATGGTAAACCAACACATACAATAATACTCTTGTCAGAAATGAGCTTCCAGGAAAATTCTATGAAAGATCCCCAAACACAAAAAAGATTTTTTAGAATGTGCACAACACTTATCGATAAAATTATTCAAACACAACTTGGAAACTTGCAGAACACTCTTAAGACCTAAAAATAAATCTATTTTGTTAATTTTATTCTTTCTATGCTCACTTTTGCTTTTCCTATTTTGGTGGAGGTTTTGTTTGTTTTTTTTCACTTTTTAGTTTTTAGTTAAGTTACAATTTTGCATGATCCAGAAATAAAATATCTTTGCATACTTTAAAAATTTAATAATTCCAAAAAGAATTAAATAAATTAAATTATGTTCAAATACTAATAGTTTGTCATGCACCTGAAATTGCAACACTAATGTATAAAAAAAAAACCAAGTGTTGAAATGCAAATAAATAAAATAAATAACAATAAAATATTGAAAATATAAATATAAATTTAATATTATTATAATATATTAACAATAAATTCAATATATATATAGTAGCAAGATAAGAAAGTATATAATATATTGATATAAAATATAAACACAAATATATATATATATATATATAGGGAGGCAGCGATTCATTTAATGAGTATTATTATTCAAAGAATATATTTAATTAGAGTTTTTAAAAGGGTTTAAGTTTCATTCAAAAGGCAGCGATTCCCAATATGGCCAGCAGTAATCAATTAAAAGGCAGCGATAGAGATGTTAATATATCACAGGCAGCAAATAAAAAGATAACAATCAGTAATTACTAAAGAAGACATCGATTGGGTTTGAATAGTCATGTCTTGTTCCCACCATGGGGTATAAAGGGAGATCATATTCCAAGGAGAGGGGCATCAAGTCAGGTGGAGGAATGTATTTGCAGATGTGGATCATTATATGGAAAAACATTCAGAAATAAGATCTGCATTCAGAACAGCAGCAACAGTGATACAATCTGTGACTGATATATATAAGGAATAACTATATAGAATAGATATAGGTATATGATTGCCAATTGAACCATTGAAAGAAATATATATATACAAACTGATATCTACAGCAGATCGTCCAAGATAAATTATCTGCATACTAAGATATAGCAGTAACATAAATCATAGATATTGTGGTATGCTATTTTATGTATTTGTTTTAAATATAATTGATTCCATGTACTTCATATAGAATTGTAATTCATATTAAATTTAAATTACCAATCTAACCATAAATTATTAATGTCTCTATAATCGATCATGGGAAGGGATGGAAGTACAAGAGGGGGAAGAGATTCCATGCTAAAGTAGACCACCCCTAATGGATGCCCGTGTGTCTGCCATTAGTGGGCCGAGGGAGTTGCCTATCTGCCCTTGGGCTTAGAAGTAGGAAAGACTTTGGGCACTCTATTAAGGTTTCATCTCCAACCTTCCAATGATTGATTATTGGGCGGATAATAACTTTGATCAGTATTGTTGGTTATCTAGATCAATATATATATATATATATATATAACTCATAGGAAGAATATCTAAAGTCAACATGACTTTTTGAATTTAGGCTCTCAAAATCTATAAATAAGAGGCCTATGTTTGTTGCAAGACATTGGAAAAGTTTGTTGTGACAAAGTGACATCTAGTCCTTTAACTTTTTCAGTCAAAATTAGGTCTTTACTTCTGTAATTTTCTTCATTGATTGCATTTTCAACCTTGTTTCACTCTGAAATAATGGTTGATTGTATGCTTGTGATGTAATATTTTACGGTTTTTCTAGAAAACAGTCATTGTAGCAGCCTTTAGTGATTCAAAGATCAGTATTTTTGCCTCTATTTGTTTCAATTTTCTCTGTGTATGAAAGAAAAGTAGGTATTATTGTGAGTTCTATTAATCCTTGATTGCTGCTGTTCTAATTTTACCTCTAAATTACTGTGTGAAGCTTTAGATTGAGATTCATAAGTTGTGTTGCTAAAAGGAAGTAGAAATCTGCTCTATTTGGTGTATCACTTTCCTTTTCTGTTTTAGATTTAGATTATCAGATCTTTCTCATCTCTTTTCCCAACAAGGTTCTTTAGTTAGAGTTAGTTTTTAGGTGATTTACCAAGGGGAAGCCGCCCTTTAATTGGAGGTTGACCTCGAGTTTTGCGAGTCCCACAACTCGAGAGGTCATCCCATGTTTCACAGGATAGCTGGATTCAAGATTCAGCAGGGTGCATATTCCAGGTGATAACAGTAACTTTGACAATTTGAAATGATTATTTGATCTCCGAGCCACTTGATGTGTGTGAAGACCTTTTGATGAAGCTGAATTTCTATCTAGTGCCTTATCCATTGGCAATGAGTTGATAAATGTTGCATGTCATGAATTCCAACCAGTGTAAAGCCTTTTAAGAACTAAATAATGTCAAATCCATTTTTCCAATGTCACTAGGTTTCTAGTTTTCAATAAAGTAGACCCCATGTTTATAATTAATCCTTAATTGTGCTGATTGAAGAGTTATCCTTATATGGGGATAACAGTTTGCATTTTAATGTCAAGTGAGAGATTTAGGAATCAAATGTATATCTACATGTGGTACACAAAGTCTGGCCTAATTTGCTGCTTAACCCCCAGCAGTCCATTTTGACTCATGGAAATTTGAAATTTCCAAATCATAAATGAAAAACTTTATAAGTCAGCTTCAGGTGCACCTCTGTTAGGTTTATTTATAATGACTATAACCTGATATATAGCATTTGCATGTCTGGAATCTGGATAGACTATGAGGTTTATTTTTATGGGCATTGCCCCAATGTATACTAAACCGATCACATCCTAAACCCTTGTCTGGTTACCAGGCATGTGGGTATAAACGTGGTGTTTCTCTTGCCTGCTTTCTGAATGCAATGGCATTAGCCCTATATTCTGATCTAGGGATGTAAGTTCCCTGGACACTTTAAGGGAACCATGATTTTAGTTTTTATCTATAGGAAATAATTTCTCGACTTTTTTTTGGAGGTTCTGTATTAGTCTCTGATCCCTTGAACAGGACTTTACCTGCACCACATTAGGGTCCTAAACTTTTTGTAATCTTGTTAAACTAATGGAAGCAGTTGCTTGTAACAGTGGACTAACCTTGGAGGCATTACCAAGTTAATAGTATGTTTATGTTAATCATTGCTCTATAAATTGACATATTCTGGACAGCAGAGACCTAGAAGTGATAGTGTTATTGGCAGTATTGTTTGTTTGAATTTATGTCCATCTTGGATTTGATACATTTGAAAACGCCATCAACTGTTTTTTGGCTTAAAAGATGGTTGTTTATTTGCAAAAGGAGTAAATTCTTATCATTGCAGCTTGTTCCAGCTAGTGAGGTTTTGGAAAAGGCTAACAACATACAAAAGATAATGGGATCCATCATGCAACCAGATAATTCATCCAGAAACATGCTTGCTATGTGTTTTAGGAAGGTGATTATGCAGCATATTTGGAATTTTGAGCTTTTGTTCTTTGCCCCAGGAACTCGTAGAGACATGGACAACATTGGTGCTGAAAGAAAGGTTAGGTGTTGCTGATGATGAACTATATTGACAGTTGAAAACTAAATGCTCTTTGTACTTAATTCAGGCCATGTACAGTAGATTTATAAAACTTTTCTCCTTCATTAGTTTAACTTTTTTGTTTTATTATGAGCAGGTACAAATATTAGGCAGCTTGAAATCCTCAGATGAAAAGGTTCTTAATGAACTTGCTGAAGCTGTGTGTCTTTATGCTATAGCGTGTCTGGAAGATGATTTTCAGATAAAAATGCTTGGAAAAAGCTCAAGGAATTTATTTCAAAGTTTTCAGAAACCTAAATGGATGGCATCCTCAAGTTCTTGCGTTCGAATTCGTCCACTTTCTAAAGCTGAAATTGCTGCTCATACCGGAACTCGGCTAGAGCAGACTATCACAAATCTCGAAAACACCACAGACTTGAGAACTGGTTGTAATTGGTGGCCATGGCCATCACACTTGTCAAGCACACCAAATAATCACAACAGTGAATCCAATGTTTGGAGCAATGAATATATACCTGTTCATAAACTACAAATAGATGTTGGCAAATTTAAGGATGTAAAGTTTCAAGGAGGGCAGAAGTGCTCAGGTCATGTATGGGAGATTTTTCTAAGCCATCTCCAGCTGGTAAGATTTTGTTCTTCCTTATTCTTATCTCTCAATTACTTGTGCCAAGGATATGAGGACAGGAACAGTGGAAAGAAAAATATCTATTGTGCCATGCACTTTTATCAGGCACTAAAGATATAAATAGAATGGGGTGGTCAATATACAAAAGTAAGCCATTTATTTAATTTTTAAACAGCAGGTCCATGCTCTGAGAATATGTTTCAAAAAAATTTCACAATTGAATAAAAATCTTTGAATTCATTATTCATCCTGGGATTCTTGTCTTTCTCTATGCATCATGTGTTTGAATGCAAGTTATACCTATTATGTTCATTATGTTTTGTATATCCAAAATATTGTAGCAGCAGTGCTTTTTCCTAATATGATTTTACTTGCGAACCTTAGTTCAAAGTCAAACACTAACTTTGTTGATACTTCCATCTTGTCACTCTCTTCTGATAGGGATAGTTAAAACTGTTCAATTTCATGTCATTTGCATGGAGAACAGAAAATATTGTTAGCATCTTTTATTCCTTTGCAAGAGCTGCAGAGGATTTTTTAACTGAGTTATGGGTGTTTTGGATTTGTTTCTTGCTTAATTCAAGTAGTGGTGTTACATTAAAGGGCTATCCAGGAATGGACATTTTCTTTTAGGGGAAATAAAAGACTAGTTTGTAACCAATAGGATTGATGATGCAAGGGACACAGCAGTTCCTCAAAGGTCAAAGCAAGTGTGAAAAGAACAAGCATGAAAAAAAAGAGGAAATTTGACTGATCTCTGCTGGAGTATTTCCATGCTATACCCATTTAATAGGAACAAGGAAAATATGAAAATGTAGTCTAACTTATCTGGACCAAAATTTTTGATCCTCTGGGCTGTTACATTCTTAGAAATTGTAGATCTTCTCAGGCTCAATAACTTTGAAGAAATAACCTTATCACAATTCTTCATTGTTCTGTTAGGAATCAATCACAAAAAACTGAATGCTGCCATATGCTACATGCTTTTTTTAATATTCAAGAAGATAGTCTGCAGAAAATATGGCTCAAACTGAGCACCAAAAAGACCAATAAAGGTTCATATGGAAGCTCAAAGAGCAGACTATTTAAGTACAACCCACCAGAAAAATCTACAAAAAAAAGTAAAACCAAAGTAACATCTCCTTAGGAGCATGAAATAGCAAAGTTTGAAGCCAAGACAAAGACATAAGCATAAAGCGGATCAAACAAGCTGGTTCACAGTTTCAGGTTCCTTCTTTTCTGGAATCATGTAAGGTTTCTCCTCATCAAAGATTCCCAAGTCAATTATTAGTTTAGGAAAGTGAGCAGCACTGGCATTAGGTCCTTTGTGGCATAGAAGCATAAATTACCAAAAATGCACGATTAATCGGCAAAATCGTGAAATGCCACTGCTGGCAATTTTTTCCCCAAAAACATTGTGGTCAACATTGTTGACCTATTTATTCTTGTCTACCTGCATTAAAATTGTGCCTAAATCATGCTAGAATTGCATTAAAATCATGTCTAATTGCATGCAGCATTTTTCAGCAAGTTTCAACGTTTTTTATATTGTTTTTTATAATTTGACAGCTTTTATCCAAGCTTCAAGACTCCTCCAAACCTTTCAAAAAATGCTTGACTTTAACACTTTTAGATTTGATTGTTGTCAAATTTTTGTTCATTTTTTTATTATAAATAATTAAAAAATATTAATACAATAAAACCATTACAGATTTCAGTTAGAATATTACAAACACATAAAGTCCTAAAACCCTAAATCTTAACCTACATATAGAACATTCGGAGTTGATGAAACCCTAAATAAGTTTAGATCTCACGATTATGCTCCACACTAAATTTCTTAATAAGCATGATTAGCTTTTCAAAGGAAATGATGGATGACTTAGCTAATAGATTCCAATTCAATAAAGAGGAAAATAATTAGGGACTTCTTAAAAAGGTTTACATTTGAAGCAAAAAGTTTAACTCACTAGGCAAGAACTTTATAAAAGGAAAGCTCAAAAAGCATAATGATTGAATACAAAACCCAATACATAAGCATACTCGATTACATTTTAAAGAACAAATTAAATGACAGCCAGATCAAAATTATCAATAAATTCGCATTTGAAAAGTTATTAACTTAATTTTGTAAAATAATTGTGTTTTTCATTTTTGTTATGCGCCTTCTAGTTCATGGTAACGAAATACCCTTTTAGCAGATAAGATAGAACCTATGATTCCAAGATCAAGAGAAAATGAACAAAACCCTTTTAACACAGACATTCACCATGTATAATATAAAAAACGTACTATTTGTAAAAACAGAGAAATAAACTAAATTTAGTGGTTTATGCCAAATATAGTGTGTAGATAAAAATAGACATATACATTATAAAAATGTTAATTATAAAAAAATGTGTAGGATTTAATTTTTTTAATTTTACTTTGATCTAAGAAAGTTTATGTAAAAAATAAATGGCTTGCACTGAAATAGTAGGTAGTTTGGTCATGAAGCATGGCCCACTATTTTAGGGGCAGCCCTCTGTTTTTCATGTAAACCCTTCAACAGGGTAAAAAATTAAAGAAAAATCCCATTTATGGATTAACATATAGCTTCTAAAACAAATCTATTCAATGTAAAAATCAAAGAAAATTTAAAATGCCCTAATGCTAAACCAAAACTGTTTAGTGTACCTTTGCTTTGCATTTTTCTGCCTCTAAGCGTAAACATGAGCCAATAAAATATATAAATAAAAATTCAAAACCTTTTTTTGAAAAACTTGAGAAATAGCATGGCAAATGTGGTGGGTTGTGACTTCTTGAGATTTATCATGGTTTTATGAGTGTAATGATACTAGGGACCAAATAATAAGCTTTTGCTGCCCAAGTAACCATCTAAAGCAAGACTTCTTAGGCTCAAGACTCGAAGAGCAAATAATATTAGACTTATCAACCAACTCCTAAGTGAATGCACTAAAGACCACTTTTTACTAAGATTCTAAAACCAAACAAGAAAATAGATGCTTATCATACAATCGTTTAGCAAAAAATTCAAGCAAAGTGGGGCCTTTGTTTACTTCTCCTATGAATGCGCAATTAATATCTTGAAGTAAACATAATTATACATTGAGGATTGAATTACATGAGAACATAATGAACAAAATTCTAATTAAGAAAGTATAACAATTGTCTTTTATTTATCTATGCTCTTTATACAAAATTGGGATCAGGAACTTCTTGCATAATGCAGTCCTTTGTCTCGACCACTAGAGAAATATTTAAACTTGCTGACAATTGCTAAGGAATTCCCAACCATCGACAACTACCGAAATCTAAAACAATCAATTGACAAGTCATAACTACATTTGTTGATTATACAATCTGACTAAAGTAAACTACTATGTGTTTTAGCTATCTACATCATCCCCCCCTAAAAGAAAAATTCCTCTTCTAGACAACAAAATGTAGACAAACATGATTAGGTCTGAGGGGATAGGTGAGAAGATATCCCTAGTTGTTGAGACATAGAAGATGGAGTTGAGTGTTGAGAAGTGCTGTGATGTAACTTATAAACCTCCTCTCTACATTGCTTCAATTGATGAGCTGCTAGGAGTTCTCCCTCCCTTGAAAGTTATACCATTTGAACAACTTCTTGGAGTTGAGATTTAGCCTTTCATTAGCTAGTTTCAATTCCTCAATTTCTTTGTCTTTGTCAGCCATTTGTTTGTCTCTATCTGTAATGTCTTTGTCTTTTTGAACAAGTGCCTTATCCTTTTATGCCACCTTTGTTTTCTTGGACTCAGTGAGGAGTGTTTGTTGGGCAAGCTAGGGCTGGAACCTTTGACTTCGATCATCCAACTCTTGTCTTAGATTTTGAGAGGTACATGTGGACTCATCAATGTGTGCTTCAATGTTTTGGTGGGTAGCTATTCACTTTGTAACAGGAGGTATAAGGATTGAAGTTGAGATTTAGTGCAGTATAATGCTTCTAAAACTTCACCATCCGAGCCTCCAAAGGAAGGGACTATTTGTGTGGGATGCCAAGTGTGTTTCATCTCACATGTCTCAATGGTGGGCCACTTGTGAGAAATTTTTTTGGGTGAATTCTTCATGGTACTCATCCTCAATAAAGTGTTGAATTTGCTGAGCTTCCTATAGGACCGAGGGAGAACGAGTACCGTCCAATGTACAAGCCATATCTGCCACCTCTCTTATGATATATACCATTGGCTCCAAATCCTATATGTATCACTGAATACTCCCCAGTGGATTGCTTGGATCAGGTTTAGACAGCTATATAGTAATTTCCTTATCACTTTGATGAGCCGGGATAGGCAACTCCTCATGCAATGGTGGTTCAACTTGTGGTAGGTGTTCTCTTGGTTGTGGGAAATTGCCCTCTAGTAATTTCCCTTTGGCTGCTGGCTTGTTTCCTATGGAGGACTCAAAGGGGGATATTCCATTACCTCAATTGGGGCTCCTAATAAACTCAACCTTATATCAATTTGTTTTGATGCATCTTTTGAGAGTTCAATTGGTGTAGAATTTTGAGGAGGTTCTATGAGTCAAGTGTTGGAGGTAGATGTAGTAAATTAAATAATTTCAACTTCCCCATCTTTTTCACTATTGCCTCCCTTTGTAGGTTTATCTTCAAAAAAGGATTCAATTTGTCTATTTTTCCACTTTTGTGGAATTGTTTTGGCTTCCTCCCCTTTCCCTATCAAAACTTGTATCCCTAGAGTCTTCTATTGAAAAATAGATGGCTAAGAGGGATCATGCTTCATGTCTGATTTGAACTTTCCCATTGCAACAGATGGTACCTATATGAGAATTGCATCCAAGAATAAGGCGATTGCTTGTTGTGTCAAATAAAAGGTCTTGTGTTTTGAAGATAAAAATTCCTAAATGTGTGCTGATAGTATCTTTGCCCAATTAAAAATTATTCTTTATCAAGTCCAACCATATACTCGATCATCCAAACTGACAACTTTGACGCTCATGTTGACTTTATTAATCTACTTTGGATGAGGTCTAGCATACACTTCCTTTCTTCATTTGCTAGGCAATCTTTGCACATGCTTTTGTTATCCTTACTGCAAATGTTTGCTTGTTCCTGTGGGGTAAGGTTATCCCAACACAGTAGCTGAATAGTTGCTTCTTTTTGCTTACATTTGTTGAGGGTTTAAATATTAAAATCCTTGAGTGGAGAATATCCAATACTTGGTGAAAGTCCTTTGAGGTATAGGTAATAGAAATTGCCAAACATTGTATGATAGATTTTTGTTCTTTTCTGTCATAATTGGCTACCATGCTTGTTAAATATTGTTCTCATATTCTTGAAAATTGAAATAAGGAATTTGTATCACTTTATCTGCCGGCACATTTTGTAGTGCATCCTTCAACAGATGATCTTTAGGACATTTTCCCACCATAGTCGGCATTCAATGATCGTTAGACTTTCCCATGTGAGCAATTCCATTGTGTTGGCTTCCTTGTTTGATTTCTCCTGGTGACTCCTCTTACCTTTTATTTTCGCTAATGTCATAATCCTTAATTTGTACATTGAGCTACCTATGGTTGTACTTTTTGTAGCTATCTTTTTGCCTTTCATAGCCATTATTTTGAATATTGAATTTCTTGAATTGTAGTGTATTGGAAAAAATATATTCTTAACTCATAATTAATTTTGATTGAACCTAGCCTGCTTGAGCAGTTATTGCAATTGATTTGTAATTTTTCCCTCCAATGTCATGAAATTGGAATTGACTATAGGCGATATACTTTGGATTGGTTTTTGAAATGCTCTTCAATACTCCAAACTTGGCGATAGTGAAATTGTACAGTAGCAGGAGTGATTTGTGTTTGTTTTGGACATTGCATGACGTTGGAGGCCAACTCTATGAAGAGAACCTTTTGTTCAGTGGGAGGTGTTTGACAAAGTAGATCAAAATAGGAGGATCATATGGCGGAGAAGCTAGCTAGTTGTACCATAGGGCATACAAAGGGTTGTGAAGAATTGCCATATGACATGGATACCATAGGTCATATGATGGGCAAGTGAGGGTTGTAGTATGGTGACATATAATGGTGTACGACGTACAAGTAGGTAAGGGTCGTATAGATATAAGGCAATAAATGATGTGGTTGTATGAATGTAGAGAGTAGATGAAGGGGCCATATTGATGCAATCAAGTGAGGGTCGTATGGTGTACAGAGGCACCACAATTCAATGATTTTTAACTGTATGTATGCAGGGATCAAGTGATGGGGACAAAACAATGGATCGTATGGCTTGTAGTAGGAGTTGTACAAGAGGAGATGGTATAGCGGTGTCAGTAAGTAATGATTGTACAGTGTAAAAACTAGCAAATCGTATGGTGTTGGTTGGTATGGCATTGGTTTGAGATCGAAAAATGAGAAATGGGGACTGTATGGTGTGCTATGATAGTGAGGATCATGCGATGGAATGAATAGTTGTCTTCTTCGATCGTACTTTATCTCCTATTTGTTTGTCTTTAAACAATATTTTCTCTTTTTAAATATTTCCTCATTTTCTAATTTTTTCACTTCTTTTTGTTAGCCCCTAAATGTGCTTCCTTTTGCATTTTCACCTCCATTTCATGCAACATTATACATGTATACGGTCCCTTATAACATTTGTACAACATGTTCCTACATATTCTAATTGAAAAATTTCTTCAATAGTTGGGAGTTGTGTCATACCTTCATTATTTTTGTTCTCCACTAGTATTCATCGAGAGTTGATCAATTTTCCCTTGCTCGTTGTTGAAACCATGTTACTTCTTCACCCCTTATAGATGGATTCGTTGAGAGATCGTGTATAATTTGCCAAACTCTAGTAGTTTGAGGTACGAAAGGTTGTGGTGCATTGGATTTTGATAAGTGATGTCTTTCCATGCGTTTTTGAATGACTTGATCATAACCATATCATTTTAACACAATGAAGCATTCTTCTATCATTATTGGATGGAGATACTAGACATGTTCTTATTGGAGTAGGAATGGGTATTGATGAAAGAAATTCCAATATTTGTTAGTAGGTTCATCAAAATCTTCTCCACTCACCCCTCTAGAAAATTGATTAGGTTCTTCTTTTGGATGTAGGTTGTAACTGATATATCTCCAAAAGCACACCGGAATAAGGAACACGTATCATCCATTTGCTATATAACTTCATCCATTTCATTGGTGGACCAAACAAACTTTTGGTTATGTGTAGGTGTGACTTGGCTTTTGCACTTTTATTTATTTAGGCTTCTCCATAATTTCCTTGGTTGATTCTTTGTCATTTGTTTCCTTCTAGTCTATCAAACTTATTGTGATGTGGGCTTCTTGTCTCTCCTTATATATTTTCAATTTGGGACCATTGACAATATCATTTATAAGGGTTTTGTCTAAATTCTCTAATCTTATGGACCTAATCATGTGGACTTCTCGGATTTTGAGTGTTCCTAACCATGTGATTTTAAACTTACCTGGTTTGATTTTGTTACGATCATTATATTTCAGTACTAACTACCCAAGTTTGAAGTCCATTCTCTGGAGATGTTTATTGTTCTAATGTTTCCTTCTCCTCTATATTACTTTGGTTGCCCACTATGCAAATATTTGCCATTCATCTAACTTGTTCAATTGAATGAGCTTTCCTTAATATTTATAGTCACCCAATATATTTTCTTCGGCTATTTGTAAACTAGGTACCATGTACTCCATGGGAACCATAGCTTCTTGATCGTACATTAGTTGGAAAGGTGTATGTCTCGTGGTTACCTTGTATGTTGTTTTGTGGGTCCTCAATATTGTTGGTAAATTTTCTTCCCAATTTGTACCTTCAATGTTGTAAGATTTATGGATAATTGAAATAAGTACTTTTGTTTGTTGACTTTGTTTGCTCTCGGGTTGTATGGATCAGAGAGGGTATGGAAGATTCAGAAGTCACTCATCATTAATCGAATCACATGATTGAAAAAATGCCTCCCTCTATCATTGGTTAGCTACATTGGGATTCTGTACCTTGTAACTATCTGCTCATAGATGAATCTTGTTGTACTCAATGTAGTGTTTTCTAGTAACGCTTTTGCTTTCACCCACTTTGTTAGGTTTGTTGTGGTTGTTGTGATATATTTACATCTATGAAGTTGACTAACCTCAAGAGAACCTATGAAGTCCAACTCCCATTGTTTGAATAATCCTTGTGGTTGGGATGATGACAGTGGCATAAAATCTCTCTTTGGTGGCTTTCCTACCCTTTGGCATGTGTCACATCCCACAATCCACTCCATTGCATTTGTATTGAGTGTTGGCCACCATAGACTCGCTAGGACTTTTCTTGTAGTGGCATCTGATCCCATGTGACCGCTTGCTAGTCCTTCGTGTGCCTTCTCTAACACACTTCTCACTTCTCGCGTCACATATCTTCTTAGGATGTGGTTGGGGCCCATTTTATAGAATAATCCATTGATTAATTGGAATGTTTTACTTTCTAGTGCTAATTTCCTCCTTTTTGCTGTTGGCATTTTTTTGGAAATGTTGTTGTTGAAAGGTACTCTCCAATGTTTTCATACCACAAGGGTAATGCAGTTTTCTAGAATAAATGAGCATTAGGGAAATCTTCATTTATGCCTTTCAATGGTTCTCTTGACTTAATTCTTGAAAGCTGATATGTGATAACATGGCTTTTCCCTAGATGAACGATAATTGTGAATTTAAATTCTTGGAGTAAGAGTACTCATCTACTTACTTGACCTTGAATAATCGGTTTGTTCACAAGTACATCAATGCTTGTTGATCCACATAAAAGGTGAATAGAGTTTCCTTTAGGTAGTATCTAAAATTTTGCACTGAGTAAACCATGCCTAGTGCTTCTCTTTCCGTGGTGTTTTAGTTGCATTTTGCATTTGAAAATAGATGGTTTGTGAAGAACATTGGGCAATTGAGCCCTTGTCCAATTTGTGCTAGTGTAGCTTCAATAGAAAAGTTAAATGCATCTACATGAACATGGAATCATTTGTTCCAATTTGGTTATGTTAAAATAGGGGAACTAATTAAATGTACCTTTAATTCATTGAAGGCTTTTTCTTGTTCTTCTGACCATACAATAGCTACCCCTTTCCTTGTTAGCATGTCCAATGGATGTGATATCTGAGGGGAATTCTTGATGAACCTTCAGTAGTAATTGAATGTACACCAAAATAAGAAGCCTGTATCATCCATTTTCTGTATATCTTCATCCATTTCATTGATGGACCAAGCAAACTTTTGGTTAAGTGTGGGTGTGACTTGACTAATTGCACTTCACTTTATTTCTTTAGGCTTCTCCATAATTTCCTCAATTTATTCTGTTATTTGTTTTCTTCTAGTCTATCATATTTCTTGTGATGTGGGCTTCTTTTCTATCCTTATACATTTTCGGTTTGGAATGTTTGACAACATCCTTTATCAGGGTTTCGTCTAAATTCTTTAATCTTATGGACTTGTTTGCCAAGACTGCTTGGATTTTGAATGGTCCTAGCCACATGATTTTAAACTTACGTAGTTTGATTTTGTTATGACTATTATATTACTACCTAGGTTTGAAGTCGATTTGTCGAAAATGTTTATTGTGCCAATATTTCCTTCTCTTTTGCATTACTTCAGCTGCCCGCTATGCCAATATTTGTTGTTCATCTAACTTGTTCAGCTAAAGGATCCTTTCCTTCAAACTTTCATTGTCACTCAATGTATTTCCTATGGCAATTAGTAAACTAGGTTCCATTTATTCCATGGGAACCATAACTTCTTGCACGTACATCAGTTGGAAAGGTGTATGTCCCATGGTTACCTTGTATGTTGTTTTGTAGGCCCACATTATTGCTGGTAGCTTTTCTTCTCGATTTGTACCTTTGATGCTGTAGGGTTTATGGATAACTGAAATAAGTACTTTCATAGTTGACTTTGCTTCACCCTTTGCTCTTGGGTAGTATGGATTGGAGAGGGTATTGAAGATTCAAAATTTGCTCATCATTAACTGGATCACATGATTAAAAAGTGTCCCCCTCTATCACTAGTTATTTGTATTGGGATTCTGAACCTTGTAATTATTTTCTCATACATGAATCTTACTGTATTCAATGTAGTGTTGTCTAGTAATACTCTTGCTTCCACCCATTTTGTCAAGTATTTTGTGGCTACTATGATATATTTACACTTGTGAAGTTGACTAATCTTAAGAGTACCTATGAAATCCAACCCCAACCATTTGAATAATTCTTGTGGTTGGGATGGTGAAAGTGGCATAATATCTCTCTTAAATGGCTTTCCTACTTTGGCATGCATCACATCTTACAACCCACTCCTTTGCATTTGTATGGAGTGTTGGCCACCATAGGCCTACTAGGAGGACTTTTCTTGCAATGGTATTTGGTCCCATGTGATTGCTTGCTAGTTCTTTGTGTGCCTCTTTTAGCACACTTCTCACTTCTTCCCACATCACACATCTTCTTAGGATGTGGTCAAGGCCCATTTTATACAGTAATCAATTGACTAATTGGAATGTTTTACTTTTTCAGTGCCAATTTCCTCCTTTTTGTTGGTGGCATATCTTTTGGAAATGTTGCTGTTGAAAGGTATTCTCTAATGTTTTCATACCACAGGGGTAGTGCAGCTATTTGGAATAGATGAGCATTAGGGAATTCTTCATTTATGCCTTTAGGTGGTTATCTTGATCTAATTCTTGAAAGTTGATTTGCAATAACGCGACTTTTCTCTGGTTGAACGGTAATTTTGAATGTAAATTCATAGAGTAAGAGGAGCCATCTGCTTACCCTACCTTGAATAATCAGTTCATTCACTAGGTACATCAACACTTGGTGTTCTACATAAAAGGTGAATGGAGTTGCCAGTAGATAGTGTCTAAAATTTTGCATTGAGTAGACCATGCTTAGTGCTTCTCTCTCCATGGTGTTGTAGTTCAGTTTTGCATTTGAATATAGATGACTTGCGAAGAACACTTGGTGATTGAGCCCTTGTGGTTTGACTTGTGCTATTGTAGCTCCAATGGCAAAGTTAGATGCATCTACATTAACATGGAATTCTTTACTCCAATATAGATATGCTAAAATAGGGGAACATATTTAGTGTACCTTTAATTCATTGGAGGATATTTCTTGTTCTTCCGACCATACAAATGCTATCCCTTTCCTTTTCGACATGTCCAATGGATGGTATACTTGAGAAAAATTCTTGATGAACCTTCAATAGTAATTGACATGTCCTAAAGATTGATCTGACCCTTGTGATGTCCTTCAGATCTTTCATTTCTACAATCACCCTTACTTTGTCTGGGTTTGTTTTTAATCCGGATCTACAGATAATATGCCCTAGGAGCTTGCCTTGAGGAAACATAAATTGACATTTTTTTGGATTTAAGGCTATTATTGTTGATCTACATCATTCCATGCACTCGATTAAGGCCTTTAAATGTGTTTCTTGGTCACTGTAAATTGACCAATCATTTAGGAAGGCTTTAAAATTTCCTACAAATATCTTGTCGAAGATATCCAAAAGTATTAATTGAAATGTTGCAAGAGTGTTTAATAATCCAAATGGTTTTCTGTTGCATGCATATACTTCATCTCCTACTACGAAAGTAGTTTTTATTTTATCTTCTTTGACAATACTTATTTGATTGTAGTTGGAGAATCTATCCATAAAGTAGTATATCTCGTGCCTTGCTACTTCTTCAAGAATGGAATCTGTGAATGGGATTGGAAATTGGTCTGTAATAGTCACTGTGTTAACTTTTAAAGTCTACACATATTCTGATTTTCTTTGACTCCTTTAGTGAGATGATTATGGGTGATACGCATTTGCTAGTTTCCACCTGAATATAATTTGTGCTTCTAGCATTTAATTTATTTCTTCCTGAACCTTAGCTGCTTAATTTTGGTTCATCTGATATAGTCTCTTTCTTATTGGTTGTGCTCCCAGTACCATGGGATTCAGTGGACGCATAACTCTAGAGACACTCCTTTAAGATCCTTATAGCTCCATGCAAAAATGTTCTTATATTTTGTGACAATTTTCAATGCTACAATTTTTAACACTGGGTCTCAATCGTCGCCAACCATTACAGTTTTTGAACTTCCTTCTAATTTCTTGGTCAAGGATTCTTTATACTTTATATCTTTACTTTGCTTAAAGTTATATGTTGGTGTCTCATCCCACCTTGCATTCCCTTCTTTGTATTCCTTGTACTCAGTTGAGGATGTCAAGCAATCTCCTTGTATCTTTTCCTTTTTTTCCTTATCCTCCACAGTTTCCATGATTTGGATCGTGTTATAGTTTGGTTGAAATAGCTCAAGTCTTCTAGCTGCCAATGAAATAGTTCGTTAAGGGAACTTGTTTCACTTCAAAGCAATGTTGTAGATCAAAGATTCCTTCATTTGGTTCGATAAGCCCTTTTTCTTCTTCCGCCTAGGTTTACCCTGAGTCTGAGTTTGAACTGAGATAGCTACTTCCTCACTCATTGCTTGATTCCTCAAATCTGTTATATAATTTCTTCCCTTATTCTCAATAGATATTGTATTTTTCTTCCAGTTGCAGTTGGCTTTGGCTGCTATCAACCATCTTCAACCCAACAATGCATCATATGCCTTTTTATGCAAGGAATTGACAATAAAATTTAGCAAAAATAATTTATTCCCTATTCGTATCGTCTGGCCTATTACCCTTCACACTTTGATCCCTTGTTGAACAATAGCTTTGGGAAGTACATTCACTATCGATCCATGTATCTTCCATGTATCTTTGGGAAGTATGTTCACTCTTGATCCACCATCAATAATTGTGTTCATAAGAGTCCTCCCAAGGATTTCCATATGTACCACAGTGGATCTTTTAGTAATATTAGCCATCAACAACATGGGTCAATTACTTTCTCACTATGTAATGGAGGTTCCACTATTGTATCTTTGGATTTTTCTTGGCTTTTTCCTCTTTGTTGGTTACTTGTTGTAGCAGTAACTGTGGTTTTTAATTGAGGCATGCTTTGCACAAGATTTGCCATCTTGATGGGTATTGTGGTTTGTAATACTTGCCTTATGATATTTTGATCCGATTGGGTTCTTGTGGTAGTACTTATATTCTCATTAGAACATTGTCATTCTTTTGCCATAGCTTACTCGACTTCTGATTTTGTATTTTGTAGTATATGTGGGTCTAGATATAATGCCTTTTTGGTTTGTGCTCTTGTGATTACTAAAATCTCCTTGTTTTGCCCCTTTTGAATCATATTGTATCCAACTCTTGCTTTCATTGTTATTGTTATTGAATCTATTATTGTTAGATCTTCTATTTCAATACCCACTTGAGGATGCATTAGTATTTTGTGGTTTTGGTGGTGTACTTGGTGGAGTGGATTGTTCTCCTTATGTGAAGAGTACTTGTGTACTCCTAGATTTCAAATTGTATGGGCATTCTGTAATGTCCCCATTCTTTCGCGAGCATCAGAGTTGGTGGATTAGCCTATTATGTCGGTCCTCGTAGGCTAATGGTTTTGGATAGAGGGTCACTTGAACGGGCACTTGGTCGGTAAAATGCAGTGTTGGTATCCGAAGTATGGTGACGTGGTGAATTTGTGCGTTTGGCGTGTTATTGAAGCTTAAAATGATGATCTTCACCATTTATTTCACTTCCTCGGGCTTAGGGACCATGTGCCTATTATTTAAAGGGGTCACTTTCTATTTTTCAGTTACTATTCATGGCTAAAGTGAAAAAAAGACATAACTTAAGTGAATAGTGTTTTTTCTTAATGAATAGTGTTTTCAATGAGAAATTATAAGAATGCAAGAGAAAGTTCGACCCATTCATGCTATGATATGTTTTGTTGAATGAAACTTGTAAGTGTGGAGTTTGGGAGAGAGGGAAACTAGGGTTCCTGATTTTTGCAGTGGGTGGGCCTGGAGGGGGCTTATTGCTCGAATTTGTGCTTCTTGATGGTGTGAAATACCACCCTAAAGTTGCAGATCTGAGTTTAGTTGATCCATTTGGAGCCACATATTGCTGATTACAAATCGTGGGAGTCATTTCCTGGAAGGGTTTATACTGCTAGTATCTCCATTTGCCATCTAGAAGGAGTTGCTTGCATTTTTGAAGATTTTTGGAGCTGTTTTTGACACCTACAGCCAGCTGCCATACTTGAGGGTTTTGAACAGCAAGAAGAAATAAAAATGCCTCCCTTTAGAGGCTGCAATCTTTTCCAAAGTGGGCGCCCTTACCCTAGGAAGCCCTTCAATTCGTCTCTAGGTGGGAGAATCTTGTATTTCATGTTGTGTGAGCAATTTATTGAGGGCGGGTACTGTAGCAAATCACTATTCACTGTGATTTATGGCTGTAAGTTAAAATCTATGACATTCGATGTGTATTGTTGAATCTGATGTAAGTTATATCTCTAATGCAATCTATTATGTAATGAAGAACTTGCATTTGGCTTTGTATATCAAGTATTTTATCAAATGTGTCTTGATAGATTAGTTCATTCAAAGTCTTTTCTTCATGTACATGTTCTTAGCTCTTATTTTGCATCATTATCGAGTAAAATTCAAAACACAAAAAGGGAAAAATACCTAAACAAGCAAAATACCAAAAACAAACAAAGACAAACCTAGAGAATCTCAGTGGAACCAATCACAGCAGAGTGTCGGTTCATCACACATTCTTTAATTGAATGGCCTAGGATTTGATAGATCTCACAAAATAGCTTCTTCAAACAATTGGTTTTAGCATGTGCTTCACATTTACATTCTATGCACTAGAGTTCTTTACTTTCCTTACTCTTCTTTTTCCATGTGATGACATTTTTTCTTCATTCTCTATATCCATGGTTCAATTGTAGGCTTTTGTTTAAGATGATGGTACTACCTTCATTTTCTTCCATAATGAGGGAATAAGGACCTCGATAACCCATCTTTTCTTAAGGCCATTTGTTGGTTCCTTTTCTAATTTCGCCAAGTGTTATTTGAGCCTTCAATTGTAAGCCCTAACACTCTCATGCTTGCCTTGCTTTGTATTAAAGATCTCTACAACAAATTCATGGATTTTTTTAAGAAAAGTCATGGGATTTGGGGCAGCTGATTGCCTTGGGATTTGTGTCAACTGATTACCTAGGGTTTGACTGAAAAATCAAAATTTTTCGAGTCAGAATTTTACCTCGTTTTTTGTGCTTTTGGAAACGGGAGGGATGGCATCTTTGACCAACACCATGTTGGAAAGTAGCCAGAGGTTCAATGGTAAAAAGTACAACACGTGGAAGCAAAGGATGTTCACTATTTTTGAGCACCGATGTTTGGATTTGCTTGTTTTGGGTGTAGAAGCTCGTCCCACCATTGCGGGAAAGGACCAGGACAAGTATGATGGAAGTAATCGAGAGACAGTTATGCTTCTTAAGTTATTAGTCACTGATGAGATGTTACCAAAAATACCATTTGGTAAGACTGTTGCAGAGATTTGGAAACACTTGAAGGTTCTTCATGAAACCTCAGACAAGGGCAGGGCGTTCTTCCTTAAAAATATGTTGTTCTCCATTATGATGGATGACAAGATGTCTTTGCAATTTCATTTCATGAAGATCAGTGACATTCACGATCAATTGGAGGCCATTGGTCGCAAGATGGAAGAGGAGGCTATGGTGGTGATCACGCTGAAAAGCTTACCACGATCCTACGAGCACTTCATTGAAACCCTCAACATTACCTCCACCAATGTTGACCTGAAGATTGATGAGCTGTGCAATAAGCTCTTGCAATAGGATAGGTGGAAGAAGCAGTTTGGGAGCAGCAACGAGACTCCTAGTGTTGAATAGGCATTTATTGCCAAAGACAATGGCAAAGCCAAGTCCACTCAACAGAAAGGACAAGGCGAATTGAAGGATAGCTCCAAGAAGTCTTTCACATGCCATTGTTATGGTAAGACTGGCTATATGAAGAAACATTGCAAGAAGCGGTTGGTTGATAAAAAATCCAACTAGGAAGGGTCTCAACAGAGTGCCCATGTTGCAGAGCATACTGAGCAAAAGGAGTCTGTCTTTTATGCATTCATGGCCAAATGATCAACAAATTATGGGTAGACTTGGTTTAAGTTAGTAGAATGACCATTAAGGGAGGGTATTAAAGTATTATTGTAATATTTAATGGTCATCTTAGTTGTTAGTTAGTTGCTAGATTACTTTCAGTTAACTTAGTTTGCTTTAGTTTGTTTTAACAACTTTCAGTTTATTGTTTTTGTTCACGATTGTTTCTTTTTAGAAAAATTGTCTTGTAATTACTAATTTATTATATAAGGAGTATTCCTCTCCTTTGTTTAATAATGAATAACGGTAATCAATTACCATTTCAAATAGAGCATATTTTAGGCCCAAGTAAATGACAGTTTGTAACATGAAACTAAATATTTAGATGTAGGCCATTTTTTTTTTAAAGATTAAAAAATTAGGTAGCTTTTGTGATAACTGATGTACATGCAAAATAAATAATGAACATCAATAGAAGAATTGATGAGTTTCAAATTAATGAAATACTTTGTTTTCAGAATGTTGGCATAAAAACTAACACCTTTGGAGTGCAAGTCGGTACAGACAGCTATGCACACTGCGTAATGAGTGCAAATGCTTGAAAAAAACTAAACTAATTCCTATCTTGTTGTCTCAGCTGAAAGAGGCACAAGGTTAAGAAAACCAAGAACGTTGCAGCTAAGGATTTTTTGGTTTTGCAGATTATTAACTACAACTAAACTAACTACTTTAAATCTATCCAGTTCCCTCAAGAAAACAGAGCATGAGGAAATGGAGCAGGAATGTTCTAATACAATAAACTTCAAGTATAGTTTCGCAACGTGAAGGCAAGGTGGGCACAACTATTTTCTCGGCTGGGAAGAAGTTTATTGGAAACAACAAATATACGATAAACCGAGTACAACTTTACAACATGAAGGCAAGGTGGGCACAACTATTTGCTTGACTAAATAGGTTTATTAACACACACATCAAACGATAAACTTTAGGTACAGATTTGTAACATGAAGGAAAGGTGGGCACAACGATTCACTCATCTGAATAGGCTTATTAAGAACACACAAAGAATAGCCAACTAGGACAGCAAATTGTATAGGCGAAACACACATACAATAAACGATCAACTAGCCACTATATTTAACTAAGATGAGCATTCACCATAATAATAGCATGAAACCCGAGTGGCATAACAATTCATCATTATAGCAAAAACTCGTGAACAGATACAAAATCAACAATATTACAAGCAAGGTGGGCACAACATATATTACTTTCTCGTGCAAAAGTTATTTACAAATGAGCAAAAGCTCTTATTTATAGACATCAAAAGGTGTACGGAACCCTAAAATCACCTTGAGTCAACTGCAGTATTGCAATGCATGCAAGATTTTATTGCTAAACCCTAATAAAGCAAACTATATAGTTAACTGGAAAGCTACCATCAGTTAACCAGTACATTTAATCTAAAAATGGACAATGTGCAAGCATGCACTTCCTTATTGAAAGCAAGTTAACTGGAACACTACCATCAGTTAACGAAAACCCTAAATGAAAACACCAACTTGTACAAAGATGTTTCCAAGACAGACATGCATGAGATGTGGAACAACAAGTTAACTCGGAAAGAAGCGTCAAGTTAATTGCTGTGTTTGATATCTATCCTGAAAGGTGGGAATTGAAGTCTACTGGCCGTGATCTCGAGCAAGTAACCTCTTCACGAGGTTGTTGACTACATCACCATCTGGAGATCATCACATGTCTTAACTGTCAATTCACTAGTTGTCAGCAATTCAAGCAATCCTAGAAATCCTTGCACACTCAAACCAACATTTCATTGACTGGTAACTTTGGCGGCTCCGTAACTGAAGTGATGGCCACTATCTCTTCTACAGCTTGATGTCTCTAACGCTTTTCCTTAATGAAAGAGTGTTGCATGATGAAACTGCGAGGTTTGACTGCGCACACTCTGGTTGTGAGAAATGCAAACGAACTTGCTGCACACGCCAAAATTCCAACGGTATCAACCCTCTAAACCGGCTTTGGAAGACAATCGGCCATACAAGGCATGCAACCATATGGATTTGAGTGACTACGCCTATCAACCCTTTGAATGCACTTGATACAAATCGGTCTCAGCTTTTTTGATGAAATCATGAATTAAGACCGATTTGGTCTTGAATTCAATCTGCGTGTACTACACTTTGAAAAACTCGCCTATTGACTGTGAACATGGCTATATTTTGACAACTTTTATGGAAAACTAAAAATAGCTTGCTGCTAAAAAATAGCCTATCGGAGAGCAATTTTCACGAAATATTCTAAGATATGGGTTTTGTCCAGAAAAAAAATTCTAAGACAACTTAGAATGTCAGAAATGCGAAAATTTGACTTCTACTCGACCATGCAAGGAATTTTCAGTTGAGAAAATTGAAGCCTCGAGAACTGATGCTCTGGAGTAGATTTTCTTGAAAAATTCTGGCACATGGGTTTTCTCGAGGAAGCTATTCGGAATCAACCCAGATGATTTATTTTGTCAAAAGTTGCCAATTCTTCAAACATGCGAATGAATTTAAGATGAGAAAATGGAAGAAATTGAGAAGAAGAAAGATGTTTTTTGATGTTTTCTTCTGCCAAAAATGCCACTTGATCTTGAAATACGCTGATAAATCTGGACTTGTACCTGCAAAAGAATAATTCTGATGTCTTCACTAATGATCGCTAATGAAAATTCGCCCAACTCTGAAGGAAATTCGCCTTTGCTCAAGCTAGATAAATGAGAAATGATGGACGCCATGAATAAATAGAGAAAATTGTTGCATAATGGTGCCACTCTCAGCTTTAAACCCTGATTAACAAAAGAAAGGTTCTAATTGGACCCCCTCCAGTTGAACTGCGATTGACTTGAAGTCCGGATTACAAAATAATAATAAAATATTCAGTTCTCCTCACATGCAATTTTGTAATTAAATATTACAAAAGGGCGCCAATAATAAATTATTGAAGAAAATCGCCCATTTTGAAGCTTGCATGCAAAAAGTCGAATTTAATATTATTTTTGGTAAATTAGCAACAATCTCAGCATCTGGATTCCAAAAAGTCGAAAATTAGTTCTCCAGGCGCCCATTTGCACGAGTTATGAGATTTTTCGCTAACTTCCTACTTTATAGGTCACTGAAAGTTACAGTTACCCTCGTTCAGCTCTGATTTCTGGGTGATTGAGTGAGGCTATGACTGAATTGAGATATCCACCGCGAAGCTTGCAAAGCAAGGATGAAATGTCTGCTGGGAGTTGCAACTGCTAAAATCAATGTTTGACACCTCAAAAAATTAGGTGCCTTTGATTAAATTGATGCGAGATCTCAGACGCAGCCATTTCTCCATTCTGCCATCTGACGCTTCAAACTGCCGTTGACGGCGAACGATGAACCTCACGGACTGGATGATAGGCTCATTGAATGACTGGAAGTATTTCGCATCCAATGACTGTATGTAAGGCACTTGAAAGCTGCATTAAGGACCCCAAAAACAAGGGCACCCCTAACATGTGAAGGCTTAAACACCATTTTGTCGAAAGTGTAACTTTCAACCAGATACCCTACTTTGACCCCTGACATCGAGAGCTGGAGTTATCCAATTCGTGCACCATCTGTCTCATTGTGTAGCTAGAACAACTTGCAAGAGATGTCTCTGGAGGCGATGAAGCAAGAAAACTGCTTCTAAGACCTCAAAGAGAAGGGTGCCTTTTCCAAGGTGAAATATACTCTCCATACTTAGCCATTTTCCGGCTATCTTCACTTTTCAACGTTCTACACATACCTCGCACGTACGAGCATTTTCCAAATCCCGGAGGCTGATGGCTGGGCTCGTTGGATAGCTGGAGTAATTCCGCACAAGTCTCGTGAAGACTGCGAAAGCTAAAAAACCCCATTTGGCAAGCCTAAAGGCTGGGCACCCTTGGCCTATAGAGGTACAGGTGTGTATCACTACATTTCTCCACCCTCTGATTTACGTGCTTGGTAGAATCTCTGCCACGATCACTCAGAATGTCGGATTGACTCACAAACAGGTGCGTTACGAAGCTAGACTAGATCAGAAAAGATCTTAGGAAGACAGTATCTACAAATTCAATGATCTGAGGAGCCAAATTCAAGGGCGCCCCTGGGCTACAGGGACGCAGAAAGCTGTGAATTGACAATCCTCTGTGACGTGCAACCTCTCGTACCTTTAGCCTCTGATGTTAGTTGCCGGAGTTCTGCAACTTAGATGATCTCACTTGATAGCTTGTTGGAAAGGTAACTGAATTCCGAAGAGATTGAATGTATTTGCAACCAAAAAGCTCTGTATCTGAGCCTCCAAAATGAAGGGTGCCCTTGGGTTACAGGGGCGTAGATTTGCTCTAAGGTTGATGATTTTCTCCATTTCACGCACTGCGAACACCACTATTGGCTGTTGGGTCGACCACGTAGAAGCATTACTGCTGCTGACGTGTGTATATGACTGTATTTCACCACTTTCACATGTACGGACACTGTAAAGTTGATTTGCACGTTGAGTGTGCAAGTGTCTCCCACGTTACAAAGTGAAGTGTTTCCAGACTTAGAATATTTTTAGCACTTTTCGCTGTTTGAAAATCCCCTCTGTCGTGAAGCATCTTTTTCAACATCTTTCACCATAGAACGTTCTGCTTTGAGTTTTAGGCTTAGATTTTGACACCTAGTACTGGCCAACTGCCATTGACGAACTCAGAGATCCCAACTTTTCTTCTAAAAAAGTGAAAACTAACCACCAACCTTAAACTGACTTTTAATTGAAATTGACTTCACCACTGTGATCGTGATGTGAAATAAGCCAATCAAAATTAATTTCAGCCAATTCTGAGAAGTTTCTATTTTTAGGGTTTCGGGACCTGAAACAGGTGTTAAAAATGCTAATTTTCAATTTTTTCCAAATTTTACCAGTATCTTCTCGACATCACACTGACTCAAAATACATACTTGATTTGCCCAAAAACTACGTTTTGACATCATTTTAACAAGGTTTAGACTCTTTTACGCAAAATGCCTTAATGAAGCAAAAAATTTGGTTTGGGTACAACACACAAAAGACTCATCTGCTAATGCAAAAATTCTTGTTAGAAAATCCTTTACTCTTGGTTTTTCATCTTTGCCCTTTGATCTTTACCTTTTATCATATCATGTTTTAAAAAAAGACGAGCCACCTTCTAGCAGTTGAAAGTCAAGGATTATCACATTTTTTTTGTAAAAATGAAACTTAATAGTTGCTTTCCCTGAGAAACATTTTCTAATCCAAAAATAACTACAATCAAAAGTTGAGAAGAATTTCCTAATATCCGTTTCAATTTTCAAATTACTCTATGTTTATTCCTTAGGTAATTTAATACTCTACTTGGTTACACGATCTATGGGGCATGTGGTTCTTAAACTTTTCAACATTGAAATATCTTGAGTGCTTGTACTCCTCTACTAATTGCTTGTCCTATTGTTTTATGTTATTTTCATCCTTTCCAATCAAATGCTGTCAATGTTGGATTAGACTATTATGATTTTCCATGACATTCTGTCACAGTTTTCTTTGTAATTCTCAGGTGGATTTGGCAAATGTGCTTGATATGTATTATGAAGATCCAAGCACTTGCCCTGGGAAGCAGCTCCAGACTAAGATTGTTTTAGAACCCCAAAGGCTTGTTATGAGTAAGGTGCTTATATTATGTTTGGGTAAATCTTTTCCCTCCTTGCATTTAGACATAGGCGACTTTAACAAGAAGCAATTAGAGAGATTTTTGAACAACCTCATAATTGGTAGACACCATTCAAGTTGTTTACTGGCATTTCTAGTGGAAACACATTAAAATAAATTCTTATATTTTCAGATTACTGAAGCATCGGTTGTTTGCCCTTCAGATTACCTTGTCATTATGGAAAGCCCTATATGTATCATTAGCCGGAGGGATTGCACTGGTTTCTGTAATTATTGCAGCTCGGCTTTGGAAGCGTAACACTTTGAAGCCTGGGTTTCTTCCTTCAAATTCCATGATTCTGTCATCCACTGATCAAACTCTTGAAGAGTTCCCTGCACAACATTTAAGGAAGGTATTACCTTGATTCTTGGTTCATAGGTATTTATATGTATCATATTGTGTAAAGCATCCAAACAATGGTGGGCAAACTGGTCATGAGCTTCAGTGCTATTTTTATTGTTAGTGGTATCATAAAGAGTCCATTGATTTAAGATGGATTTTATTATGATATCATGTGTGATCTGATCTAAAGTGTATGTATCGTTTGATATTCAAATGTTATGAAAAAGTAGAACACATGTAATACATATCTAAAGATCAGGATAGAGCTCATATAAAATTTATGCAAGTTAAAATTCAAACTAATCTTGAAGGTAGGGTATTTTGAGGATTAAGCTGCATTACCAACAACGAATTTCAGTAGAACTAATAGTTGCACAAGAATTGGTTTCTAGGGTGTTTGGAGTTGTTTCCTT
The DNA here is from genome assembly GCA_007258455.2 of Sequoia sempervirens. Lineage (NCBI taxonomy): Eukaryota > Viridiplantae > Streptophyta > Pinopsida > Cupressales > Cupressaceae > Sequoia > Sequoia sempervirens. The sequence continues at coordinate 4,207 of VDFB02264359.1, read as the reverse complement.
TTTTCTCCGGAATATTTGATTTCTAGACAAATTATTGTCTTTAAAATATTAAGCAAATTTCATTTGTTCTCTTAATAGTTTTTCATTTTCATAAATCTAAATTCAGAAATAATCATGTTTATGTGTGCACTATGCAAGGGATTAACATGATTCCCGACATTTGTTGTTTAATATTGCACTTATTTCTTCTCTTTTCAAAATATCTTTTTTTATGAATTCAGTTTTATGGTGCATCTAACATGTAAAAAATCCTATTAAATCACTAATTGCTTAATATAATTGAGAAAAAATGAGGTTAATGAAGCAAGCCAACTCTTACCTTTTCATTATTGTACTTTAAGCATGCTTGTATTTAGAATCTGGATTACAACATCAATCATATCCATTGTTCAACCCAAGTGAGTGTAGGTTGAAATTTCTCATTACATTTAGTTTATTGATCATATCTATAGGCTTACTATATAGAAGTTGCATTTTGGTGTTTTTGTCACATAGCATTTATTTGGTTTTAGTGAATAAGCATTGACACTTATCTAATAAGCAATGTACCTTGGGGATGTGTCTTTGGGGTTTCTATAACGTTTCTTTGTTTGGGGACTTTTGGTGGGTGGCAAGATGGGAACATGATGTCTCCTCCCCCTCCCAATTTTTTATTTTTTTGGGGATGTACCTAAGACGTGGGGGGATGTTTTCCAAGACATTCCTCTTTTTTGGGAACTCTATGGGCACAGTTTGCAAACTCAATGAGTAATTGGTGAGTCATTGAGTACTTGCTAGTCTTTCTTAATGTTGAGTTGTCAAAGTGTTAATTTGTGGGATTGCAAAGTTGAGTTTTTCTGAGTTCGATGAAAAATTCGCCAAAAATTTGATGAGTCTAACAACTTGACTCATCATGCCAGCATGTCAAAAATTTGGGTTGAACACTTTAAAAATTTGTATTATTGGCTTTATAAGCATTGTATTTTGAACAAAATTTATATGTTTTTTTTTTTAAATTAAGTGTTTTTTAAGTTGCTTAATTTTGCCAGAGTTGGGAACTTTTAGGTTGTTGAGTACTCTCTTAGCTGAGTTTGTGAACTACATGTATGGGGATAGCTTGCCATCCCTTGTGGTCATCAAATTTAAGTCTTTAAAAAAATAAAAAAATAAAAACAAAGCAAGAAAAAAAGAAACCTTAACCCTCTATGGAGGTGTCCCAACATAAAAAATGTTATTTACTCCAAAAAACCCTAGTTGACATTCATAATTTTGTTGTCATCATTTGTTATTTGCATTCTTATAGTTTACTTTTTGCAAGTGGGAAGAAGAAGGAAACATGACATGCACCATGGAGGTTTGTGTGGCTGCCCCTTGACCGAGTTGGGGGTTGTCACCTCTAGACCCCAACTTTGGTTTAAAAAAAAAACAAAAATAAAGATTGTTTTGTGCTTGTGGTGGATAGAAAGCAACTTTTTTCTTGAGTTTTATCCTATTAAATTGAAATCCATTTATACTTTTGGTTTGCCTACTGATGCTAGTATGATATAAACCATAGTTTGAAGACTTTGCGAGTACTCTGCAAGACTCACCAAACTCTCGAGTCTTTGAACTGGCCGAGACGAGTCTACTAGACTCTCGCATTGAGTTTGGCCAAGTCTTGGAGAGTATTTAGCTGAGTCCTGCCCTAAGACTCCCGAGTCTTGAGCTTAGACTCTTTTGGCACTTGAACATAACATACATAGTGACTGAAATTTCAAATTTTGAGAGTTTGAGGATCATATGACACGTTTAATGTTTGAATAATGATAAATTGATAGTCAAATTAGACTTGTATGTTCTCTAAATGCATTGATTTCTTTTTTTGTGTAATTATGAGGTTGTTTTTTGGTCGAGTCCATGCCAAGTCTCGAATCAGAGTCAAAATTTTGGGCTGCCGAGTCTGAGTTTTCAAACTATGATATAAACCATACCATTAAAATTATTATTTTACAATTAACATTGAATTATAAATAATCAACCGAGTTTTCAATTTTGTATCTAATTTTGTATAATTTGTGCAAATTATGGTTATATATATAATATTGTCTCCCTTCCATCCCAAAAATCTAGGAATTTTTTTGCCATCCCCGAAATCCCATCCTTCCATCCCCATCCCCTTGCCCTAGAAACCTGGCAAGACATTGGTAATAAGCAGTTGATCATGATTTGGTGTTTAGTACCTTGAGTGAATAGTTTGAGTCTCAAGTCATTATATTCAAGAAATTTTGATGTTGATATCCATATTGGAAAATAAAAATATTATAATTGACAATTATAATGCTTCAATGTCTTTATATTATGAAGAGGAATGTGATGCTAGGTAGATCCTTATATCAATTTTAACTCTTCAAGGTGCCTAATTACAAGAAACATGACCAAAAGCTTGTTTCGTGCACTATAAAATGGGTTTCAAACTGTGAACATGCCTTCTCCTGTTGCCAACAAATATTCCATGCGTTTTTAGCCTACCAAGTTTTACTAAATGTTTGCTACATGCATATTGACTCACCCTTTTATTCAAGATATTTCTGATTTTGACTAATGTGACTCTTAACATGCTTGAAATGTGCATGATTGATGAATCTAAAATGTTTGCAAACTAACATATAATTATTTCAATTGTATGTACATACTCACACATACATACAATGGGCAATCGATTATTGAATGAGGAATGAATTGATTCCCGCCCTAGATAGTAGGGGATTCCCTACCAACGTCTCTAGTCTAGGGAGACTTTCACTTGCCATATCATCAAGGTTGGGTTGAGTCTATTGTGCTTGTGTTAACAACATAGTTCCACAAAGCTTCTTGATGGGGAGGTGGGGTTTGGGGCAAATACATATAATACTTGAAAAATTAGTTATAAAAAGATGTGTAAGGAATAAGTATAAGAATTGCAAATGAAACTTTGGCGTAAAGTTTAAACTAATAAACATTAAAAGCATGGGAATTATTACATTGAACAAAAACAATGGTGGGTAGAGGTTTGGGGTCAAGGGGTAGTGCCCCTTGTGGGGGTTTGGGAGAAAAACCCCCAATGAGGTCAAGGGGCAGCGCCCCTTGTGGGGATTTGGGGGCAGAGTCTCTAGTGAGGTCAAGGGGCAATGCCCCTTGTGAGGGTTTGGGGGTAGAGCCCCCAATAGGGTTGAGGGGCAGAGCCCCTTGTGGGGCTTGGGGGAAGTGCCCTTGGTCCATTCCCTTAGGGCCTTCAAACCCTCACAAGCCTTCATAGCGAATGTCATTTTCATAGTTTTATCATTTATTTTTTACAACATTTGGAAGTCCTTGGGATAGTTGGAAGACTCCTTGAAGTCTCTTGAATGTCTTGGAGATGTTCTAAAGTCCCCAAACTTGTTAGGAAATACATGCATAATACCCAAAATGTTTAATCCATTTCCTACATAACCCCATGAAAGAAAAACATGCATGCAAGCTTACAAAATAACCATAATGCAAAGATCAAATAGACAAGCCACAAGATAACGCAAGATATACCCTGGGAAAACTCTCAAGAGGAAAAAACCCAACCTCCAAAAGCATCCGTACTCCATCTATTATTCAGTAATAAAACATTACATGCACTTACATAGTTACAATGAATACTTCTGAAACATCAAGCCTCTCCTATGCATCCTCCATGTGTCCAAGCACGAATCCACACATCCCATGCCATGTTTCACATATGCACTCCTCAGAAGAAGACTCAATACAATGATAGACTACTCACCCAACCAACCTTAACCATGAAATGTGTGTTTGCTTTTATAGACACAAGCTCACACAAATACAACCAAGTGGTAAGATAAAACCATGTGCCTCAAACCATGAGTACACAAAACCATTGATTACTCCTTTACTTTTTGATTCACATTATTTAATAATTTTCCCAATTAATTATTCTATGTCTCCCACACATAAAATAACTATCCCAATGTTACATACAACTTTACAAGTGGCCCCAAATAAATATCTAATGTGGCTAATCTCATCTCCTAGATGCACCACACAAAATATTTATTTAATTTACAACATTACAATATTTCATTTTATGCAACAAAATTAGGGGTGTCTAGGAAACGTCCTTGAGACTTAAGCAACAGATGTGGGACGGTGGGGGGATGTCTCCTCCAAGTCCCAATGACGTCCTCTTCTTGGAAACATGGGGATTTTGGGGGAGGGAGGGTTG